>CAWUOW010000222.1:0-447427 GCA_963924055.1 Drosophila limbata
TAAAATTCACAACTGGTTCTGGCTTCTCAAAAGTGACATTAGGCTGAGATCGCTGGTCAAGTCAGCACAACGGTACTGATGATAGAGATTGGCATCTCTTGAAACAGCTGTATACCGTGCCATGCTCCTTGCAATCTGCAAGTGTTTTGTGTGTTGTTGTTTGTTGGTGTCTTATAGACATTACTAGACCTCAAGTTAGCTAAAACTTATTTCTACAATATAGAAAGGTCGCAAAAACAAACATTTTTAAACATAAACGGACGACACGCCGGAATAATTTTTGAAATAGTAGCAACACTCTCTTGTTACTGACAAAAACATATTAAAAAAACAAAATTGTTATTGTAACAAAAATGCCGATGGCATTTGCACAATAACGACGGCAACAACAACACACAAAGGGCTAGATCAGCTTCACAGCTATTTTTCACTTTTGAGAACTAAAATTCACAACTGGTTCTGGCTTCTCAAAAGTGACATTAGGCTGAGATCGCTGGTCAAGTCAGCACAACGGTACTGATGATAGAGATTGGCATCTCTTGAAACAGCTGTATACCGTGCCATGCTCCTTGCAATCTGCAAGTGTTTTGTGTGTTGTTGTTTGTTGGTGTCTTATAGACATTACTAGACCTCAAGTTAGCTAAAACTTATTTCTAAACTAAATAATATTATAAAAAAAAAAAAAAATAAAAATAAATAAATAAATAAAAAATAAAAATAAAAAAAAAATAGTAATAATAAAAATAAAAAACAAAAAAGAATAGAAAATAGAAAATAGAAAATAAAAATTAAAATTAACAAGGTCCTCATGTATACCAAACAATAGAATTATAATAACAGTTATAATAATAATAATAGCAGTAATAATAATAATAAGAATTATAAGAACTGTTTTATCGTTTAAATTGTTTAACCTAAGTTATTTTCTTTAGAATTTAAACTTGAATGTATTCGTAAACTTAATTATGACTAGCGCCATAAATTATAAGACTTGTCTTGTAGCGCTGGGAATCAAATCAAATAAATAAATAAATAAAAAAGCTGATATTATTTTTTCTCCGCAGTGTTAACGTGTTGCAGCCAACTTCGATAACACGCACCCACCTTTATCGATAGTTGGATATATTGAGTGATAATTACATTGGATATTGTCATTCAGTAATTCCAGTTTTTCTCTGCATCCGTTATCCGATTAATCAAGAGTTTTCCCTGCGGACGCATCCACTTCCACTTATTCGATATTTTTCTGTATTTTATTTTGTAAGAAAAAAATATTTTTTTTAATTTTTTTTAAAATCTTCGAATTTCGTCAAGAAACATATATTAGTTGTCATCCGGACAGTAATATATTTACTCCTCGTCTCAATATCGTTCGTAACGTTTCCACTGCAGACGCATCGATTCCCACTAATTCATTTACTTTATTTTTTTTGTTCGTTTTTATTATACCCTGTGCCCATTGAAAATGGTCAAAAAGGGTATATTAGATTTGTGTGATGTATGTAACAGGCAGAAGGAAGCATCTCCGACCATATAAAGTATATATATTCTTGATCAGCATCAACAGTCGAGTCGATTGAGCCATGTCCGTCTGTCTGTCCGTCTGTCCGTCTGTCCGTCTGTCCGTCTGTTTGAACGCGTCGATCTCAGAAACTATAATAGCTAGAGACTTCAAATTCGGTATGTAGGTTGCTGGATACCGGACGCAGATCAAGTTTGTTTTTAAATTTGGATCGGACCACTATATCATATAGCTGCCATAGGAACGATCAGTCGAAAATCAAGTCTCGGTATGAAAAACTTTTTTGTTGTTTGAGATATGTGAACCAAACTGACAGAATATGCATATGGGATGGTCGCATACATCCTGACCAAATTTGATTGAAATCGGACCACTATATCATATAGCTGCCATATCAACCATCAGTCGAAAATCAAGTCTTAGTATGAAAAACTTGTTTGTTGTTTGATCTATCTAAATCAAACTCACAGAATATGCATACGCGATGGTCCCTTATGACCTAACCAAAATTGGTTGAAATCGGATCACTATATCATATAGCTGCCATAGGAACGATCAGTCGAAAATCAAGTCTTAGTATGAACAACTTTTTTGTTGTTTGAGATAACTGAACCAAACTGACAGAGTATGCATATGAGATGGTCCCTTATAACCTGACCGAAATTGGTTGAAATCGGATCACTATATCATATAGCTGCCATAGGAACGATCAGTCGAAAAAATCAAGTCTTAGTATGAACAACTTTTTTGTTGTTTGAGATAACTGAACCAAACTGACAGAGTATGCATATGAGATGGTCCCTTATAACCTGACCGAAATTGGTTGAAATCGGATCACTATATCATATAGCTGCCATAGGAACGATCAGACGAAAATCAAGTCTTAGTATGAACAACTTTTTTGTTGTTTGAGATAACTGAACCAAACTGACAGAATATGCATATGAGATGGTCCCTTATAACCTGACCGAAATTGGTTGAAATCGGATCACTATATCATATAGCTGCCATAGGAACGATCAGTCGAAAAAATCAAGTCTTAGTATGAACAACTTTTTTGTTGTTTGAGATAACTGAACCAAACTGACAGAGTATGCATATGAGATGGTCCCTTATAACCTGACCGAAATTGGTTGAAATCGGATCACTATATCATATAGCTGCCATAGGAACGATCAGTCGAAAAAATCAAGTCTTAGTATGAACAACTTTTTTGTTGTTTGAGATAACTGAACCAAACTGACAGAGTATGCATATGAGATGGCCCCTTTAACCTGACCGAAATTGGTTGAAATCGGATCACTATATCATATAGCTGCCATAGGAACGATCAGTCGAAAATCAAGTCTTAGTATGAACAACTTTTTTGTTGTTTGAGATAACTGAACCAAACTGACAGAATATGCATATGAGATGGTCCCAACCAATATTCTAAATTATGGATACTGGCACAGGGTATCCTCCAGTCGAGCAAACTCGACTGTAGCCGCGCCCACTTGTTTTTGTCTTACAATAATAAAAAGAATTCGTTTCGATAAAAAAAAAATATTAGTAAATATCCAAACAAAAATTGGGTCTCCGCTGGGTACATTCCATTCGATTTTTTTTATCACGTTCGAGTCTACTCGTTGGTTCGTGTGAAGGCCTATTATGCCAGGTGACGAAAAGAAACCGCGTCCCACTTCGAGCGCACTTAAGAAGAAGAACTTGCCAGAGAAGACACTTTTACCACCCGATAACAGACTCACTCGATCCGCAAGTCAGCAGAGAAAAATCAACAAGATGTCCACATTAGCCAACTTTATTACGATGACAGATAGAATGAGTCAACTGGAGACTTAAAAAAATCGGTTTTAAAAAAAATTTTTTTTTGGTGTATGGCCATAAATAAGCTTGCATATATGAAACTATCCTTTAGACATTTTTATATTTATTTATTTTTGATAATTATATATTGGCTGATCAGGCCTAGCATGTATTGAAATATTATTTGTTATTATTTTTATTTATTATATCTAACTTTAATTTATAAAATATAATTAATTTTCTTTTTGTATTCATTTTTCAATATTTGTAATGCATTTATTATATCATTTCTAAATTGCCGGCTCTACTTGCATAACTTTTCTTTATGCACTTATTGTGCAACTTATATACTTTAGTTAGCATATTTGCTAATAAAAGAACAACAATTATAACAAGCATAATCGTTATTACTTTTAAATCTACTGAGACAGTTTCGACATTATTAATAACATTTGCGGTTGAATCCGGTACTTTCGATTCGTGGTTTAACATATTTTCTACTTCTAATATATTATCGTCTTTTGAGATTGCATTCGAAAGCATTAAATTCGAACTTCAGATTAATTGTTTTTGTATTTTTTTGTGGTAAAGGTCCAGTCTATGCGGCACACCTCCAAAAAAAAAAAAAAAAAAAAATCCAAAATTAGAGTCTGATTTATGATGAATTTAGGTGTACAAATTATTTCGGGGTCTTTTGTAGTTTTTTTTTTTTAAATAATTTTGAAATTTTAATAAAAATGAGCTATTTTTTGTATTAACATTTTTCTATTCCATCAACGCAGTGATCTCCTGTCTAATGTTTCGCATGGCTATTACGAGCAACGCAATTATCGCTCAGTATTACAAACATTTCTTTACATTTCATTTCTGTTAACATTAAAATTATTATAAACTTTTTTTTTTAAATTAACAAATACATTTTTTTTTTGTTAAAAATTAAGTTGCGCGCTCTCTGTAGCGCTGCCGGTCCTAGAAGATGACTTAGCTTGGAACGCTAAATGGTGCCGGTGCTGGTCTCCGCACAGGCTGTTGGGGCGCCGGCGCTGGTCATCTTGAAGCATGTATAGCTGCAGTGCTGTGACTCAAATGGTCCAGGGCAGTCCGTTGGGCATTGTTTCTCCGGTTTAGAGTTGAGTTGTTTCTTCTGTGGCACTGGTTGAATGGTATATCTTTAGAAGTGCTTTCATTCGTAGAGGTTGAGCTTTTGAATTTTTGCTGAATCGACTCGATATTGTCGATTTCAGCCTGTATTTTATTGCCTGCTTCCCAACTAATTGTTGTGTTGGGGCAGTTTTAGGAGTTTGGCTTTTCTTTCCTTAAGCCTTTTTTGTACTCTACTGCGCCTATTTTTAGGCGTTGCTCATCACCTCTACTTACTCAGTATTTCCAGCCACTTTCTCTGTCGACGATGTGTTAATCCATTGTAGTCTTCTTTGTCTCGTTCCAATTTCAGTATATGTTGTTGTTGATGATTGTTGTTGCTGCTGCCGCTGCTTCACCTCCAGTTGTAGTTGTTTTTAATCCATTAATTTTCTTTATTACACGCACAACATGTTCGGGACACTTGTCACGGTCGCCATGTTAAGTTAAAAAGATTGCGAGACAATAATTAGACAATAATGATTGGTTTTGATCATTGATCGAGAGTGTTCTCTCGGTTTTATTCAATTTTGTATTTTGCCTATTACATACAATGTTCTAAGTGAGCTCTGCCGCTAAGAGCGTCGGCAGAGAGAGTTGCAGTACATATGTGCCTATGTAGTTATGTATATATATATGTATTGATGGTACATACTCAAGAAGTGCTTACGCTAGCGATCTCACGCTGCGGCCAGTCCGCATAAGTGGCGGATCCTGTTACTGCACTTATGGATATTTATGATTGTATAAACATAGCAACAAAGTGTCGTTATGTTATGAATTGTTACTCTTACTTTTAAGTTGGTCATATGACCACTTGTTATACTGTATACTCTACAATACTGTGGGCATATGCTCATTTGGCATACAACATTCTACACCTCCCTTTTTAAGAAAATAACGTAAAATATTGCAGTTATTTAAATTTAAAAAATTTTGTTAGTATTATTTTTATCTATTTTAGATACTATGTTGTATAAAAAAAATTTTTTTTTAAACAAACACTTTTTTTTTTTAATTTTTGAAATATATATATATTCTTATTCTTTATAATTATATTATTATTGTTTTCTATACTAATGACCTCAAATGGTCCTATATAAGAAGATTCTAATTTATGACCTGTTTCATTCTTCAAATAAACTTGGTCTCCTATTTCTATTTTGAAATCTAAAACTTTCTTATCATTTATTTCTTTTTGCTTAATTTTATTTTTTTCTAAAAGTATTCGAGCTCTCTTATACGCGTTTTCTAGTCTAAACTTAACTTCTTTAGAATAATCTTCTATTTTGTAGATTTCTTCTATATTCTATATTTTTTTTTTTTTACATGCTTTTGTTTAGTTTATATATAATCTTTACTTGTATTGGGAGCAGCGAAGGTGCCGCTTCAAGTGGTCGGCGAGTGTAACAGAATGCTGACACTTGCACATTCTTTGAGCGCGCCGATCGACTCATATTTTGGCCACTTGGGTTTATGACCGGGGTTCTGTTTATGTAAACACTGCAACAAAGTGTTTCAGTGTGTTCACTATAAGTACTCTTGGTACAGTAGATATTCAATATATATGCATACTACAGCAGTTTATTTCCGCATTACCCTGCAAGCAGTGTACATACTGCATGTACACATGCAGTAAAATAAATGTAAAAGGTATATTCAGTTAATAGGTAAAATCTTTCCCAAACGAATTTTGACAGATATGTGTTATACGTCAAAAAACGCAACTAATAAAATTGCCTATAACATATAACATATTTTTAGGTGATTTGATATGTAGATTTTTCTTAAATCGCCAAAATGTGGGGAAAAATATCTTATTTCACCTGTTGCTGTTCACCTTTTTACTTAAAAAAAAAAACTTTGAAGGTATGCCTATAAGCCCTTCGAAATATCTTTTCAACGATACATATATCACATCTGATCGGACAGTCATAGGAAATTTTGACACTGGATCTCAGCAGTCTGATAATTTCCGTCTTGATCGTATTATTCAAATAATTTCTAATTGGAAAGTTCGATTCTCATATGATGATGATTTTCTATATAAAGTTGAAGCTCTCACGCATCAGACTCTTGATGGGTATTTTGGCTTACTTTCTCGCTATGCGAGCAACAAAAGTGTAAACATCATTGAATGGAGAGCATTAGATAAAGCACTTCAAGCCCAGTTCAAAGATGGCCGAACCTACTTAGAAATACGGACAGCCATTTCGGAACGTAAACAAAAGCCAAATGCGTCGTTTGACACATTTTATGAGGCAATTGTTTCGTTACCCGATCGTCTAGTGCAACCTATGTCAGAGTTATCTTTAATAGAAGTGTTGCGTGCAAATTTGAGGTCAGTCACCCAGCACGAGATTTTATCTGTGCACATATACACGATAGTTCAGCTTCGTGAAATAGTACGCAAGCGAGAGAGGTTTATGAAAACCGTGAGCAAACCTATTCAACGTGCTCCTCCAAAACGGTTTGTTAACGAAGTTTATACTCAGCCGGAGTTGGGGTTTTTACCGTCGATGAATGTTGCCATTCACACTATTCGCATCGGTGTTCACACCAAACTCCCATCAGTCTTTTTTTTGCCAAATAGCACCAAAAAATACCAATAAAGTGCAATGTTAACGTATGATGTTACTGGCATGGTTTCACCGACGCAAATAACCGATGGAATAGAACGTGATCTATTTCCATCGGTGAGTGTCGGTTTTTCACCGTCACTTTAAAATTTTGTGTGTTTACACGACACCGACAGTTTTTTGACAAAAAGTGTCGGTGAAAAAATTTTCGTCTGAAAGCACATTACGAAGAAGAGATCGATCCCGATGACGTGGAAGGCGACTTAGCGCCTTAAGCTCTTTCTGTAGCAGAGCGTCGTGTCTTTGGCTATGGTTGCGGCAAGGCCGATACTTATAAGCCTTCTTGTCGTAAATGTTCAGCAAAAAACGGCCAAGCGCGTGAGCAAATAAGTGCACGCAAACCAGTAGCTTCGATAGCCACGAACACCGAATAACCTTCATGGTACCCGACTCGGATTGCAATTTACCTGATTTGTCCTTATTACCAGCCATACCACTGCATCGACAGATATGAGACCCACAATTCAAAGCCGATAGACAATAGAAAGAAAATTCGTTGGCAGGCTTATAAAGCCAAGCAAAAAGAACTGAAGAGAAGTCCTTATTAAGTTCAGTAGTAAGTAGTCCATATGCTGAAGTTCAATTACTTAACAAGTGGACTTATGGACACTGATGCCTCGATCAGCTGTAATTTCACTGCAATTTCACTGCTGAGCTATTGTTAAATAAGGATTTATATAAACAAATTTCGTCAGCACGTACAGCAGATGGCCAACGTCAATCAATTGTCTGCAAAGTCATTGGTTTTCGCGGCATTAGCAATATATTATATATATATACATGCAAAGCACAAAAGCTACCAGCACTCTCAAGCTCTGGCTGCAACGACTCTTTTTTGCTGCATTTGTAATGACCCAGGTTAGCAAAAAGCTAGAATGGGCGGGAGTACATAGCCAGATCGAAGTTGGCCACACTCTTCCATGCAATCGTGGGATTTCTTCCTTCTCGCGGCGGGGTGGGGAACTGCTCGCGGCTAGCAAAAGCAATCGGCTGGGGGAGTTCTTTGCTCTGAGAAGGAAGCTCGACTGCACCATACAAAATTAAAGAAAGAAGAAGAAAAAGAGAGAAAGGCGGGAGAGACAGGTGTCACCAAAACCCAGCAGACGGACTTGATTGGAGACGGAAAAAAAAAGGAAGAGGATCTCTTTCGACTTGGATACATAGATGTTGTTGTATCTGGCCTCAAAACCCACCCAACCATGATTCCACGTTGGCCGTTATCATTTTGGGAATCCCTGTCACGGACCTATGGGTTATTCAAACTTGCATCACCCTCGGGAAAACAAAATTAAAATTTAAGCGAACATTATGTAATGTTTATTATCCATGAAAAAGTTCATAACATGATTTCAAAATTATTACTACAAACTAAAATCGCCTTCTTATTTGGCATTAACAATTTAAGGATTTCCAGAAAAAAAGAAGGAAAAGAAAAACAAAGGAAGTGACCTTCGTGTAAACGAAGGAGTTCGAAATACTCCGTTTCAATCGATAAATTTATCGGAGGGAATAATAATAACAAACGCACATTTTTAAATGCCCATGCAACAAGAGAATAGTCGATTAATCCTTTACATCTTTCACGTTGTTCCACTAACTGGGAGCTTCACGAACCTCTTCGTACTCTGTGTGCAGATTATAATAGTCTGTACCGTACGATTAGTTTCGAGTGTTCTCCGCTCACTATTAAAGCCTCTATATTATCTTGTTTAACTAGTCTAACAAACTAACTGTTTATTAATACTATTTTGGTCTGATTGGGTTTTTCTGGGTTTTCCCCAATCCTAGCAACAAATGTTGGGCCAATCATTTTCTTTCTCATTTTAAATTCCCCAGAGTTTTTAATTCTAACTTATATTGTAATTTAAATTTATATATAAATACTATTTTTAACTTTAATGTTATATTTTTAAGTTAATTGTTATGTCGGCTGCTTTTAGCCTGACAATAAATAAATAAATAAATAAATAAATAAATAAAAATTTTTCTTATAGGGGACTCGAGGGTGTACTCCTGGTTTCTTTTCCTTTTCCTTTTCTTTTGTTTAATTTTATTTATT
Organism: Drosophila limbata; assembly: GCA_963924055.1. Classification (NCBI taxonomy): domain Eukaryota; kingdom Metazoa; phylum Arthropoda; class Insecta; order Diptera; family Drosophilidae; genus Drosophila; species Drosophila limbata. The sequence goes on from CAWUOW010000222.1 coordinate 9,167, forward strand.
TATAGTTAACAATTTTTCATATGTATTGTTTAAAAGGGTGGCAATACCAAATCAAAAGAAAATGAAAATTATGAAATAATAAAAAAAAAATGATCAAATAAAATGAAAGGAATTTAATAATAAAAAAATAAAACGAAAAAGGAAAAACTTATGAAAAATAAAAATTATAAAATGAAAAAGAAATGAAAAACTAAAATTTTTTTTCCGTGTGTGTGAAAGCGAGTGTGTTGATGAAAATGAATGTGTGTGTGGGGGTGTTTATAAACTTTGAATGTGTGTGTATGAAAATAAATGATTGTGTGTGTTTACAAACTTTGAATGTGTGTGTATGAAAAACGCGAGTGTGTGTTTACAAACTTTGAATGGGTGTGTATGAAAAATGCGAGTGTGTGTGAAATCCGATGAGTCGGAGAGAATCCTGAGTTTGAGAAAATGCGATGCGTGTTTGAAAATCAGGTGTTTGCCACAATTTCGGCAACGAAAATTGAAGGCGACGAAAATTGAAGGCGACGAAAATTGAAGGCAACGATGTGCATCCAAGATTTCTGAACTCCAAGATGGATGTATGTTCACAATGGTGGTTTGCAGATTCAACACAATGCTCCTGCTGACACGCACATCCACGTCGCCGCGTTGTTATCCGCGAAGGGAACTTTGGCGATGCCAAATAACCTACATTTAGCACAAAACAAGAAGCACCACTTACGTGCGGATTTTCCCAATAAAAATTGGTTTCCTTGTGCACTTATGGATATTTATGATTGTATAAACATAGCAACAAAGTGTCGTTATGTTATGAATTGTTACTCTTACTTTTAAGTTGGTCATATGACCACGTGTTATACTGTATACTCTACAATACTGTGGGCATATGCTCATTTGGCATACAACATTCTACACCTCCCTTTTTAAGAAAATAACGTAAAATATTGCAGTTATTTAAATTTAAAAAATTTTGTTAGTATTATTTTTATCTATTTTAGATACTATGTTGTATAAAAAAATTTTTTTTTTAAACAAACACTTTTTTTTTTTAATTTTTGAAATATATATATATTCTTATTGTTTATAATTATATTATTATTGTTTTCTATACTAATGACCTCAAATGGTCCTATATAAGAAGATTCTAATTTATGACCTGTTTCATTCTTTAAATAAACTTGGTCTCCTATTTCTATTTTGAAATCTAAAACTTTCTTATCATTTATTTCTTTTTGCTTAATTTTATTTTTTTCTAAAAGTATTCGAGCTCTCTTATACGCGTTTTCTAGTCTAAACTTAACTTCTTTAGAATAATCTTCTATTTTGTAGATTTCTTCTATATTTTTTTTTTTTACATGCTTTTGTTTAGTTTATATATAATCTTTACTTGTATTGGGAGCAGCGAAGGTGCCGCTTCAAGTGGTCGGCGAGTGTAACAGAATGCTGACACTTGCACATTCTTTGAGCGCGCCGATCGACTCATATTTTGGCCACTTGGGTTTATGACCGGGGTTCTGTTTATGTAAACACTGCAACAAAGTGTTTCAGTGTGTTCACTATAAGTACTCTTGGTACAGTAAATATTCAATATATATGCATACTACAGCAGTTTATTTCCGCATTACCCTGCAAGCAGTGTACATACTGCATGTACACATGCAGTAAAATAAATGTAAAAGGTATATTCAGTTAATAGGTAAAATCTTTCCCAAACGAATTTTGACAGATATGTGTTATACGTCAAAAAACGCAACTAATAAAATTGCCTATAACATATAACATATTTTTAGGTGATTTGATATGTAGATTTTTCTTAAATCGCCAAAATGTGGGGAAAAATATCTTATTTCACCTGTTGCTGTTCACCTTTTTACTTAAAAAAAAAAACTTTGAAGGTATGCCTATAAGCCCTTCGAAATATCTTTTCAACGATACATATATCACATCTGATCGGACAGTCATAGGAAATTTTGACACTGGATCTCAGCAGTCTGATAATTTCCGTCTTGATCGTATTATTCAAATAATTTCTAATTGGAAAGTTCGATTCTCATATGATGATGATTTTCTATATAAAGTTGAAGCTCTCACGCATCAGACTCTTGATGGGTATTTTGGCTTACTTTCTCGCTATGCGAGCAACAAAAGTGTAAACATCATTGAATGGAGAGCATTAGATAAAGCACTTCAAGCCCAGTTCAAAGATGGCCGAACCTACTTAGAAATACGGACAGCCATTTCGGAACGTAAACAAAAGCCAAATGCGTCGTTTGACACATTTTATGAGGCAATTGTTTCGTTACCCGATCGTCTAGTGCAACCTATGTCAGAGTTATCTTTAATAGAAGTGTTGCGTGCAAATTTGAGGTCAGTCACCCAGCACGAGATTTTATCTGTGCACATATACACGATAGTTCAGCTTCGTGAAATAGTACGCAAGCGAGAGAGGTTTATGAAAACCGTGAGCAAACCTATTCAACGTGCTCCTCCAAAACGGTTTGTTAACGAAGTTTATACTCAGCCGGAGTTGGGGTTTTTACAGTCGATGAATGTTGCCATTCACACTATTCGCATCGGTGTTCACACCAAACTCCCATCAGTCTTTTTTTTGCCAAATAGCACCAAAAAATACCAATAAAGTGCAATGTTAACGTATGATGTTACTGGCATGGTTTCACCGACGCAAATAACCGATGGAATAGAACGTGATCTATTTCCATCGGTGAGTGTCGGTTTTTCACCGTCACTTTAAAATTTGTCGGTGAAAAAATTTTCGTCTGAAAGCACATTACGAAGAAGAGATCGATCCCGATGACGTGGAAGGCGACTTAGCGCCTTAAGCTCTTTCTGTAGCAGAGCGTCGTGTCTTTGGCTATGGTTGCGGCAAGGCCGATACTTATAAGCCTTCTTGTCGTAAATGTTCAGCAAAAAACGGCCAAGCGCGTGAGCAAATAAGTGCACGCAAACCAGTAGCTTCGATAGCCACGAACACCGAATAACCTTCATGGTACCCGACTCGGATTGCAATTTACCTGATTTGTCCTTATTACCAGCCATACCACTGCATCGACAGATATGAGACCCACAATTCAAAGCCGATAGACAATAGAAAGAAAATTCGTTGGCAGGCTTATAAAGCCAAGCAAAAAGAACTGAAGAGAAGTCCTTATTAAGTTCAGTAGTAAGTAGTCCATATGCTGAAGTTCAATTACTTAACAAGTGGACTTATGGACACTGATGCCTCGATCAGCTGTAATTTCACTGCAATTTCACTGCTGAGCTATTGTTAAATAAGGATTTATATAAACAAATTTCGTCAGCACGTACAGCAGATGGCCAACGTCAATCAATTGTCTGCAAAGTCATTGGTTTTCGCGGCATTAGCAATATATTATATATATATACATGCAAAGCACAAAAGCTACCAGCACTCTCAAGCTCTGGCTGCAACGACTCTTTTTTGCTGCATTTGTAATGACCCAGGTTAGCAAAAAGCTAGAATGGGCGGGAGTACATAGCCAGATCGAAGTTGGCCACACTCTTCCATGCAATCGTGGGATTTCTTCCTTCTCGCGGCGGGGTGGGGAACTGCTCGCGGCTAGCAAAAGCAATCGGCTGGGGGAGTTCTTTGCTCTGAGAAGGAAGCTCGACTGCACCATACAAAATTAAAGAAAGAAGAAGAAAAAGAGAGAAAGGCGGGAGAGACAGGTGTCACCAAAACCCAGCAGACGGACTTGATTGGAGACGGAAAAAAAAAGGAAGAGGATCTCTTTCGACTTGGATACATAGATGTTGTTGTATCTGGCCTCAAAACCCACCCAACCATGATTCCACGTTGGCCGTTATCATTTTGGGAATCCCTGTCACGGACCTATGGGTTATTCAAACTTGCATCACCCTCGGGAAAACAAAATTAAAATTTAAGCGAACATTATGTAATGTTTATTATCCATGAAAAAGTTCATAACATGATTTCAAAATTATTACTACAAACTAAAATCGCCTTCTTATTTGGCATTAACAATTTAAGGATTTCCAGAAAAAAAGAAGGAAAAGAAAAACAAAGGAAGTGACCTTCGTGTAAACGAAGGAGTTCGAAATACTCCGTTTCAATCGATAAATTTATCGGAGGGAATAATAATAACAAACGCACATTTTTAAATGCCCATGCAACAAGAGAATAGTCGATTAATCCTTTACATCTTTCACGTTGTTCCACTAACTGGGAGCTTCACGAACCTCTTCGTACTCTGTGTGCAGATTATAATAGTCTGTACCGTACGATTAGTTTCGAGTGTTCTCCGCTCACTATTAAAGCCTCTATATTATCTTGTTTAACTAGTCTAACAAACTAACTGTTTATTAATACTATTTTGGTCTGATTGGGTTTTTCTGGGTTTTCCCCAATCCTAGCAACAAATGTTGGGCCAATCATTTTCTTTCTCATTTTAAATTCCCCAGAGTTTTTAATTCTAACTTATATTGTAATTTAAATTTATATATAAATACTATTTTTAACTTTAATGTTATATTTTTAAGTTAATTGTTATGTCGGCTGCTTTTAGCCTGACAATAAATAAATAAATAAATAAATAAATAAATAAAAATTTTTCTTATAGGGGACTCGAGGGTGTACTCCTGGTTTCTTTTCCTTTTCCTTTTCTTTTGTTTAATTTTATTTATTTATAGTTAACAATTTTTCATATGTATTGTTTAAAAGGGTGGCAATACCAAATCAAAAGAAAATGAAAATTATGAAATAATAAAAAAAAAATGATCAAATAAAATGAAAGGAATTTAATAATAAAAAAATAAAACGAAAAAGGAAAAACTTATGAAAAATAAAAATTATAAAATGAAAAAGAAATGAAAAACTAAAATTTTTTTTCCGTGTGTGTGGAAGCGAGTGTGTTGATGAAAATGAATGTGTGTGTGGGGGTGTTTATAAACTTTGAATGTGTGTGTATGAAAATAAATGATTGTGTGTGTTTACAAACTTTGAATGTGTGTGTATGAAAAACGCGAGTGTGTGTTTACAAACTTTGAATGGGTGTGTATGAAAAATGCGAGTGTGTGTGAAATCCGATGAGTCGGTGAGAATCCTGAGTTTGAGAAAATGCGATGCGTGTTTGAAAATCAGGTGTTTGCCACAATTTCGGCAACGAAAATTGAAGGCGACGAAAATTGAAGGCGACGAAAATTGAAGGCAACGATGTGCATCCAAGATTTCTGAACTCCAAGATGGATGTATGTTCACAATGGTGGTTTGCAGATTCAACACAATGCTCCTGCTGACACGCACATCCACGTCGCCGCGTTGTTATCCGCGAAGGGAACTTTGGCGATGCCAAATAACCTACATTTAGCACAAAACAAGAAGCACCACTTACGTGCGGATTTTCCCAATAAAAATTGGTTTCCTTGTGCCAGTCTACTTGTTTGCAGCGATTCTCACTAATTTTTCCCACGGATGCAGTGTATTTTATGTCTTCCAGTTCAGTTTTTCCACCTTGACACATATATGTATGCAAATGCATGGATCGGAAATGCAATGACAGGAAGCTGAGCTTTAAATAAAGATATATCGATAGTCTTAGCTCAACTCCAGTTCATCATGTTTATACGGCGGTGTATAAATATCGTAGGGGCAGTGATACCAATGTTGATGACAAAAAAATTTATTTGTCACCTAAAATGAAAAGTGCATTTTTGCCCAGAGGTGGTCACTTCACCCACAAGACATTTCTAAGCATTGCGCGGGGGAATGTCTTGGAAAGAACACCTCGAAATCATTATTGACGAATGTCTTTGGCATGAAACGTGCCCTGCTCTCGTCCCTGTAAGTCCTCCAACACATAATATGCGCTTACCACCTTTGCCTTTACCCTGGATTTAATCCCCTGGGGACTGGGGAGCTTTGCAGTGAATTGTTTTGCGAAGTTGCTCTGGGCAAAATTCCTCCGGAACACTTCTTGGCCGTCTTTATAAGAAATTTCCCTAGTTCGTAAATTATATTGCTTTGATTGTTGCTCGTGAGCGACAGCTATGTTGTCGCGCAATTGCTTACGCAGCAGTTTCAAAAAATCATCTTGATGCAACACATTTTCCGATTCATTGAGCATTCCCAATTTATGGAGGAGCTTGTACTGCGTACCATGGGTCATCATGTCGAAACCATAAAGAGCATGATACGGAGAACACCCTATACTTTGGTGAGTTGCATTGCGCATTGCACAACTAATGGCGTGAATATGTGCATCCCACTCAGAATGGTTGCCCTCCAGGAAAGCCCGAATCCCAGCCACCAATGACCGATTAACTCTTTCAGGCGCGTTCGACTGTGGAGAATAAACGACCGTGTAAATATGTCGTATTCCTAGAGACGTTAGCCACGCATTGAACTCCACCGCTTTGAATTGCTTTGTCGCTGACAATAGTCTGTGGAACTCCATAAGCGAAGAAAATTTGGTCCTGTAAGAAAGTCTGAATTATCGGAGCAGTAAATTTTTTAAGAGGACATAACCAATGGAATTTTGTCAGGTGGTCTAATACAATCAAAAGACCTATATTTCCTCTCTTACTGCGCGGGTACGGCCCTAAAATGTCTATGTATAACCGCTACATTGGACGAAAAGAAATAGTAGCTTTCCCCATTGGTGGCTTTAGAGAGATGTTAGGTGCTTTCGTAGTTTTGCACACCTCGCAATTGCGAACATACTCCCGCACCTGTGCCGCCGTGTGCCGTAACAACACTATTATGCGCGCGTTGAATTACGTCTGTAGATAGGCTTTTGGGAATCCAAAGCTTCCACGCGTTTTTGCCACTCTCTTCAGTCCCGTCGCTGTGCTCAGTCCGTATGTACACATGGCTATCTATGACGTTTACGTCTGTATACTCTTCCTGAGACTGTTCTACCGCCGCGATCAACTGAACATATTCAGAGTCTTGGAAACATCGAGAATTTAAATCGACCATTGGTACAATGTTCTCTAGGACAGCTATCTCTTCACAATAAATTCGTGACAAAGCGTCAGGAACCACGGTACCATCCTACTAAGCCAAGAAACCTGCGTGCCTGCTTTAAAGTTTTCGGAGAAGGCCACGATCGAATTGCATCCACTTTGCTTGGATCTGTTGCTATGCCGATTGCAAAATCGGCTTTTTGCAATATTTAAAGTCAAGTTAGCCTTCCGGAACTGCTCGGAGAGTCGCAACAAAACTGACAAATGCGTATCGAAATCTTCAGAGACGACACAGACGTCATCCAGATATCCGAATACGCAGTGCTTCAGATCCGCTGGAATCAACTCATCTACCAACCGACACATCGTCTGCGGAGCATTACACAATCCGAACGGCATCACCGTAAATTGGTAAAGCGGACGCCCTGGTACTGTGAATGCTGTGATTGCTTTCGTCTCTTCAGTTAGGGGTATCTGCCAAAAAGCATCTTTTAAATCGATCTTAGTGATCAAATTGGCTTTAGGCAGACGAGCGAAAATGCCGTCAATGCTTGGGAGAGGATAGGCATCTTTCTTCGTGCAATCATTGATTTTACGCGCATCTAGACACAAACGGACTTTTCCGGGCTTCACGACAAGGTGCATGGGCGAACTCCATGGACTAGCGGACCGTTCAATCACCCCTGCAGCTAGCATTCGGTCAATCTCTTTGTACATTAAGTTTTCTACAGCCGGAGAGACCGGTTGTAGTTGTTTTTAATCCATTAATTTTCTTTATTACACGCACAACATGTTCGGGACACTTGTCACGGTCGCCATGTTAAGTTAAAAAGATTGCGAGACAATAATTAGACAATAATGATTGGTTTTGATCATTGATCGAGAGTGTTCTCTCGGTTTTATTCAATTTTGTATTTTGCCTATTACATACAATGTTCTAAGTGAGCTCTGCCGCTAAGAGCGTCGGCAGAGAGAGTTGCAGTACATATGTGCCTATGTAGTTATGTATATATATATGTATTGATGGTACATACTCAAGAAGTGCTTACGCTAGCGATCTCACGCTGCGGCCAGTCCGCATAAGTGGCGGATCCTGTTACTGCACTTATGGATATTTATGATTGTATAAACATAGCAACAAAGTGTCGTTATGTTATGAATTGTTACTCTTACTTTTAAGTTGGTCATATGACCACTTGTTATACTGTATACTCTACAATACTGTGGGCATATGCTCATTTGGCATACAACATTCTACACCTCCCTTTTTAAGAAAATAACGTAAAATATTGCAGTTATTTAAATTTAAAAAATTTTGTTAGTATTATTTTTATCTATTTTAGATACTATGTTGTATAAAAAAATTTTTTTTTTAAACAAACACTTTTTTTTTTTAATTTTTGAAATATATATATATTCTTATTCTTTATAATTATATTATTATTGTTTTCTATACTAATGACCTCAAATGGTCCTGTATAAGAAGATTCTAATTTATGACCTGTTTCATTCTTTAAATAAACTTGGTCTCCTATTTCTATTTTGAAATCTAAAACTTTCTTATCATTTATTTCTTTTTGCTTAATTTTATTTTTTTCTAAAAGTATTCGAGCTCTCTTATACGCGTTTTCTAGTCTAAACTTAACTTCTTTAGAATAATCTTCTATTTTGTAGATTTCTTCTATATTCTATATTTTTTTTTTTTACATGCTTTTGTTTAGTTTATATATAATCTTTACTTGTATTGGGAGCAGCGAAGGTGCCGCTTCAAGTGGTCGGCGAGTGTAACAGAATGCTGACACTTGCACATTCTTTGAGCGCGCCGATCGACTCATATTTTGGCCACTTGGGTTTATGACCGGGGTTCTGTTTATGTAAACACTGCAACAAAGTGTTTCAGTGTGTTCACTATAAGTACTCTTGGTACAGTAGATATTCAATATATATGCATACTACAGCAGTTTATTTCCGCATTACCCTGCAAGCAGTGTACATACTGCATGTACACATGCAGTAAAATAAATGTAAAAGGTATATTCAGTTAATAGGTAAAATCTTTCCCAAACGAATTTTGACAGATATGTGTTATACGTCAAAAAACGCAACTAATAAAATTGCCTATAACATATAACATATTTTTAGGTGATTTGATATGTAGATTTTTCTTAAATCGCCAAAATGTGGGGAAAATATCTTATTTCACCTGTTGCTGTTCACCTTTTTACTTAAAAAAAAAAACTTTGAAGGTATGCCTATAAGCCCTTCGAAATATCTTTTCAACGATACATATATCACATCTGATCGGACAGTCATAGGAAATTTTGACACTGGATCTCAGCAGTCTGATAATTTCCGTCTTGATCGTATTATTCAAATAATTTCTAATTGGAAAGTTCGATTCTCATATGATGATGATTTTCTATATAAAGTTGAAGCTCTCACGCATCAGACTCTTGATGGGTATTTTGGCTTACTTTCTCGCTATGCGAGCAACAAAAGTGTAAACATCATTGAATGGAGAGCATTAGATAAAGCACTTCAAGCCCAGTTCAAAGATGGCCGAACCTACTTAGAAATACGGACAGCCATTTCGGAACGTAAACAAAAGCCAAATGCGTCGTTTGACACATTTTATGAGGCAATTGTTTCGTTACCCGATCGTCTAGTGCAACCTATGTCAGAGTTATCTTTAATAGAAGTGTTGCGTGCAAATTTGAGGTCAGTCACCCAGCACGAGATTTTATCTGTGCACATATACACGATAGTTCAGCTTCGTGAAATAGTACGCAAGCGAGAGAGGTTTATGAAAACCGTGAGCAAACCTATTCAACGTGCTCCTCCAAAACGGTTTGTTAACGAAGTTTATACTCAGCCGGAGTTGGGGTTTTTACCGTCGATGAATGTTGCCATTCACACTATTCGCATCGGTGTTCACACCAAACTCCCATCAGTCTTTTTTTTGCCAAATAGCACCAAAAAATACCAATAAAGTGCAATGTTAACGTATGATGTTACTGGCATGGTTTCACCGACGCAAATAACCGATGGAATAGAACGTGATCTATTTCCATCGGTGAGTGTCGGTTTTTCACCGTCACTTTAAAATTTTGTGTGTTTACACGACACCGACAGTTTTTTGACAAAAAGTGTCGGTGAAAAAATTTTCGTCTGAAAGCACATTACGAAGAAGAGATCGATCCCGATGACGTGGAAGGCGACTTAGCGCCTTAAGCTCTTTCTGTAGCAGAGCGTCGTGTCTTTGGCTATGGTTGCGGCAAGGCCGATACTTATAAGCCTTCTTGTCGTAAATGTTCAGCAAAAAACGGCCAAGCGCGTGAGCAAATAAGTGCACGCAAACCAGTAGCTTCGATAGCCACGAACACCGAATAACCTTCATGGTACCCGACTCGGATTGCAATTTACCTGATTTGTCCTTATTACCAGCCATACCACTGCATCGACAGATATGAGACCCACAATTCAAAGCCGATAGACAATAGAAAGAAAATTCGTTGGCAGGCTTATAAAGCCAAGCAAAAAGAACTGAAGAGAAGTCCTTATTAAGTTCAGTAGTAAGTAGTCCATATGCTGAAGTTCAATTACTTAACAAGTGGACTTATGGACACTGATGCCTCGATCAGCTGTAATTTCACTGCAATTTCACTGCTGAGCTATTGTTAAATAAGGATTTATATAAACAAATTTCGTCAGCACGTACAGCAGATGGCCAACGTCAATCAATTGTCTGCAAAGTCATTGGTTTTCGCGGCATTAGCAATATATTATATATATATACATGCAAAGCACAAAAGCTACCAGCACTCTCAAGCTCTGGCTGCAACGACTCTTTTTTGCTGCATTTGTAATGACCCAAGTTAGCAAAAAGCTAGAATGGGCGGGAGTACATAGCCAGATCGAAGTTGGCCACACTCTTCCATGCAATCGTGGGATTTCTTCCTTCTCGCGGCGGGGTGGGGAACTGCTCGCGGCTAGCAAAAGCAATCGGCTGGGGGAGTTCTTTGCTCTGAGAAGGAAGCTCGACTGCACCATACAAAATTAAAGAAAGAAGAAGAAAAAGAGAGAAAGGCGGGAGAGACAGGTGTCACCAAAACCCAGCAGACGGACTTGATTGGAGACGGAAAAAAAAAGGAAGAGGATCTCTTTCGACTTGGATACATAGATGTTGTTGTATCTGGCCTCAAAACCCACCCAACCATGATTCCACGTTGGCCGTTATCATTTTGGGAATCCCTGTCACGGACCTATGGGTTATTCAAACTTGCATCACCCTCGGGAAAACAAAATTAAAATTTAAGCGAACATTATGTAATGTTTATTATCCATGAAAAAGTTCATAACATGATTTCAAAATTATTACTACAAACTAAAATCGCCTTCTTATTTGGCATTAACAATTTAAGGATTTCCAGAAAAAAAGAAGGAAAAGAAAAACAAAGGAAGTGACCTTCGTGTAAACGAAGGAGTTCGAAATACTCCGTTTCAATCGATAAATTTATCGGAGGGAATAATAATAACAAACGCACATTTTTAAATGCCCATGCAACAAGAGAATAGTCGATTAATCCTTTACATCTTTCACGTTGTTCCACTAACTGGGAGCTTCACGAACCTCTTCGTACTCTGTGTGCAGATTATAATAGTCTGTACCGTACGATTAGTTTCGAGTGTTCTCCGCTCACTATTAAAGCCTCTATATTATCTTGTTTAACTAGTCTAACAAACTAACTGTTTATTAATACTATTTTGGTCTGATTGGGTTTTTCTGGGTTTTCCCCAATCCTAGCAACAAATGTTGGGCCAATCATTTTCTTTCTCATTTTAAATTCCCCAGAGTTTTTAATTCTAACTTATATTGTAATTTAAATATATATATAAATACTATTTTTAACTTTAATGTTATATTTTTAATTTAATTGTTATGTCGGCTGCTTTTAGCCTGACAATAAATAAATAAATAAATAAATAAATAAATAAAAATTTTTCTTATAGGGGACTCGAGGGTGTACTCCTGGTTTCTTTTCCTTTTCCTTTTCTTTTGTTTAATTTTATTTATTTATAGTTAACAATTTTTCATATGTATTGCTTAAAAGGGTGGCAATACCAAATCAAAAGAAAATGAAAATTATGAAATAATAAAAAAAAAAATGATCAAATAAAATGAAAGGAATTTAATAATAAAAAAATAAAACGAAAAAGGAAAAACTTATGAAAAATAAAAATTATAAAATGAAAAAGAAATGAAAAACTAAAATTTTTTTTCCGTGTGTGTGAAAGCGAGTGTGTTGATGAAAATGAATGTGTGTGTGGGGGTGTTTATAAACTTTGAATGTGTGTGTATGAAAATAAATGATTGTGTGTGTTTACAAACTTTGAATGTGTGTGTATGAAAAACGCGAGTGTGTGTTTACAAACTTTGATTGGGTGTGTATGAAAAATGCGAGTGTGTGTGAAATCCGATGAGTCGGTGAGAATCCTGAGTTTGAGAAAATGCGATGCGTGTTTGAAAATCAGGTGTTTGCCACAATTTCGGCAACGAAAATTGAAGGCTACGAAAATTGAAGGCGACGAAAATTGAAGGCAACGATGTGCATCCAAGATTTCTGAACTCCAAGATGGATGTATGTTCACAATGGTGGTTTGCAGATTCAACACAATGCTCCTGCTGACACGCACATCCACGTCGCCGCGTTGTTATCCGCGAAGGGAACTTTGGCGATGCCAAATAACCTACATTTAGCACAAAACAAGAAGCACCACTTACGTGCGGATTTTCCCAATAAAAATTGGTTTCCTTGTGCCAGTCTACTTGTTTGCAGCGATTCTCACTAAGTTTTCCCACGGATGCAGTGTATTTTATGTCTTCCAGTTCAGTTTTTCCACCTTGACACATATATGTATGCAAATGCATGGATCGGAAATGCAATGACAGGAAGCTGAGCTTTAAATATCGATATATCGATAGTCTTAGCTCAACTCCAGTTCATCATGTTTATACGGCGGTGTATAAATATCGTAGGGGCAGTGATACCAATGTTGATGACAAAAAAATTTATTTGTCACCTAAAATGAAAAGTGCATTTTTGCCCAGAGGTGGTCACTTCACCCACAAGACATTTCTAAGCATTGCGCGGGGGAATGTCTTGGAAAGAACACCTCGAAATCATTATTGACGAATGTCTTTGGCATGAAACGTGCCCTGCTCTCGTCCCTGTAAGTCCTCCAACACATAATATGCGCTTACCACCTTTGCCTTTACCCTGGATTTAATCCCCTGGGGACTGGGGAGCTTTGCAGTGAATTGTTTTGCGAAGTTGCTCTGGGCAAAATTCCTCCGGAACACTTCTTGGCCGTCTTTATACGAAATTTCCCTAGTTCGTAAATTATATTGCTTTGATTGTTGCTCGTGAGCGACAGCTATGTTGTCGCGCAATTGCTTACGCAGCAGTTTCAAAAAATCATCTTGATGCAACACATTTTCCGATTCATTGAGCATTCCCAATTTATGGAGGAGCTTGTACTGCGTACCATGGGTCATCATGTCGAAACCATAAAGAGCATGATACGGAGAACACCCTATACTTTGGTGAGTTGCATTGCGCATTGCACAACTAATGGCGTGAATATGTGCATCCCACTCAGAATGGTTGCCCTCCAGGAAAGCCCGAATCCCAGCCACCAATGACCGATTAACTCTTTCAGACGCGTTCGACTGTGGAGAATAAACGACCGTGTAAATATGTCGTATTCCTAGAGACGTTAGCCACGCATTGAACTCCACCGCTTTGAATTGCTTTGTCGCTGACAATAGTCTGTGGAACTCCATAAGCGAAGAAAATTTGGTCCTGTAAGAAAGTCTGAATTATCGGAGCAGTAAATTTTTTAAGAGGACATAACCAATGGAATTTGGTCAGGTGGTCTAATACAATCAAAAGACCTATATTTCCTCTCTTACTGCGCGGGTACGGCCCTAAAATGTCTATGTATAACCGCTACATTGGACGAAAAGAAATAGTAGCTTTCCCCATTGGTGGCTTTAGAGAGATGTTAGGTGCTTTCGTAGTTTTGCACACCTCGCAATTGCGAACATACTCCCGCACCTGTGCCGCCGTGTGCCGTAACAACACTATCATGCGCGCGTTGAATTACGTCTGTAGATAGGCTTTTGGGAATCCAAAGCTTCCACGCGTTTTTGCCACTCTCTTCAGTCCCGTCGCTGTGCTCAGTCCGTATGTACACATGGCTATCTATGACGTTTACGTCTGTATACTCTTCCTGAGACTGTTCTACCGCCGCGATCAACTGAACATATTCAGAGTCTTGGAAACATCGAGAATTTAAATCGACCATTGGTACAATGTTCTCTAGGACAGCTATCTCTTCACAATAAATTCGTGACAAAGCGTCAGGAACCACGGTACCATCCTACTAAGCCAAGAAACCTGCGTGCCTGCTTTAAAGTTTTCGGAGAAGGCCACGATCGAATTGCATCCACTTTGCTTGGATCTGTTGCTATGCCGATTGCAAAATCGGCTTTTTGCAATATTTAAAGTCAAGTTAGCCTTCCGGAACTGCTCGGAGAGTCGCAACAAAACTGACAAATGCGTATCGAAATCTTCAGAGACGACACAGACGTCATCCAGATATCCGAATACGCAGTGCTTCAGATCCGCTGGAATCAACTCATCTACCAACCGACACATCGTCTGCGGAGCATTACACAATCCGAACGGCATCACCGTAAATTGGTAAAGCGGACGCCCTGGTACTGTGAATGCTGTGATTGCTTTCGTCTCTTCAGTTAGGGGTACCTGCCAAAAAGCATCTTTTAAATCGATCTTAGTGATCAAATTGGCTTTAGGCAGACGAGCGAAAATGCCGTCAATGCTTGGGAGAGGATAGGCATCTTTCTTCGTGCAATCATTGATTTTACGCGCATCTAGACACAAACGGACTTTTCCGGGCTTCACGACAAGGTGCATGGGCGAACTCCATGGACTAGCGGACCGTTCAATCACCCCTGCAGCTAGCATTCGGTCAATCTCTTTGTACATTAAGTTTTCTACAGCCGGAGAGACCGGATATAATCGCTGCTTAATCGGCTTTGAGTCCCCAATGTCGATGTCGTGTCCTAGAAGTGGAGTTCGTCCAAGGCCTTGCTCCTCGTAGCTAGGAAACAGACAAATTACCCCATCTAACTGCTTCTTTTGGTTTTGGGTCAACGGAAAACTCTTCCAGAAGTCTATGCCTAATATAACTCTCTTTTTAATGGTCGGAATAACAAAAAATGTGACTGGATGCTTGGCGTTGTTGTATTCTACGCAACGACAACCGCTCTGGACAATCTGCTCTAGCAGATTGCTTTCCTGCAGCACTGTTTACTTTGGGGCCATCCGCCTGCTGTCGGCAGCTGGTCCCTTGCGGAAGTTTTCCGCGCGTTGGATACAAGTGAGACATTGCGGCTTGTAAATATTCTTGGCTCCGCAGCCATAGCAAAAGATGTGCCTATCCCTTAAGCACATGTCCCAGGTATGACCCTGTTCATCACAGTTCCAACAAGTGATGACGCGATTGGAGTGCTGGATTGACGCAACACTATCTGAAACGACCTCCTCGTCCGGTTGTTCCGTACTATTCAGATCTACTGCAGCTACGGCGCGTTTGAAAAACGGCTTGGGAGCGTTTCCGCCCTTGAGGTAGCGCTTGAAATCGTCTTCCCCTAACAGATTCTCCCTCAGCTGTACCAACTGTCGTAGATGAGCCACAGAGTGGACTTGAATATACAACAATGCTTGACGCAACTCTGGCACCAAGTTACGTTTTAGCTGTTGGATAAGCCGGTACTCATCCAATGGAATTGCCATTCGAGACACCAAGGTAATAACGTCGTCTTCCAACGAGTATTAAATGGATTCATTACGCTCAATTTACGTTCGATAATATCTTCCATCTTTTGGAAGATTTTATCATAATCCAGTTCAACAGAAGGCCTTGGACCTGGATCAGACATGCGTGGCTGGCGAGAACGAACCTGCCGTGCCGGCCCTGTTCCCCCTGGCTTCTTCCCTCTTCCTGGCCCCTTGCGACCTGTGAAAGTGGCTGCCGCTTGGGCTTCCTCATGCTGCCCCTCGACTTCCTCTTGATCAGAATCTTCGCCATTCACATCGGGTCTACGCGCACCCTTGTATCGGGTATTATGTTTACGTGGAATCGTACCAGATTCTTGCGATACTGGTTCCGTCGAAGAAACAGTACAAAAATCGCGAGCGTGTAAAAGAGTTTTGCACACAGGACACTCTTTTCGCACATTCACATATTCTGAAATACACATTGCATGAAACCTATGGTCACATTTCGTTGTAACCAGATTTTGATTTGGAAGTAAATGCTCAAAACACACTTTGCAGGTTCCTTCTGGAACATCTGCATTCGCCAATACCGCTGGCAAATTTTCTTCACTTCTCATTAGATTCATTTTTAAATATTTGTTGACTGTTGTTTTAAAAGAATTACTTAATTTCATCAGATATATAGTTTTCCCTTCAGTGATGCAAGATGAGCCCCACCAAGTGTTAAATATTAAAGCCTAGAGAATCCTCGGGATGGGAATTTGGGAAGGTATCGGAAAATATGACGAAATATAAGCGATAATAAAGCAATAGCTTTTACTGGTCTGGTTTGGGGCTTCTCTCTAATCAAGCAAATCCATATTTTTTTTTTTTTTATTATACTTTTGCTTTATTTGCTGGATCTTCTCCTTATCGGGACTAACAGCAAGTTTAAAAATCTTATAATTATAACTTATTTACAGTCCTGACGACTGATTAAGGTCTGGGGGCCCCGATATATTACTGCTGGGCTGGGAGGTCGTTGCGGTGGAGGCGGGTTCGATTGCAAACCCGAGTTAGACGCCTTGCAAGAAGATTTGGATGTGAAGATAGCTTGATGTTGTAGTTCGCCTTCTGTTTTGCTATTTCATCCTTCGCGGTTACAATGTTAAGATCTCTAAGGATGTTCTCGTTCCGAACATACCATGGTGCCCCAGTGATAGTTCTCAGGATCTTGGATTGTGCTCGCTCAATGATATCAATGCTGCTGTTGCTCGCATTTCCCCATAGCTGCGAACCGTAGGTCCAGATTGGTTTTAGAGTAGAACTGTACAATAGGACCTTGTAGTCCAAGCAAAGGGGAGATCGAGCGTTTAAAAGCCAATAAAGGTTAGTGGACTTCAGAGCTAAGTGCGTTTTCTTAGCTTTAATATGTTCATTCCAGGTGAGCCGCCTGTCAAGGTACGTTACTACATCAGCTTGGGGGAGTTGAGTGTTATACAAAGTTAGCGGAGGGCAGGTTTGCCTGTTGAGGGTAAACGTTACGTGTTTGCACTTTTGTTCGTTTATTTTAATACGCCAGTCTGAAAGCCATTTCTCCACTTCCACAAGATGATCAGCTAGTTTTGATGTTGCTTGAATAGGGCATCTGGAACGGCTTAGGATCGCGGTATCGTCAGCAAACGTGGATGTTGTTAGGCTCTCGTTTGTAGGGATGTCCGATGTATAAATGACGTATAAGGTTGGCCCCAGTACGCTGCATTGAGGAACTCCAGCTTCAATTATGTGGTCGTCAGACGTAGTAACGTTGCATCTCACTGCATAGACTCTATAGTAGAGGTACGACTCGAGTAGCTTGTGGGTGTAAACAGGGAGTGTCGTTTTGATTTTGTGCATGAGGCCGTCAAGCCACACTCTATCAAAGGCCTGAGAGACGTCAAGAAATATCGCACTACAGTATTCCCGGTGCTCGAATGCAGTACGTACTTCTGATGTTATCCGGTTGACTTGCTCGATAGTTCCATGCTTTTCTCTGAAGCCAAATTGATGTGCTGGGATTACATTGTGTGCTCTCAGATAAGGAATTATGCGCAACAGGAGACATTTTTCAAATAGTTTTGACATGCAGGGTAGTAGGCTTATTGGTCTATACGATGATGGCATTGTATGATCTTTTCCTGGTTTCGGAATCATAATAATAATAGATTTTTTCCATTTGTTAGGGAAATATCCCAGTCTTATGATCGCGTTGAAAAGCTTACAAATGAGGCAAATGGCACAGTTGGGAAGTTCAATAATCATTTTTTGAGTAATTAAATCATACCCTGGAGCCTTCTTTGGTTTCATTTGCTCTTTGATGACTTTTGCAATTTCGCTTGGGCGAAGCTCAGATGGCACGGAATCGGCTGCAGTTTGAGTTGGAGAAGGTGGTAATACAAAAGAGTTAGTTGCCGGATTTGGTTGAAACACATTACGCAGATGAGCAGCAAATGTGTTGGCCCTGTCTTTATCACTTCTGGCCCAGGAGCCTGAAGAGTTTCTTATAGGGATTACTGTTTCGATTGGCGCACTTAGATTTGGATGAGCCCTCCACAATGGGTGCTTTGTGCTGGTTGGCGATAATTTCTGTATGTACCGACGCTGGGCATCCGCTTCTTCACGCTTTAGAGCTTTGCTGAGCCTGCGTGAGCCATCTTTAAGCCGCTGCTTAGTAGATGGCGAGCGATGTGACTGCCAGTCGCGTCTCAGTCTTCTCTTTTCCAGAACAAGTTGTTCAATTTGAAGATTGGTTTTTTGTTGGTTGTGCTGTGTAGTCACGCTTTGCGGTGTAGAGATCTTGGCTGCAGAGACGAGTATATTTTTAAGTAAATCAGCAGAGCAGTCGATGTCAGCTTCGGTGTTGAACTGTGGGGCTAGATCGAGGTGAGAGCTTACATATTTCTTGTACTTGAGCCAGTTGGTCCTGTGTGTAGTGAGTCAATTTGGATATACTTCAAGTACCGGCATTGAAGAAAGTTGATTAGAACGGGCGAATGGTCGGATGATAGGTCTGAAAGTACTTCGGCATTTATCAGATTGCGTGGAATATTTTTTGTCACAGCGAAGTCTATTAAGTCTGGTTTCCTATTAGGATCTGATGGCCAGTATGTAGGCTTACCCGGGGAGACATAGTTGAGTTTGTTTCTTAGTTGTATTATTGCCCCAATACGTGTGCTTCGCATTGTAGTCTCCTGCTGCTATAAAACGATTCCCCAGTGTACTGAAGAATTGCATGAATTGAGCTTCAGTGATTGCAAAGTTTGGAGGTCAGTATACTGCGGCAATAGTAAGGTTGCTGTTGCCCGATTGTAGGTTTATTGATGTAGCTTGCAAATAGTTTGTTGCATATCTTTTATGAAAATGATGTTTGATTCTATTTCTAATTAAAATACCCGTTCCACCGTGTGCTTTTCCATCCGGATGATCTGTGCCGTAGAATAAATAACCGCGTATTTGGAAGTTGTATTTGTTAGTGAGATGCGTCTCTGAGAGCAGCATTACGTCGATGTGTTTGTTGTATAGAAAATGAGTTAGCTCAAGTTTATGCGGTGAAACACCGTTTGCGTTCCACATTGAAATTCTTAGGGCCGCCATTGATTATTTTGACTGTTGAGATGCAAGCATCTGTATCAATGTGTTTTGATTTTGCATAAGGTTTTGCATAGTTGTTTTCATAAAGGATACAAAGTCCATCATACTTTGTTGCAGACTGAAAATCATCATTTCTATCGAGCTTTGAGGCTGCTGCTGAACGCTTGCCAAGTTTGGCTCTGCTTGGATTACATTTGGGAGCGATGTTGAAGGAGTTGGTTTGTTTATGCCTGATTTTACCGCGCTGGCGTAAGAGAAGCCATTGATAGTGTTGATGGGGCCAAATGAGGACCTGGCTGTTTTGGCAAAGAAGACATCGGGTGTTGTTTGAGATGGTATAATTGCGTTTGACATGTGCTGGGAACGCGTTGGTGGAACTCGCCGCATACGGGATTTCAATTCTTTATACACAGGACAACCTTTGTAGTTAGCTGTGTGATTTCCACCACAGTTTCCACACTTTTTTGTGCTGGGATCCTCTTTATTGACTTGGCAATGGTCAGATCCATGGGAGTCTCCACAGGCAACGCATACTGACCGAAGCGTGCAGTAAGTCTTAGTATGCCCATATTCCTGACAGTTTGAGCACTGTACTGGACGGTTAAGTTTGTGTGGCTCTTCAACCGTGATTCGGCGATGCAACAAGAGCTGAAGTTTGTAGATTGGGTGGACTTCGTTTTTTTTCAAAGTTTTGCTATCTGGTTCTAGCTCAACTTTGAAGAGAGGTTGAGGTTTTTTGTTTTTATTTATAATATTCGATACTCTCGCAGCATGGAAACCTTTTTCTTTTAGAGCACTTGTAATTTCAGCAGAAGTGACATCCGGTTCTATACCTTTGAGGATCACCTGCAGGCCTTTGCTACTTTTCAGTTGGTACGTGTAGAAATTCAGGTGGCAAAAAAAAAAAAAAAAAAAAAAAAAAAAAAAAAAAAAAATCCATATAAAAATCTACGCTCCTCGGAGTTCATATTTCATCCCACGAAAGAATAGGTTTAAGGTTTCCGTAATATTCGAGCAGTATTGCAAATTTGTATTTATAACGGTATCCGACAGTATATATCCTATCAGAAAATCTAATTATAAATTTTTTAATATGCTGCTGACGAATTGGCTGTGATCGGACAAATTAGCTAGGTGTGCGCTAAAAGAACTGCGGTTGTATTATCGACTTTCGCCAACCATACAATTCCGCGGAACCATATGCGCATCCTACTAAAACTAAAGGATTCGTCGTTTTATGACTCATCTGTCAAAACGTCTGATGACGGTGCAGACTCGGATCGACCAAATTCGTAATTCCTGACAACAAGATCGCAAAGAAACAGAATTAGTCATCGACGGACGGACTACGGACCATAAATGCCTATTTATAGAAACAGAAAAGAATTTGGGTCACTCGGACTTTGACCGGACGCTGCGAAATATGTTTTTTGTACATGCTCGGCCTTACCATAATTAAAAATGGACGTCGTCGGGCCCCTTACGTTGAGCGCCAAATTATGTAAAGACCCAGGCTAGCAAAAAGCAAGAATGGGCGGGAGTACATGGTCAGATCGAAGTTGGCCACACTCTTCCATGCAATCGTGGGATTTGCTTCCTTCTCGCGGCGGGGTGGGGAACTGCTCGCGGCTAGCAAAAGCAATCGGCTGGGGGAGTTCTTTGCTCTGAGAAGGAAGCTCGACTGCACCATACAAAATTAAATAAAGAAGAAGAAAAAGAGAGAAAGGCGGGAGAGACAGGTGTCACCATAACCCAGCAGACGGACTTGATTGGAGACGGAAAAAAAAAGGAAGAGGATCTCTTTCGACTTGGATACATAGATGTTGTTGTATCTGGCCTCAAAACCCACCCAACCATGATTCCACGTTGGCCGTTATCATTTTGGGAATCCCTGTCACGGACCTATGGGTTATTCAAACTTGCATCACCTTCGGGAAAACAAAATTAAAATTTAAGCGAACATTATGTAATGTTTATTATACATGGAAAAGTTCATAACATGATTTCAAAATTATTACTACAAACTAAAATCGCCTTCTTATTTGGCATTAACAATTTTAGGATTTACAGAAAAAAAAGAAGGGAAAGAAAAGCAAAGGAAGTGACCTTCGTGTAAACGAAGGAGTTTGAAATACTCCGTTTCAATCGATAAATTTATCGGAGGGATTAATAATAACAAACGCACACTTTTAAATGCCCATGCAACAAGAGAATAGTCGATTAAAAGTTTTTCTTATAGGGGACTCGAGGGTGTACTCCTGGTTTCTTTTCCTTTTTCTTTTCTTTTGTTTAATTTTATTTATTTATAGTTAACAATTTTTCATATGTATTGTTTAAAAGGGTGGCAATACCAAATCAAAAGAAAATGAAAATTATGAAATAATAAAAAAAATGATCAAATAAAATGAAAGGAATCTATATATATAAAACTCTTTGTCCTGACTCACTGACTGACTCACTGAGAATCAACGTGCAGCCCAAACGGTAAAAGATAGAGAGCTGAAATTTGTACACAACATAGATGAGATAATTTCATCGTGCAATAAGACGGCGTTTTGCGAAATTCCACCTGTAAGAGGGTCAAAATCAAGGTCAAAGGTCACGGAATTGCTTAGTATGAAAAACTTTTTTGTTTCTTAACATTCTGACCAAATTTGGTCAAAGTCGGATGACTATATCATATAGCTGCCATACGAACAATCCGATGAAAAACACCTTTAGTATGAAAAACTTTTTTGTTTCTTAAGATATCTCAACCAAACTCACAGATTACATGTTTGGTACTGTCTCTTACATTCTGACCAAATTTGGTGAAAGTGGAATGACTATATCTTATAGCTGCCATAGGAACAATCCGATGAAAAAACCTTTAGTATGAAAAACTTTTTTGTTTCTTAAGATATCTCAACCAAACTCACAGATTGTATGATTGGGGCTGTCTCTTACATTCTGACCAAATTTGGTCAAAGTCGGATGACTATATCATATAGCTGCCATAGGAACAATCGGATACAATCGGAGATATCCTAACAAAACTTTTAGATTAACTCTTCTTGCAAATTTTGACTAATTCGCTTAACTTAGCTTTTTCCCGCCAAATTTAGCTTTTTCCCGCCAAATCACCAAATCCGACTTTTTAGGCAAAGTTCAATTGCAAGGAAAAAAATTAACGCAGCGGACAGCAGAAGCTAAATATTTCCGTTTTTTTTTTAGAAAAAATGTTATATTATATAAATTTGTTAAACCGGACAACTAAAGACAAGGTTGCGAGCGAAGCGAGCTGGGGGTTGGCGAGCGAAGCGAGCAGGGGGCGTAGCCCCCTAGTTTAATAATAAAAAATAAAACGAAAAAGGAAAAACTTATGAAAAATAAAAATTATAAAATGAAAAAGAAATGAAAAACTAAAAGTTATTTTGCGTGTGTGTGAAAGCGAGTGTGTTGATGAAAATGAATGTGTGTGTGGGGGTGTTTATAAACTTTGAATGTGTGTGTATGAAAATAAATGATTGTGTGTGTTTACAAACTTTGAATGTGTGTGTATGAAAAACGCGAGTGTGTGTTTACAAACTTTGAATGGGTGTGTATGAAAAATGCGAGTGTGTGTGAAATCCGATGAGTCGGTGAGAATCCTGAGTTTGAGAAAATGCGATGCGTGTTTGAAAATCAGGTGTTTGCCACAATTTTGGCAACGAAAATTGAAGGCGACGAAAATTGAAGGCAACGATGTGCATCCAAGATTTCTGAACTCCAAGATGGATGTATGTTCCCAATGGTGGTTTGCAGATTCAACACAATGCTCCTGCTGACACGCATATCCACGTCGCCGCGTTGTTATCCGCACATACATTTAGCACAAAACAAGAAGCACATTAGCACGTAAAATACCACTTACGTGCGGATTTTCCCAATAAAAATTGGTTTCCTTGTGCCAGTCTACTTGTTTGCAGCGATTCTCACTAATTTTTCCCACGGATGCAGTGTATTTTATGTCTTCCAGTTCAGTTTTTCCACCTTGACACATATATGTATGCAAATGCATGGATCGGAAATGCAATGACAGGAAGCTGAGCTTTAAATATCGATATATCGATAGTCTTAGCTCAACTCCAGTTCATCATGTTTATACGGCGGTGTATAAATATCGTAGGGGCAGTGATACCAATGTTGATGACAAAAAAATTTATTTGTCACCTAAAATGAAAAGTGCATTTTTGCCCAGAGGTGGTCACTTCACCCACAAGACATTTCTAAGCATTGCGCGGGGGAATGTCTTGGAAAGAACACCTCGAAATCATTATTGACGAATGTCTTTGGCATGAAACGTGCCCTGCTCTCGTCCCTGTAAGTCCTCCAACACATAATATGCGCTTACCACCTTTGCCTTTACCCTGGATTTAATCCCCTGGGGACTGGGGAGCTTTGCAGTGAATTGTTTTGCGAAGTTGCTCTGGGCAAAATTCCTCCGGAACACTTCTTGGCCGTCTTTATACGAAATTTCCCTAGTTCGTAAATTATATTGCTTTGATTGTTGCTCGTGAGCGACAGCTATGTTGTCGCGCAATTGCTTACGCAGCAGTTTCAAAAAATCATCTTGATGCAACACATTTTCCGATTCATTGAGCATTCCCAATTTATGGAGGAGCTTGTACTGCGTACCATGGGTCATCATGTCGAAACCATAAAGAGCATGATACGGAGAACACCCTATACTTTAATGAGTTGCATTGCGCATTGCACAACTAATGGCGTGAATATGTGCATCCCACTCAGAATGGTTGCCCTCCAGGAAAGCCCGAATCCCAGCCACCAATGACCGATTAACTCTTTCAGACGCGTTCGACTGTGGAGAATAAACGACCGTGTAAATATGTCGTATTCCTAGAGACGTTAGCCACGCATTGAACTCCACCGCTTTGAATTGCTTTGTCGCTGACAATAGTCTGTGGAACTCCATAAGCGAAGAAAATTTGGTCCTGTAAGAAAGTCTGAATTATCGGAGCAGTAAATTTTTTAAGAGGACATAACCAATGGAATTTGGTCAGGTGGTCTAATACAATCAAAAGACCTATATTTCCTCTCTTACTGCGCGGGTACGGCCCTAAAATGTCTATGTATAACCGCTACATTGGACGAAAAGAAATAGTAGCTTTCCCCATTGGTGGCTTTAGAGAGATGTTAGGTGCTTTCGTAGTTTTGCACACCTCGCAATTGCGAACATACTCCCGCACCTGCGTCACCATGCCTGGCCAATAGATGCTCCTACGTATTAGTTCCAGCGTTTTCCCTGTGCCGCCGTGTGCCGTAACAACACTATCATGCGCGCGTTGAATTACGTCTGTAGATAGGCTTTTGGGAATCCAAAGCTTCCACGCGTTTTTGCCACTCTCTTCAGTCCCGTCGCTGTGCTCAGTCCGTATGTACACATGGCTATCTATGACGTTTACGTCTGTATACTCTTCCTGAGACTGTTCTACCGCCGCGATCAACTGAACATATTCAGAGTCTTGGAAACATCGAGAATTTAAATCGACCATTGGTACAATGTTCTCTAGGACAGCTATCTCTTCACAATAAATTCGTGACAAAGCGTCAGGAACCACGGTACCATCCTACTAAGCCAAGAAACCTGCGTGCCTGCTTTAAAGTTTTCGGAGAAGGCCACGATCGAATTGCGTCCACTTTGCTTGGATCTGTTGCTATGCCGATTGCAAAATCGGCTTTTTGCAATATTTAAAGTCAAGTTAGCCTTCCGGAACTGCTCGGAGAGTCGCAACAAAACTGACAAATGCGTATCGAAATCTTCAGAGACGACACAGACGTCATCCAGATATCCGAATACGCAGTGCTTCAGATCCGCTGGAATCAACTCATTTACCAGCCGACACATCGTCTGCGGAGCTTTACACAATCCGAACGGCATCATCGTAAATTGGTTAAGCGGACGCCCTGGTACTGTGAATGCTGTGATTGCTTTCGCCTCTTCAGTTAAGGGTATCTGCCAAAAAGCATCTTTCAAATCGATATTAGTGATCAAATTGGCTTTAGGCAGACGAGCGAAGATGCCGTCAATGCTTGGGAGAGGATAGGCATCTTTCTTTGTGCAATCATTAATTTTACGCGCATCTAGACACAAACGGACTTTTCCGGGCTTCACGACAAGGCGCATGGGCGAACTCCATGGACTAGCGGACCGTTCAATCACCCCTGCAGCTAGCATTCGGTCAATCTCTTTGTACATTAAGTTTTCCACAGCCGGAGAGACCGGATAGAACCGCTGCTTAATCGGCTTTGAGTTCCCAATGTCGATGTCGTGGCTTAGAAGTGGAGTTCGTCCAAGGCCTTGCTAATCGTAGCTGGGAAACAGACAAATTACCCCATCTAACCGCTTCTTTTCGTTTTGAGTCAACGGAAAACTCTCCTCATTGTCTGGCGGCGATTCGACTGTGGAAGTGAGAGGATCAATTGCTGAAATGAGACCTGGAACTAATTGAAATGTCTTCCAGAAGTCTATGCCTAATATAACCCTCTTTTCAATGGTCGGAATAACAAAAAATGTGACTGGATGCTTGGCGTTGTTGTATTCAACTTCTACGTTCAAGGTTCCAGTCACCGCCTGACTTCCCCCATCTGCGGTGCGAACTTGAGACGAAATCTTGCGAAATTGCTTGAACGACGACCAGTCTCGGGCAGCTAAATCAGCTCCTATGCAACTTATGTTCGCCCCTGTGTCTAATAAGCCCTGCTCTGAAAGCCCCAGGAACGAAATTGCGGCGTAAAGTCGACCGTCCGCGTTGCTATTTACTATACTGGAAATCAGAAGTCTTCGCATGCTTTTGACATTTCGCCAAAACGCCATCCGCCTGCTGTCGGCAGCTGGTCCCTTGCGGAAGTTTTCCGCGGATACAAGTGAGACATTGCGGCTTGTAAATATTCTTGGCTCCGCAGCCATAGCAAAAGATGTGCCTATCCCTTAAGCACATGTCCCAGGTATGACCCTGTTCATCACAGTTCCAACAAGTGATGACGCGATTGGAGTGCTGGATTGCCGCAACACTATCTGAAACGACCTCCTCGTCCGGTTGATCCGTACTGTTCAGATCTACTGCAGCTACGGCGCGTTTGAAAAACGGCTTGGGAGCGATTCCGACCTTGAGCTAGCGCTTGAAATCGTCTTCCCCTAACAGATTCTCCCGCTGCTGCACCAACTGTTGTAGATGAGCCACAGAGTGGACTTGAATATACAACAACGCTTGACGCAACTCTGGCACCAAGTTACGTTTTAGCTGTTGGATAAGCCGGTACTCATTCAACGGAATTGCCATTCGAGACACCAAGGTAATAATGTCGTCGTACAACGAGTCAAATGTCTCCCCGTCTCGTTGCTTCCGTGAACGAATCTCTTCGAGAATCAGGTCATCGTCCTTGTTATCTTGATAATGGCTCCTTATGGCCTCACAAAACTCGCTCCACTCAAACTCGGAATGCTCCTTTCGGAACCTCCAGTACCAGTCCCTGGCATTTCCGACTAATAGGACATGGAGGTTCTTGCATATTATCAAAAAGTCACCCTGTAAGCAATCCTCCGTCAAGGACTTAACTCGATATAAAAACTCCTGCACCGTTTGACCTTTCGGTGCCCCATCAAACTTAACTCCCCAGTTCTGAATCATTTGGGTCACCTTTTCTGGGCTCAAATTCGAAATACTCCGAGATGATGTCCTCGGACTGGATCTTGGAAAATCCTGCGGAGGCACACCTGAACTTTGCGTTTTGGTATTAAATGGATTCATTACGCTCAATTTACGTTCGATAATATCTTCCATCTATTGGAAGATTTTATCATAATCCAGTTCAACAGAAGGCCTTGGACCTGGATCAGACATGCGTGGCTGGCGAGAACGAACCTGCCGTGCCGGCCCTGTTCCCCCTGGCTTCTTCCCTCTTCCTGGCCCCTTGCGACCTGGGAAAGTGGCTGCCGCTTGGGCTTCCTCATGCTGCCCCTCGACTTCCTCTTGATCAGAACCTTCGCCATTCACATCGGGTCTCCGCGCACCCTGATATCGGGTATTATGTTTACGTGGAATCGTACCAGTTTCTTGCGATACTGGTTCCGTCGAAGAAACAGTACGAAAATCGCGAGCGTGTAAAGGAGTTTTGCACACAGGACACTCTTTTCGCACATTCACATATTCTGAAATACACATTGCATGAAACCTATGTTCACATTTCGTTGTAACCAGATTTTGATTTGGAAGTAAATGCTCAAAACACACTTTGCAGGTTCCTTCTGGAACATCTGCATCCGCCAAAGCCGCTGGCAAATTTTCTTCACTTCTCATTAGATTCATTTTTAAATATTTGTTGACTGTTTTTTTAAAAGAATTACTTAATTTCATCAGATATATATAGGGTATTCACTTGACTGTGGCAGCCTGGCACATGGCACATGTCCCAAACGTCACAACAACAACTTGTACTGAAAAATTTCATGCCTTGATGTCAGACCCAGACCCTTGACTACGAAAAGTCTGGCATATATGCCCATGTAGAGATGATAAAAAGCCCGATAAAAAGTCGATAATTTCAATCGAAATTTAGTATTTTCGGCATTTTTTAGTGCGAACGTTTTGACAACAGGTGTTTAGTGACGCAACAAACCTACAGATTTATCACTGTGGACGGCAGTCCGCGCTAGTGACGAAAGGTTCAATTTTCGTGGAGAAATTAGACAGATGAGCGCAAATTTAGGTTGGAAGAGGGAAAAAAGAAATAAAAGAACGCAAGTTGAGATTGAGATTGAGGAACGACATATGGAGTTTTATTTAAACTTTAAATTATACAAGAATTTTCTCTTGACGCCAAACAGAGTGCACTGGGTTCTACCTCGGTGTGACCATCACAGATATTTTCCAATGCTTCATCAATGTCTTCTTCTCCGCCATTATCTTCAATTAGAATATTGTGAAGATTGCAGCAACCAAGTACCCAAATGCAGAACAAATGCTGGCTTTTCGTGTCTTTTTATCCATTATCCGGGAGTTACTGTGAAACGGCGTAACAAAAAAAGTTGTAGGCGGAGTTCCCTACGATCCACTCCTCTCCAGAAAAATAACGCTCAGTGCGCTTACCAATTGAGCAGTTTTTAAAACTTTGGAATAATGGTAGCTTCCAGGACTTCGCATTATGGCATCTCCTATGCGCAGTTTGTGGTCACAAACGACCAAGGCATATTGCTCAAATCAAGTAGCACAATCAGGTTTAATAACAGAAATAATAAAAATGACAGTAACCTCAATGTATACAAAAAACAGTTGACTGGGCAGAACTGGACCGAAAAGGGCTGTTCACTATTCAAGTATTGTACATGTGCCATCTGCCATGCTGCCACAGTCAAGTGAATACCCTAATTGTTTTCCCTTCAGTGATGCAAGATGAACCCCACCAAGCGATAAATATTAAAGCCTAGAGAATCCTCGGGATGGGAATTTGGAAAGGTATCGGAAAATATGACGAAACATAAACGATAATAAAGCAATAGCTTTTACTGGTCTGGTTTGGGGCTTCGCCCTAACCAAGCAAATCCAAATAAAAATCTACGCTCCTCGGCGTTCATATTTCATCCCACGAAAGAATAGGTTTAAGGTTTCCGTAATATTCGATCAGTATTGCAAATTTGTTTTTATAACGGTATCCGACAGTATATATCCCATCAGAAAATCCAATTATAATTTTTTTTATATGCTGCTGACGAATTGTCTGTGATCGGACAAATAAGCTAGGTGTGCGTTAAAAGAAATGCGGTTGTATTATCGACTTTCGCCAACCACACAATTCCGCGGAACCATTTGCGCATCCGGCTAAAAAAATAAAGGATTCGTCGTTTTATGACTCATCTGTCAAAACGTCTGATGACAGTGCAGACTCGGATCTACCAAATTCGTAATTCCTGACAACAAGATCGCAGAGAAACAGAATTAGTCATCGACGGACGGACTACGGACCATAAATGCCTATTTATAGAAACAGAAAAGAATTTGGGTCACTCGGACTTTGACCGGACGCTGCGAAATATGTTTTTTGTACATGCTCGGCCTTACCATATTTAAAAATGGACGTCGTCGGGCCCCTTACGTTGAGCGCCAAATTATGTAAAGACCCAGGCTAGCAAAAAGCAAGAATGGGCGGGAGTACATGGTCAGATCGAAGTTGGCCACACTCTTCCATGCAATCGTGGGATTTGCTTCCTTCTCGCGGCGGGGTGGGGAACTGCTCGCGGCTAGCAAAAGCAATCGGCTGGGGGAGTTCTTTGCTCTGAGAAGGAAGCTCGACTGCACCATACAAAATTAAATAAAGAAGAAGAAAAAGAGAGAAAGGCGGGAGAGACAGGTGTCACCATAACCCAGCAGACGGACTTGATTGGAGACGGAAAAAAAAAGGAAGAGGATCTCTTTCGACTTGGATACATAGATGTTGTTGTATCTGGCCTCAAAACCCACCCAACCATGATTCCACGTTGGCCGTTATCATTTTGGGAATCCCTGTCACGGACCTATGGGTTATTCAAACTTGCATCACCTTCGGGAAAACAAAATTAAAATTTAAGCGAACATTATGTAATGTTTATTATACATGGAAAAGTTCATAACATGATTTCAAAATTATTACTACAAACTAAAATCGCCTTCTTATTTGGCATTAACAATTTAAGGATTTCCAGAAAAAAAGAAGGAAAAGAAAAACAAAGGAAGTGTCCGTCGTGTAAACGAAGGAGTTCGAAATACTCCGTTTCAATCGATAAATTTATCGGAGGGATTAATAATTTAAACGTTTATACGTCAGAAATTTCAGGCAAATATAGTAGTAATTGTTTGTCATAGGCACTTACCCTGTATCCGAAGGGGCCCCGCCGAAATCAGGTGATATGCTATTGCGGAAAAATAATAATAACAAACGCACACTTCTAAATGCCCATACATCAAAAGAATAGTCGTTTAAAAATTTTTCTTATAGGGGACTCGAGGGTGTCCTCCTGGTTTCTTTTCCTTACTCTTATCTTTTGTTTAATTTTATTTATTTATAGTTAACAATTTTTCATATGTATTGTTAAAAAGGGTGGCAATGCCAAATCAAAAGAAAATGAAAATAATGAAATAATAAAAAAACAAGTGGGCGCGGCTACAGT
The DNA here is from genome assembly GCA_963924055.1 of Drosophila limbata. NCBI lineage: Eukaryota > Metazoa > Arthropoda > Insecta > Diptera > Drosophilidae > Drosophila > Drosophila limbata. Next base: position 39,773 of record CAWUOW010000222.1, read on the forward strand.
CGAGTTTGCTCGACTGGAGGATACCCTGTGCCATTATCCATAAAATAGAATATTGGTTGGGACCATCTCATATGCATATTCTGTCAGTTTGGTTCAGTTATCCCAAACAACAAAAAAGTTGTTCATACTAAGACTTGATTTTCGACTGATCGTTCCTATGGCAGCTATATGATATGGTGATCCGATTTCAACCAATTTTGGTCAGGTTATAAGGGACCATCTCATATGCATATTCTGTGAGTTTGATTCAGATAGATCAAACAACAAAAAATTTTTTCATACTAAGACTTGATTTTCGACTGATCGTTCCTATGGCAGCTATATGATATAGTGATCCGATTTCAACCAATTTTGGTCAGGTTATAAGGGACCATCGCGTATGCATATTCTGTGAGTTTGATTCAGATAGATCAAACAACAAAAAAGTTTTTCATACTAAGACTTGATTTTCGACTGATCGTTGCTATGGCAGCTATATGATATAGTGATCCGATTTCAACCGATTTCAGTCAGGTTATAAGGGACCATCTCATATGCATACTCTGTCAGTTTGGTTCAGTTATCTCAAACAACAAAAAAGTTGTTCATACTAAGACTTGATTTTCGACTGATCGTTCCTATGGCAGCTATATGATATAGTGATCCGATTTCAACCAATTTTGGTTACGTCATAAGGGACCATCGCGTTTGCATATTCTGTGAGTTTGATTCAGATAGATCAAACAACAAAAAAGTTTTTCATACTAAGACTTGATTTTCGACTGATCGTTCCTATGGCAGCTATATGATATAGTGATCCGATTTCAACCAATTTTGGTCAGGTTATAAGGGACCATCTCATATGCATATTCTGTGAGTTTGATTCAGATAGATCAAACAACAAAAAAGTTTTTCATACTAAGACTTGATTTTCGACTGATCGTTCCTATGGCAGCTATATGATATAGTGATCCGATTTCAACCGATTTCAGTCAGGTTACAAGGGACCATCTCATATGCATACTCTGTCAGTTTGGTTCAGTTATCTCAAACAACAAAAAAGTTGTTCATACTAACACTTGATTTTCGACTGATCGTTCCTATGGCAGCTATATGATATAGTGATCCGATTTCAACCAATTTTGGTTACGTCATAAGGGACCATCGCGTATGCATATTCTGTGAGTTTGATTTAGATAGATCAAACAACAAACAAGTTTTTCATACTAAGACTTGATTTTCGACTGATGGTTGATATGGCAGCTATATGATATAGTGGTCCGATTTCAATCAAATTTGGTCAGGATGTATGCGACCATTCCATATGCATATTCTGTCAGTTTGGTTCACATATCTCAAACAACAAAAAAGTTTTTCATACCGAGACTTGATTTTCGACTGGTCGTTCCTATGGCAGCTATATGATATAGTGGTCCGATCCAAATTTAAAAACAAACTTGATCTGCGTCCGGTATCCAGCAACCTACATACCAAATTTGAAGTCTCTAGCTATTATAGTTTCTGAGATCGACGCGTTCAAACAGACGGACAGACGGACAGACAGACGGACATGGCTCAATCGACTCGGCTGTTGATGCTGATCAAGAATATATATACTTTATATGGTCGGAGATGCTTCCTTCTGCCTGTTACATACATCACACAAATCTAATATACCCTTTTTGACCATTTTCAATGGGCACAGGGTATAATTAGCAATTAAAATGAAAGGAATTTAATAATAATAAAATAAAATAAACGAAAAAGGAAAAAGGAAAAACTTATGAAAAATAAAAATTATAAAATGAAATAAGAAATGAAAAGCTGTGTTGATGAAAATGAATGTGTGTGTGGGTGTGTTTATCTTATAAAAAACCTTTTTACGAGGTAAAAGTCTAGTGCCGAAAACATTTTCATGCCCCAAAATATCTGATATCCAATTTTGTGACGAAAAATATTAAATTTTACACATGAATTATTAAAAAATAAAATTTTTGTCACTGGCACTTCGCAAAAAAGTACTATTTATTAGGTATGAAAAATTTAGCGAAATGTGAACAGTGACAAAAATTTAATTTTTTAATAATTCATGTGTAAAATTTAATATTTTTCGTCACAAAATTGGATATCAGAAATTTTGGGGCATGAAAATGTTTTCGGCACTAGACTTTTACCTCGTAAAGAGGTTTTTTATAAGATATCAGAAATTTTTTAATAAGACATCGGAAATTTTGACAATTGCAATATTTTTTTAAACAATTCAATAATTATATAAATAAGAGAATTTAAAACACATTCAATCAGAGACGTTGGAATTACAAAATGTTTCATCTGCCGCAAAAAGAAGTCACCACTTGCAAGCAGTATCTTTCCACATGCACTGCAAGCAGTGCAAGTAGTGTACAGGCAGTAGTATACATGCAGTAGTGTAAAGGTAAAAGGTATATTCAATTAACAGGTAATATCTTGCCTAAACGAATTTTGAGAGATAGGTGTTATATGTCAAAAGACGCGGAATTGAATTGTCTACAACATACTACATATTTAAAAGTGAATTCATTTGTAGATTTTTCATAAATTAAAAAAAACTTTGAAGGTATGCCTAAGAGCCCTTCAAAATACCTTTTCATCGATATATAGATCATATCTGTAGCTTCTATCGTTTGGATGCTATGAGGGTTTTAATTTTAGCGGTTTTTAGCGATTTCCGGCTAAACTAGCTATTTTTCGAAAAAGTCGTAGAACAAACGTTTCTATATTTTTGAGCGGGAACAAGTCCTCATTCAAACATTTAAGCTAAATCAACGCTTTGATACAAACAAACAAACAAACAAACAAACAAACAAACAAACAAACAAACAAACAAACAAACAGACATACTGACTTTTCATCTCATTTTCGAAAGGCGACTAAAAATTTCAACATTAATTATTTTTTGAACCAGTAATCGGATTTCGATGATCGAGGTGTCATTCGACGCGTATTTTTGATAAGAAGAGTAAAAAATTAAAAAATAAATCAAAAAGGCCCCAACGGCCCCATTTGCTCCAATAATTTAAATTTTTCCCCTCCCACTTACACCTGTTTATCTCACGAACCAGGTGAGTTTCTAAAAGTCTTAGTATGCATATTTGTAAGTTAAATTGATACCTTTCGATCGGTATATAACTCGACCCGATCGGACGGTCATAGCAAATTTTCCATTCTTCCTGTGTATATATGCTAGTCGCTTTCGCACCCTTCGTGCTGCTTTCGTCACTAGCGCGGACTGCCGTCCGCAGTGATAAACTTGGAATGTGTGTGTATGAATATAAATGATTGTGTGCGTTTACAAACTTGGAATGTGTGTGTATGGAAAATAAATGATTGTGGTGTGTATGGAAATGAATGAGTGTGTGTGTGTTTATAAACTTTGAATGTGTGTGTATGAAAAATGCGAGTGTGTGTGAAATGCGATGAGTCGGTGAGAATCCTGAGTTTGAGAAAATGCGATGCGTGTTTGAAAATCAGGTGTTTGCCACAATTTCGGCAACGAAAATTGAAGGCAACGATGTATGACGATGAGCATGTGTGTGGGTGTGACGGTGAATGTGCATCTAAGATTTCTGAACTCCAAGATGGATGTATGTTCCCAATGGTGGTTTGCAGATTCAACACAATGCTCCTGCTGACACGCACACCCACGTCGTCGCGTTGTTATCCGCGAAGGGAACTTTGGCGATGCCAAATAACCTACATTTAGCACAAAACAAGAAGCACATTAGCACGTAAAATACCACTTACGTGCGGATTTTCCCAATAAAAATTGGTTTTCTTTTGCCAGTCTACTTGTTTGCAGCGATTCTCACTAATTTTTCCCACGGATGCAGTGTAGTTTATGTCTTCCAGTTCAGTTTTTCCACCTTGACACATATATGTATGCAAATGCATGGATCGGAAATGCAATGACAGGAAGCTGAGCTTTAAATATCGATATATCGATAGTCACACAGCTTAGCACAACTCCAGTTCATCATGTTTATACGGCGGTGTATAAATATTGTATAGGCAGTGATACCAATGTTGATTACAAAAAAATTTATTTGTCACCTAAAATGAAAAGTGAATTTTTGCCCAGAGGTGGTCACTACACTAAGTAAAACATATATATTCTGTTAACAGGTAATATCTTCCAAGCACATCGAAATTTTACAAACAACAATATATTGAAATTTAGAAAAAATCATTACTGGCGTTTTCTCTAAAATCGGCTAAATTTGGGGAACAATACCTTATTTCAACTCTAGCTGTTTAATTTTTTACTAAAAAAAACTTTGAAGGTATGTCTAAAAGCCCTTCAAAATACCTGTATGGACTCTGCCCAGTGCAGAGTATATTGGTAAGAATAAGAAGACGTCTGCTTGCTTTCGATCTCCAATATGCAATAATTTAATGTTCTCAACTTAAAGAGGCCAAGACCTCTAGTATACAAAAGCTCTTCGTGAGCGACTGGAATATTTACAGTTGTTCGATTACAATTTAGGGTATCAAAATAATACCACCACAATAATTATTTAAATGAAAAATGAATATACTTAAATGAGTGAATGAATGAATATTATTGTCTAACAAATGTGATTCTCCACAAACATACTCCGCCCGGTGAAAGATCCAAGATTCTTTCACGGATCAGTTTGGTTTGGTAACGGAGCGACTTTGCAAATGGGGCGACGAATAGTTCCCTTCTTGGTCTTCACGTCGGCCTCTCTGACTCGTCCGTCAGTGCCGGCATGCGTGCTGATGATTCGTCCTAATAGCCATTCTTGGGGTGGTAGATTATCCTCGTGGACGAGAACAACTTGGTTTGGCTTGATATTAGCCTCTGGATTCAGCGATTTGGAACGCAATTGCAAAGTATGCAAGTAATCGCGTCTCCATAACTCCCAGAATCGTTGCTTCAAATAGGTAACGCGCTGCCATCGCGTCAGGTAAGATGGCCTGCTGTCATCAATTGCAGGTTCTGGTAGCGCCACCATTGAGGATCCGATTAACAAGTGCCCAGGAGTGAGCGCTTCTCCATCGCTTGGATCTTCAACTAATGCTGCAATTGGGCGAGAGTTAAGAATCGCTTCAGCTTCAATTGCTATGGTTTGTAGCTCCTCGTAGGTGAAGTTGGTGTTTGTCAACTGCTTGATGAGAAGAGTCTTCATTGATTTGACCGCAGCCTCCCACAATCCGCCAAAATGTGGTGCGCGAGGAGGAATGAAGTGAAACTCAAAGCCAATGTTTCTGCTGAACGACTTCAAGTTTGATTCGTTGTGCTGTCCAAAGAATTGGTGCTTAAAGCTTTCTAGTTGTGACTGAGCGCCAACAAAATTAGTGGCGCTATCGCAATAAATCCGCTGGGGGATACCTCTGCGTCCAATAAAGCGCTTTAGACAAAGATCAAAGTTATTCGTTGACAAATCTGAAATGAGCTCAACATGAACTGCCTTTGATGAAAAGCAGACGAAGACTGCCATGTACGTCTTATAGGGAATTTTACTGCGTATGCGATATGATGTTAGAAATGGACCGCAGAGGTCGACTCCAGAGACAAGGAATGGTCGCGGCTTGTAGTGGTAGCAATGAATGCAGCGTCTGACCACCTTCCGTGTTATTTCTCGCGCATTAACAATCCATACTTGTTGACGAAGTAATCTAATGAGCACTTTCGATCCAGCATGCAGATGTTGACGGTGTAGATGCTCGACAAATCTGAAGGTGAAACTGTGCTTTTTCGGAAGTAAAATAGCAAATTTAGCATTAAATGGTATCGGTGCCTTCGCTAGTCGGCCACCCACACGCAAAACCGTTACTGTTCGCCAACCAAGACTGACTTCTGCGAGAAAGGGGCTAAGCCTTTGAAATTCGGGTGGTAGAGCCTTATTACTTTTCAGTAGTCCAATTTCCTTGCTATATACTTGTTGCTGGATAGAGGACACGATTAAGTGAAATGTCTGCCGCAGTTCAGTTGCTGAAATGTGGAGCGCGTCGGCTAAATTTAAACTCCTATTAGCTCTAACTCTATTGAAGACTCGCAACACGTAAGTTATGACTCGCAAGGTACTATGATAAGAGGAGAATTGGTTGATGATATGATCAATTAGGCTTGCTTCGATACTCTGTTCACTCTTATTTCCCACGGTGCCACTATCGCTACATTTCAAAACTATCGCCTTTCGCTGTTCCAGCTCTTCATCGCTAAATTTGGTGTTTAGTGAAGTTTGAGGCCAATGTGATACGTCATAAGACAGAAATTCTGGTCCAGTAAACCAAATAGTTTCTTCCAGATCACTCGCTTTGCATCCTCGAGATACTATGTCTGCTGGGTTATCCTTTCCAGGAACGTGTCTCCATGTAATATTTGGTGCAATGGTTTGCATTTCCGATATACGATTCGCTACAAAACAGTGAAGCTTTGACGAGTGCATATTAAGCCAGTGCAGAACAATTTTGGAATCTGTCCAAAAGAAGATATCATTAACGATTGGTTCGAGTTTGTGTTTGATTTTTGACCAAGTTTTGCAAAGCAAAAATGCAGCGCACAACTCTAATCTTGGTAGCGAAATGGCCTTCATGGGAGCAACTCTTGACTTTGCTATGACCAATATTGTCTTGAATGTTCCCTCTATGTTTGTTCTCAAATACATACAGCATCCATAGGCACGCTCAGATGCATCTGAAAACCCGTGTATTTCACATGCATATTTTAATGACGAATTTACGAATCTAGGTACTTCAATGCGGTTTAAGTTTTTCAAATCCTCTTCGATGTGTTGCCATTGAGCTGCCAATTCCGCAGAAAGTCCATCATCCCAGTCTAGACCCTGTAAGCATAGCTCTTGGCCAAAGATTTTGCATCGTATAACTACAGGAGACACAAGTCCAAGTAGATCATAGAGACGGGCAGTAACAGATACTACTGTCCGCTTGGTGATCACAGGGTTGACAGGCAAATCATAACGAAAACAAAAGATGTCCCGCTTTGGTTGCCATGACATACTAAGTGCTTTTGTGATGTCTTTGCTGTCGACTTTGAAGTAGAATTCGGAAGCCTCTCCAGTGAGGCTTGTATTCCATTTGGCTAGTTCCAATCCTGCTTTTGAGAGTATATTAGTAACCTCTGTAATCTTGATTTGCAAATCTTCAACTGTTTCAGCTCCAGTGAGAAGGTCATCAACATACATTTCCTCATTTAGAACAGTTGCCCCAACGGGGAATTCTTCATTATAGCTGTCTGCCAAGAATTTTAAACTGCGGATGGCTAAGAATGGGGCACAGGACATTCCGTATGTCACCGTGTTTAATTGGAACATTTGTATTGGATCGGTCGGCGACTTTCTCCAAAGAATGAGTTGATAATTTCGATCTTGTGGATCAATCAAAAATTGCCGATACATTTTCGAGATGTCGGCTGTAAGTGCGTGACGAAATAGACGAAATGAAAGTAATGTCAATATAAGATTCTGTTGAATAGTCGGTCCAACAAATAAGAGTTCGTTCAATGATACGTTCGATGCTGTCTTGCAGGAAGCATCAGAGACGGCGCGCAGCTTTGTAGTTTCACTCTGAGGTCTTAGAACGCCATGGTGTGGGATGACATAGTGTGGATTCTTAAAGTTGAAACTACTTATTGGTTGCATGTGGTTTAATTCCAAATATTCGTGCATAAAATTTGTATACATTTCCTTGAGCAACGGCTGGCGCTCTAGACGACGTTCAAGTTGACAAAATCTGCTCTTTGCTATGTCGAAAGATTTTCCAAGCTTCTCAGGTGACTCTTTAAATGGTAGTCGAACCTGTACTCGCCCTGACTGGTGAAATTGTGTATGTGCCAGAAAGTGACTTTCGCAATCCTGTTCATCCTTCGTGAATACTTGATTTCGATCATTGGGCATATCAAATTCTTCAATCTGCCAAAATCTTTTTAAAGTATCATCCAAAGCAGAAGTACGTACCACATTGCAAGAATAAACGCTTGAACGAGATATTTCGTTAACTTTTCCACCTACTATCCAACCAAGCGAAGTGTTTATAAGACATGGCAAGCCAGGGCCAAGAGTGATTTTCCCTTCTGTAATCAAATCAAAAAACTCTTGGGTACTGATAAGAACATCTATCCGTTGTGGCTTGAAGAATAGAGGATCTGCAAGGTCAATACCTTCAGGAATAGTCCAGCCAGATGTATCAATAGAACACTCAGGCTGACTAAACGAAATGGCTTTAGTTACAGCAAACTGCAGGGACCATTCATTTGGTGCTAATCTCGATTTGATAGTTGTTGTAACTGAGAATTTCATTTGGGCTCGTACATTTCCTATTCCAGAAATTTCATAATTCTGCCTCTGAAATTGTAGCTGAAGTCTTTTGGCAAGTTCTTCCGACAAAGTTAATTTCTGAGCCTGAATCAAGTAGTGCTCGGGCACTCTGAAATATGCCAAACTTATCTTGAATTAAAATAATTGCTGTGGGAATAAGCGCTCGCCGAGAGTGGCGTGAAAGCATCGAAATTCCTTGAGTAGTCTCATTGTTAGTGTGGTTGGGTAATTGTGAAGATGAAGTTGCTGTTTGCTCCGAAGATACTACTCGATGTAACGTTAAATGATGTAGTCCTTGGCAGATACGACAACGAGACTTGGTTAAACATTTTGCCGCCATGTGGCCTTTACGCAAACAGTTGATACAAAGTGATGCTTGTTTGACAAATGTAAATCTTTCAGCAACAGTGAGTGATGTAAAGTGTTGACAATTAGCCAGGTTATGATCAGTCGCTGCGCATTTGGGACAACTACTTTGAGAAACCACAAACGCCTTTTTGCTTTGATTAGGTTTGTCCTTAATAGCTGGCCTTTCATCAGATGGTCTTTTGACGTTACTCTCTAGGAATTGACAATGACGACTAAGTGTTTGATAGCACTCCTCCCAGGCTGGTAGCTTCTCATAATCTTGTATTCGATTGTATGCCTTTTTAGAGTCTGAATCAATCTTCAATAAAACTAGATGTACTAGAATGGCATTTAAAACATCTGCTTCATTTCCTAATGACAATAGAGAGCCTCGTAATGCGGCAACAGTATCCAAAATTGTGCGAAGAGTAGCTGGATCAGATCCTTTCATAGTTGGGATATCAAATAAAGTAGCTATGTGCTCTATAAAAATAAGAACCTTTTTATCGTAACGTTCCTTCAATTGACTTAAAGCCTTAGGATAGTTCTCTTCGGACACTTGGAACGGTGCGACTACACTCAGAGCGGGTCCTGATAGACAGCTTAACAGATAGTTGAATTTGTCAACAGCTGATATTGATTGATCATCATGTACTAGCGATCCAAAAGCAGATCTAAATATTTTATAGTCACCGTATTTACCATCGAATTTTGGTAATTTGAGTGATGGTAGTCGATTGTGATGACTACTCGAACTCAATGAAGTATTAAGAAAGCTCTGGCTATGATCCTCAGGCCTTTCCCTTTTTTCTCCAAGTCGCTTAATAATAACAGCCTTCGTTTGTATATAGATCTCTTCTATTTCCTCACGAGTGTCATCAAATGGTTCTAGCCTTTCAATTTGCGTTTGAGTTTGCAAAATTTGTTTAAAATATGACTCCAGAATCTGAGACTGACATTCAAGAGTAGCAATGTCTTTCTGTGGTTCAATACGAACGAATAAGTTGAGAATATTTTTCTGCATTGTATTTCTGATCTGCCTTAGCGATATTAACTGAGCTTCTACTGTGTCTGGCATTTTGAGTGAAGGGAACAGCAATGAGTATAAGTAACAACGATGAGTGTAAGTGATAGTGGATTTCTTACTGGCAACGATAATTAGGTTGGCAATGCCTTGACGAAAGCTCTGCTCTCAAATTAAACTCTCAACTCAGAATACTTCACTCAACTCTAATGAGCTGTATTGCCAATTCTCTTTTCCTCTTTGTACCTATCTATGCGAGTTTGTAAGCTTAGGGTTTATGCAAGTGCGTGGGAGTTCACGACGTCAGCGTCAGCGACGGCGTCAACGACAGCGATGCAACGGTTCTTACGCTTGCCAGTAACAAACGGTTTATACAGACCACGTCGATACACAGGTTATGTTGGTCCAACGATGATGAATTTTATTCCACTACAATGCTGCAGCGAATCCAACGATGCGTTTCTCTTATGCAATAAAGCTGTAGCTACGGCTCCAGGTGACGTCGAACGAGATCTCCGTCAGTGTGTTGTACTCCGAGAAGTTCCTCCTGGTGAACGTAGTTGGCTTTCGAATTACGATTCTAATACTTTTTAAAGTTTATACGGTGGGACATGCCGAATGCAGTGTCCTGTCACGGTCGCCAAAATGTATGGACTCTGCCCAGTGCAGAGTATATTGGTAAGAATAAGAAGACGTCTGCTTGCTTTCGATCTCCAATATGCAATAATTTAATGTTCTCAACTTAAAGAGGCCAAGACCTCTAGTATACAAAAGCTCTTCGTGAGCGACTGGAATATTTACAGTTGTTCGATTACAATTTAGGGTATCAAAATAATACCACCACAATAATTATTTAAATGAAAAATGAATATACTTAAATGAGTGAATGAATGAATATTATTTTCTAACAAATGTGATTCTCCACAAACAATACCTTTCCAACGATATATAAATCATATCTGTAGCTTCTACCGCTTGGATGCTATCGGTGTTTTTAATTTTATCGGTTTTTAGCGATTTCCCGCTAAACTAGCGATTTTTCGATTAAGCCGTACAACAAACGTTTCTATATTTTGGATTATAAATAGATCTTATAAAAAAACCTCTTTAGGAGGTAAAAGTCTAGTGACGAAAACATTTTCATGCCCCAAAATTTCTGATATCCAATTTTGTGACGAAAAATATGAAATTTTACACATGAATTATTAAAAAAAAGTTGTTGTCACTGGCACTGCGCTAAAAAGTACTATTTATTAGGTATGAAAAATTAAGCGCAATGTGCCTAGTGACAAAAATTTTTTTTTAATAATTTATGTGTAAAATTTAATATTTTTAATATTTTCAGAAATTTTGGGGCATGAAAATGTTTTCGTCACTAGACTTTTACCTCCTAAAGAGGTTTTTTTATAAGATATCAGAAGTTTTTTAATGAGACATCGGAAATTTTGACAATTGAAATATTTTTTGACAGTGTAACTTTGTCAATCGGTGTTTATTGTTTGTACAAGCAAAAACAAACTGTCTGGCAACACTGGTTTCCTTTTCTAACACACATGCTAACATGCCAAGCGCAAAATCTATTCCTATTCCAATTCAAAGTAAAACGTATATATTCAGTCAACAGGCTATATCTTCCAAACCAATCAACAAAACTTTATGTATGATATATCAAAAAACGCGAAATTTTACAAGCTCAACCATATTGAAAATTAAAAAAATTCGTTGGCGGCGTTTTCTCAAAAACCGCCAAAATGTGGGGAAAAATACCTTATTTCACCTGTTGCTTTTTACCTGTGTACTTTAGAAAAAAAGGTATACTTAAGAGCCCTTTAAAGTACCTTTTCAACGACATATAGATAATATCTGTAGCTTCTATGGTTTGGACACTATGGGGGTTTCAATTTAAGCGGTTTTTAGCGATTTCCCTCTAAACGAGCGATTTTTCGAAAAAGTCGTAGAACAAAAGTTTCTAGATATTAGATCGGGAACAAGTCCTCATTCAAACTTTTAAGCTAAATCTACGATTTGATCCAAACAAACAGACAAACAAACAGACAAACAAACAGACTGACTTTTCATCTCGTTTTGAGACGGGCACCAAAAATTCAAAATTAATTATCTTCTGAACCAGTTATTTGATTTTGATGAACAAGGTGTCATTCGACGCGTATTTTTGATTGAAATAGTAAAAAATTAAAAAAAAAAATCAAAAAGGCTGCAACGGCCCCATTTGCTCCAATCATTTAAATTTTTCCCCTCCCACTTACACCTGTTTATCTCACAAACCAGGTGAGTTTCCAAAAGTCTTGGCATGCACATTTGTAAGTTAAATTGATACCTTTCGATCGGTATATAACTCGACCTGATCGGACAGACATAGCAAATTTTCCATTCTTCCTGTGTATATATGCTAGTCGCCTTCGCACCCTTCGTGCTGCTTTCGTCACTAGCGCAGACTGCCGTCCGCAGTGATTTATCTGACGCAAAAAGAATTCACCACTTGCAAGCAGTTTATTTCCGCATTACGCTGCAAGCAGTGTACATACTGCATGTGTACATGCAGTAGTATAAAGGTGAAAGGCATATTCAGTTAAAAGGTAATATCTTGCCCGAACGAATTTTGACAGATAGTGTTATACGTCAATAAAGGCAACGAATAAAATTGCCTATAACATATAACATATTTTTAGGTGATTTGATGTGTAGATTTTTCTTAAATCGCCAAAATGTGGAAAAAAAATATCTTATTTCACCTGTTGCTGTTCACCTTTTTACTTAAAAAAAAAACTTTGAAGGTATGCCTAAGAGCCCTTCGAAATATCTTTTCAACGATACATATATCACATCTTTAGCTTCTATCGTTTGGATGCTATGGGTGCGATTTTTCGAAAAAGTCGTAGAACAAACGTTTCTAGATTTTTTGAGCGGGAACAAGTCCTCATTCAAACTTTTAAGCTAAATCAACGATTTAATCCAAACAAACAAACAGACAAACTGACTTTTCATTTCATTTTCAAAAGGCCACTAAAAATTTCAAAATTAATTATCTTTTGAACCAGTATTCGGATTTTGATGTTATTCGAAGCGTATTTCCGATTAGAATAGTAAAAAATTAAAAAACAGTTCAGAAAGGCTCCAACGGCCCCATTTGCTTCAATCATTTAATTTTTACCCCTCCCACTTACACCTGTTTATCTCACGAACCAGGGGAGTTTTCAAAAGTTTTAGTATGCACATTTGTAAGTTAAATTGATATATTTTGATTGATATATAACCTGATCGAACAGTCATAGCAAATTTTCCATTCTTTCTGTGTATATATGCTAGTCGCCTTTCGCACCCTTCGTGCTGCTTTCGTCACTAGCGCGGACTGCCGTCCACAGTGAGTGGTCCGATTTTAAACAAATTTTGTCTGGATGTAAAAGACTACCCCAGATTCATAATATGTCAAATTGGTTAATATCAGACTACTATATCATATAGATGTCATAGAAATTAGAGGCTTGCACGAAAACATTCGTTCAGGACTGCTTCCAAAACCCTCTAAATACCGATTTGTTTGATATCGTAAAATTTGCTTCAAACGAACAAAACCAAATGGAAACACAAAGTGTGCTTGATTTTGAATTGTTTCGTTTAACAAGTATCAGCAAAGGAAAAAAAAATGAGCAGGATGAAATGAAAGAAAAAGCAAAGGAATAAATTAAATACGGTAGTACTTTGGTTCTTTCAATAACATATAATTATTTTATAATTTTCGTTCTCATTTTAATGTTGTGTTATTTCAAAAAACTTAAAAAAAATGGAAAACTCTTTTGAAAATTCAAAGAAACAAAATGTAATTCTTCATAAAAAAATATTAATAACCAGGAGGCTCCGCCCCCTGCTCGCTTCGCTCGCCAACCCGCAGCTCGCTTCGCTCGCAACATTGAATTTAGTTGCCCGTTTTAACAAATATATATAGTACATATACAGTACAAACTGACAGACTTTTTATCTCATTTTCGGAAGGTTGCTAAAAATTTCAAAATTAATTATTTTTTGAACCAGTAGTCGGATTCCGAATATTCAGGTTTCATTCGACGCGTCTTTTTGATAAAAATAGTAAAAAATTAAAAAAAAAATCAAAAAGGCCCCAACAGCCCCATTTGCTCCAATTTTGTTCAGATATCTCCTGTCGTGATATAATCATCGCTATTACCCGCTAAGCTGATCATATACACAAACCAAAAGCACACAACAATTATTCGCTAAGCTTATCATGTACATAAACCAAATGATAAACCTTCCTTCACTTTCTGATCGTAGAAAATCTCTTAGTGTAGTTTTTATACATAAACTAATTAATGCCGATATAGATTCTTCTTTTCTTTTAAATCGTCTTAACTTCTCTGTTCCGTGTAGACCTACTAGAAACTTTCTTCCATTATCTCTTCCTATTTGCACCACTGATTATGCTTTGCACAATCCATTTCGTGTTTTATGCACCTGCTATAACTCACTTTTTCATGTGTTTTCTTCAGAACACTCTCTATCTTCTATTAACCATTCTATTCTCTGTCACCTTAGGTCTACTTCTGGCCAACTCTAACTGGGTGTCTTGCACCTCAATTCTGTCTTATACTATTCTTACTCTTCCTCATATTCTGCTTTACTTTTCCGATCTTAATACTTCTGTCCTTACAATATTTTTTGACCTCCCATCTTTTTATATTTCCTATGAAATTTGCAACCAACCCCAGCTGTGAACAGGGGCATAGCTTGCCGGACCGGCTAATAAAACTCATCCATCGGGTTGCTCTTTTCATCCTCACTCTACCTTTAACATTAATTTTAAGTTATAAATTAAGTCTTATTTATTTGAATTATCTTTATTTTTTCTCTTTTCCTGTCCAGAATTAGGTTCTAATAGCGCCACTGACATACCTTGGCTGTGAACAGGGGCATAGCTCGCCGGACTGGCAAATAAAATACCCCCATCGTGTCGGTGGTGTTATTAGACTAAACTTGTAAATTCATTTAGGCTTTCTTTTCTTTTTAAATTCTTATTTTATTATACCCGTTACTTATTAAAAATAAGTAAAAGGGGATATTGTATTCGTTGCAATGTATGTAACAGGGAGAAGGAAGCATCTCCGACCCTATAAAGTATATATATTCTTGATCAGCATCAACAGCCGAGTCGATATAGCCATGTCCGTCTGTCCGTCCGTCCGTCTGTCCGTCTGTCCGTCTATGTGAGCGCCTAGATCTCAGAGACTATAAGAGCTAGAGCAACCAAATTTGGCACACAGACTTCTATAAACCCCACGCAGGTCAAGTTTGTTTCAAAATTTTGCCACGCCCCTTTCCGCCTCCGTAAATTGCGAAAATACACCACACGCACAGTTTTCAAGATATTATGTTTTTTTAAACGGTGAACGTTAGCTACTGTTATTACCTATCATCCTATTAAATCCCAAAAAGATCGGACAAACAGAAAGGTGGTACTGGCTGATTAAAGCTTTTAAGCAATTAAAATGCCTGAAAGCATGCAATAAAAAAATTTTAATTTGTTTATGTAAGTAACGGGTATCCTATAGTCGGGAGCTCGACTATAGCCTTTCCCACTTGTTCTAATATCTATTTTATAATGTATATTTTTATTGTACTTGTAAACAACTAGAGGCTGCAATGTTTGCTTTAAATAAATAAATAAATAAAATAAATCAACATATGATCCAAACGCTTAGCATAGACACAATCCAAAAGCTCTGTACGAATTAAAGCTTAACAACAACTTATACATGCAACCGAAGAGATGCAGCATACATGCATTTACAGTTAATTAAGCTTAGCATAAGATAACATTAAGATCTCTTCTAACCCATGTAATTAAGTCTAGCCATAAGAACCTATGTAAGCTCTAGGTATAAATACGGGCCCTGTGGCTGCAATAAAGCATTGAATATAAAACAATCAAACCCTCGCCTTCTATATGGCGATCCTGCCATAACAACCGGCAAATAAATAAATACAAATAGAACTGCCAAAAAAATCGGCAAACTATTAAAATAAACAAATATCCTGCCAAATATTAATAACCGGCACAGGATATGAGCAGCGCACACCACATCGCTGTGCAAGAAGCTATTGCCGCTAATCCTCGCGCTGGACCAAAGCCTCTGACAATCGAGCAATACAGAGCAAGGCAATCGGGGCAAAGCAACAGACGACTCCAAGAGGACAATCGGCTCACCCAGATCCCAAAAGTCAGGACCCCTAAGAGAAGAGGAGGAGCAACAGCCAAGCTGAGCCGAGAAAGAGCAGCACTATTGGACAAAGTCAACGCCGATCCACCGCCGACATGGGCAGAAGCAACATCCTTATGGCTGAAAATTGACGCTCTGGAGCAGCAACAACACCAAAAGCAGAGAGCGGGAGAGCAGCGACGCCAGCAACAGCAGCAGAGAAGCCAAGCAGTAGCAGCAGAGCAGCGAAGGAAGCAGCGAAGCAGCAGAAGCGAATAAAATTTAATAATTTTATAATAAATTAAAAACAAGTGTGCCCTTTTGAGCACCTTGGCGTTATGGCGATGCTCGCCGGCGCAAAATAATAAAAATCAAAAAAAAAAAAAAAAACATTTTTTTGTTCTAATTATATTACAATTAAGACATACTGTAGACAAGACAGACTTTTTCAAAAACATACCAACATATTTCAATACATATTTTCATAAGCAAAGAAACACAACAATACACTAAAACAACAGATTTGAAACATAGATAACAAGTGAAACTTAAACACAGGCTTTAGCCACTGCAAACGCAACGAATAGACAGACCAAAACATAAATGAAAACTTTGAAGCGCACAGTGGGCTTAGACTCATTATAAAGTAAGCAAAAATTACAGTGGAATAAATGAATACTTAAATACAAAAAAAAAATATATAATATATAAATATAGTAATTAAAATGAGATTGAGTGAGAATTGCTGAGAGGTGGACGTGTTTTTGTGTGGCTCCATTGAAGGCGGTG
This sequence comes from Drosophila limbata, assembly GCA_963924055.1. Lineage (NCBI taxonomy): Eukaryota > Metazoa > Arthropoda > Insecta > Diptera > Drosophilidae > Drosophila > Drosophila limbata. The sequence goes on from CAWUOW010000222.1 coordinate 56,482, forward strand.
TTTTCTGAGGCTTTCGGCAACTAAAAGTAGTACAAATTTACCTTGGTTGAACGCATTGGATATCCTACTCACTTTGAACGTGGATGCGGCTGGAGACATCGGCGTTGATCGGAAATAATCCTGAAATTTCTTCGCCAGGAATTGGCTGATAAAACCACTCATTTGGTGAGTGGAAGCAGAAAGGACAGAGAAAGCGCAAGTAAACACAAAGTTTGTAGTTATCACTCGATTTTTGAGAAGACTGACACAGCAATAATAGCAGCTGATTCATCGCAGAGTTGCCTTGTGCGGAACCGGTGTTAGACAACGTAGTATCAAGCACAAAAATTTCACAGCATACTTTTAGGCCGAGCTTTGGCGCGAAATTTAAATCAAGATTATAAATCAATAAAATGCACAGAACGCCCCCTGCAACTTCATCCGGAAGCAGTGTTCAATCAGCAAAGAGGAAAATGTCAGAAGAGGATGGCGACATTGTACAGGGAGACGCGCAAGTAGGACAATTGTCCGTTAAGGATTTAATGCATCTAATGGGATCGGTTATGGATGAGCGTTTGCAGAACTTGCCTACTAAGCGTGATTTTGAAGCTTTAACTGGATCAATGGCTCAGATGAATAAAAAAATAACACAACTATCTAATGAAAATATGGCATTAAAAGAGGAACTGGAGGATATAAAGAAAGGAAGAGTTGAGGAAAACAGGCGTCTCATTCGGTTAGAAGATGACTCAAAACAAAAAAACATCATTATGCGAGGCCTTGATGCTAGAAAATCGCCGCATGATGAATTTAATCACATTTGTAAAAACTTGTTGAAAATACAAGAAATTGTAGTCGCTGAAAGGATTCACAAAATGTATGAGAGTAATGGGAAAATGGTACTCCGAGTACAGTTTGGTAGTGTGCATGAAGTACAAAAAATTCTCAAAAATACACGAAATCTCGTCGGCACATCTATTTACATTGAACAAGATCTGAGCAAGGAAAGGGCGGATCGTAAAAAAGCTCTATTACAGCTTAAAAAAGAGTTAATACACATAAATGCCACAAGAAAAGTCATGGTCAGGAATGATAGAATGCATGTGGAGGGAAAATGGTACTATTTTAATGGCTCCAATAATCTTATGTGTGATGGACAGTGTGCATCTGATTTTTTAAGAAAAACTTATGGCCCCGAACTTAACATCAATCTGAATTGTAGTGAAATCATCGCAAATATCCCGCCAAAAAACTAAATCAGAGGAATGAAAACGTATGCGTGGAGAAAACAAACAACCAAACTATCTGCTCTAACAACATCAAATCGTTAAATATTAAGATAATCGCATACAACATAGCTGGACTGAAAAGCAAAATATTATATAAGAATTTTTTTAGTCTTTTAAGTAAATATGATATTTTCTTTCTATTTGAGACTTTTATCGAGCAAAATACAGAGCATTATGAATCTTACTTTCCACATCACAGTCTGCATTGGAGGCCGGCTACTAGGGTATCGAATAGAGGCAGAGCCAGTGGAGGCTTACTGTATGGTTTTAAGCAGACGCTGAGTAGCTCGATATCTTATAGCGTAACATCTACTATGAGTATAGATATTATTAAATTACACACTATCGAAAACATATTTTCAATCATCCCAATATATTTAAATTGCAATAACTGGACAAATAACTTCAGCGTGCTCTACGACTATCTACTGCAAAATCAACCTGAAAATTTGATGGTAATTGGGGACTTAAACGCTCGAATAGGCCTGCAGCAGGTTTTCGTTGAAGATGAAAATTCTAATAGCCGGTATGCAACGCTCTGCAGGGCTGCAAAGGATCAGATACAAGACGGTAATGGTCGGAAACTTATCGAGATGTGTGAATCTTTCAAACTCACGGTACTCAATGGAAGGACTACTAGTGACATTTCTGGTGACTTAACATTTCTACGTGGACAAGCAAGCTCTACAATTGATTATTGTCTGATTGAAGGAAAATGGCATGATGCTGTAGTCGACATGGAGGTTATCCCAGAAATATTCTCAGATCACTTGCCGATTGCGGTGAGTGTTTGTATGGAAACGACAATGCAGCCAACAATTCCCAAACTGCTTCCTAAGTTACGATGGACAAGTAGATTAAATGACAGATTCGCAACCAATCTCGACAGGCAACTTACTCGTCACGCAATCGATAACAATCTGCTGGACATAGATCATCTAACAAAGTCCATTATCGAAGCAGCGGCATTTATGCAAAAATCATCAGGCACGATTTTTAAGCAACCGTGGTACGATATGGAATGTGACGCGGCGAGGATAAGGACAATGCAATTATTAAGACATCTTAGGCATCATGAAACTAGGGAAAGTAAAGCATCGTATCAGCGACAACGTTCTACATACAAAGCGCTCTGTGTTAACAAACAAAAGCTATACTACGAAAACCTGGAGACGTCCATCTCATCAATTTCTGATACCAAGACGTTCTGGTGTTTAATTAGACGACTGAATGGAACGAGTGGCCGAAAACGTATCCAAGTACCTGCGAGTGATCTGGCCTCCTATTTCAGTAACATGCTTTTTGCAGTACCTAAAGACATGCTTAGTTTTGCTCTTCCATTTACATCGGTTGAGGAGCTGGATAGAGACTTTACTTTGGATGAGCTGAAAAGCGTATTAGCTCGAAGCAAATCAGGAAAAGCTCCTGGGGTGGATAGAGTCCCAGTAGAGTTCATTAAGCATGCTACACCTCTGTTTAAAGTGAAGCTTTTGGAAATGTTCAACCATATTTACAGAGAGGGTCTTGTTCCATCGAGTTTTCAAAAAAGTATAATTTACCCACTATTAAAGAAAGGAAACCCAAGAGATGCAGGCAACTACAGAGGCATATCTTTTTTAAATTCAAATCTAAAAGTTTTTACGGCCCTTATACTTCAAAGGTTAACAGCGTTTGTGGAATCGAACTGTCTACTAAGTGAAAATCAGTGTGGCTTCCGGAAGGGCTACTCCACAGTCGACAGCATTTTCACACTAACAACAATTGCTAGAGAACACCTAAAGCAAAAGAAGAAGCTGTATCTATTCTTCATTGATTTTAAGGCGGCATTTGATACAATTGACAGGAGGAATCTTATGTTAAAACTAAGCAAAGCAGGAGTATCCACAAAAATAATAAATATTTTGCAAGCATTATACATGGATAATAGAACGGCAGTATGGGATGGAAATACTTTATCAGAGTGGTTCGATATTAATCTGGGAGTCAAGCAAGGCTGTTTACTGAGTCCGCTTCTATTTGCCCTTTTTATAGACGATATTGCTGATCAATTGCCCGGAGGAGTAGAGTTTGGAGACCGCACATATAAAATTCTTATGTACGCCGATGACATGGTCATACTCGGGAGCTCTCCAAGCATGCTTCAAAATATGATAAATGCAACAAACAACTACTGCAGCATCTGGAACCTCATAATAAATACAGATAAATCAAAAGTTTTATGTATTCGAGACGGCAGGGGTCGATCATCTCGGTTGGAGTCATGGAATTTAGGTGGAGAACCGCTAGAAGTTGTCAAAGAGTACAAATACCGAGGTATCATGATAACATCGAACATGTCACTTGTGAGTCATTTACGTCAGAAACTTTGCGATTCAAAAATAGCCTTGAATAGTACTTGGAGTAACCTGATGAGTAAAAAGCGCGTAAAGGTTAGCACGAAGTATAAAATGTTTGAAGCTACAGCAAGAGCCATTATGTGCTATGCCGCCCAAGTATGGGGATATTTGCAATACAATGAAGTGGAACAGCTTCTGCGTTTCTTTGTAAAGAAGATTTTCCATCTGCCTATGAATACTCCAGACTACGCCATCTACTTGGAAACCGGACTACCATCTATGTTCGAGTATACACTGCAATTGAATTTTAATTTTATGAACAGATGTCTCAAATTATCGGAACATAGGGCGCCCTATTCTGTGGCTTCAGAAATACTTCGGACAAGATCGCAATGCTTCGAGCACTGGGAGCGACTTGCAGCACATTACGAGGTTGAATTTGATTTGAACGACCAAGGATCATGGAAAAACGCTCAGACTAGGCTACTACTGGCTATAAACAGAAAATCGCGTAATGGATACATTGAACAGGCACACCAAAGCAGATCACGGGACTTTTATAAAACACTAAACCATAACCTTAACGAAAAAAATTATTTCAACGATCAAGTCAATATCAACTACATCTCTCACATTTTTAAAGCTAGAACAGAAACACTTCAACTTGGTTACAGACCTCACATATCAGATGAGACATGTAATCTGTGCAACCTAAGGATGCGTGAGGATGTATTGCATTTCTGCGCAGTTTGCCCGATACTGGCGGAACTGAGAGTACGATCATGGGGAAAGGCGCAACTAACAGAATCTGAGCTTCGAGATATTCTCAATGGTGAAAATTGGATCTCACTTGCGCAATATTTGTCACAGGCGATGTCATATAGAAAGAATATATTATTAGGTTCATTTTAAGCTAAATAAGTAATAAATTGTAATTTTTGTGAATACTTGTATATTATGTTTTTAGTGCTAGGAAAGAAATTGTAAGCGTAAATGTACAGTCAAGAGAAGTTATTTTTATCAATTATAGTAATTGTTAAAAATTATATGTTAATATTTTCTGTGTAGGCCGACGGCTAATACAAAGCCTTGCCAAAATAAAGAAAAAACTACTACTACTACTACTACTACTACTAGTAATTAAAATATTAAGTTAAATGAAGAATTTTTATAAAACTCTTGTTAAGGCTCTAACAACACATATATGGATTGGAAAGATTTAGTAAATAACATAACTCCCCTTAAGGAAAATTTTTATAGATCTTACAAATGCTTAAATAAATCCATTCCAATCAAAGAAGCAACCATTGCAAAACACTTAGAAATACTTTACAAAAAATTTAATTTAACAAGAGAAATTTTACAAATAAATCAAACAAAATACGACCTTCTACAGGAACATCAGGCAAATGACATTTTTTTATCTTTAAGAAACGACTTGGAATCTATTACTTCTAAACATAAAATAACTATATTTATACCCTGTGCCCATTGAAAATGGTCAAAAAGGGTATATTAGATTTGTGTGATGTATGTAACAGGCAGAAGGAAGAATCTCCGACCATATAAAGTATATATATTCTTGATCAGCATCAACAGACGAGTCGATTGAGCCATGTCCGTCTGTCTGTCCGTCTGTCCGTCTGTTTGAACGCGTCGATCTCAGAAACTGTAATAGCTAGAGACTTCAAATTTGGTATGTAGGTTGCTGGATACCGGACGCAGATCAAGTTTGTTTTTAAATTTGGATCGGACCACTATATCATATAGCTGCCATAGGAACGATCAGTCAAAAATGAAGTCTCGGTATGAAAAACTTTTGTTGTTTGAGATATGTAAACCAAACTGACAGAATATGCATATGAGATGGTCCAATACATCCTGACCAAATTGGATTGAAATAGGACCACTATATCATATAGTTGCCATAGCAACCATCAGTCGAAAATCAAGTCTTAGTATGAAAAACTTTTTTGTTGTTTGATCTATCTGAATCAAAGTCACAGAATATGCATACGCGATGGCCCCTTATAACCTGACCAAAATTGGTTGAAATCGGATCACTATATCATATAGCTGCCATAGGAACGATCAGTCGAAAATCAAGTCTTAGTATGAAAAACTTTTTTGTTGTTTGATCTATCTGAATCAAACTCACAGAATATGCATATGAGATGGTCCCTTATAACCTGACCAAAATTGGTTGAAATCGGATCACTATATCATATAGCTGCCATAGGAACGATCAGTCGAAAATCAAGTCTTAGTATGAACAACTTTTTCGTTGTTTGGGATAACTGAACCAAACTGACAGAATATGCATATGAGATGGTCCCAACCAATATTCTATTTTATGGATAATGGCACAGGGTATCCTCCAGTCGAGCAAACTCGACTGTAGCCGCGCCCACTTGTTTTACCTAGACAATTAGATAAAGCGGCTAGTTACGAGTTCACCTTTATGGACTTGGAATCAAAAACAGAATCAGATATTAATCCTCCTATTGATAAACAAGAACAAAACAAGATGCCTCAAACACTAATCGAATTTATTAATTCAGCCTCAAAAATTGTTCAAGACTTTGATGGTAAAGCCGAAAACTTACAAAGCTTCATTGACTCACTAGAACTTTTAAATGACATAAAAGACACACATGAATCAACCGCAATAAAATTTATTAAAACAAAATTAAAGGGAGACGCTAGAATACTTATTGCAAACGAAAATACAATCCTAGACATAATAAAGAAACTAAAAGAAACAATAAAAGGAGAATCCGTTGCTGTAATAGAAGCCAAAATTTTGAATAAGACACAAACAGGACTATCGGCAACAACATATTCAAATGAAATAGAAAACCTGACAAAAGCTTTGACACGTGCTTACATTTTAGATGACTTAAAACCAAACATAGCAAGCAAATACGCAACTCAAACTGCAGTAAAAGCTATAATAAAAAATTGCAACATCGAAAAAGTAAAAACTATTATGGAAGCAGGACAATTCAGTAATATGAATGAAGTCATTTCTAAATTCGTGAGTAGTTGCACTGAAGCAACAGGTCACAGTAACACGGTCCTATTCACTCGACAAAATAATCAATACAACAACAGACAAAGAAATCCTACTCATAACACATACGGTTACAATACTAGCTACAATAACAATAACAGGTATAACAACAACCGAAACAACAACAACCGCTATACTAACAACAGGTATAACAACAACGAAAGCAACTCCAATAGTAGGTACAACAACAATAATAATCCTAACAATAACAACAGACACAATGAAAATCGAAATGTTGGAATCGCAACCGAAACACGTCACGAAAACTCACCGCAGGAAAACTGCGAAAGTCCCCTGATAGCAAACTAATGTCACATAGAATTTATAACCTAAGTCTGAATCTCAACAGCTTCATTATTTTAAATGCAGAAAACACAAAAACATTAAAATTTTTAGCAGTGTTTAAAAAGCTTCAGTCGAAACAGCAAAAGTTACAAAATTTTGACTTTCTTCTGCTTTGACTGTTTGCAACTGTTCAATATTATCTGCTGCTTCTGCTTATGCTTCTGAAAATAACAAAAGTAGCAGTCGAAGTAATATCAGAACACAATTTTCTACAAAAGTCGAAGCAGCAGCAGCAGTCGTCGTTTGATAATTTTGGAAATTGCTTTGCTTCTGCTTTCTGGCTGCTTCGAAAGTCGAGGCAGCAGCAGCAGTAAGCTTTTTAGAATTTTGAAAATTCCTTTGCTTCCGCTTTCTGGCTGCTTCGAAAGTCGAAGCAGCAGCAGCAGTAGGCTTTTTAGAATTTTGGAAATTGCTTTGCTTCTCCTTTCTGGCTGCTTTGAAAGTCGAGCATTTAATTCATTAGTTGTTGTGCGTTAATTGAAGCAACATCTTTTCTGAAATTTTATTAAATAAAATTAAATTTGTTTGTATCATGGAGCGAAATGAAATTTGGAATTATTTCGATAATAATGTAGATGAGGCTTAGCTACATGTAAAACATGTAAAAATAAGTTAAAAAATAATAGACTATCAAATTTAAAAAGTCATTTGATAAAAGTGCATAAAATAACTTTAAATGCAGATCTAAAACCATTACAAGGAGGACAATAAATAGCAGCTAAATTAAGTAATGGTTGATCAGAGAATGATAAACTAATGGGAGCACATTGGACAGCTTGAGTAATAATGGTAGGGAGAGCAATATGATCAATATTTTGAATGACAATTAGGGCAGAACCACCACGTCGATTGTTTGATGGGTGGTTGGCAGTATAGGCGTGATAGCCGTCAATTATGAGGGAGTTGGAACTAATTAGGTGAGTTTCTAATATGAGGGCTATATCAATGTCATGCTGGCGAATCACTGCGGACGGCAGTCCGCGCTAGTGACGAAAGCAGCACGAAGGGTGCGAAAGCGACTAGCATATATACACAGGAAGAATGGAAAATTTGCTATGACCGTCCGATCGGGTCGAGTTATATACCGATCGAAAGGTATCAATTTAACTTACAAATGTGCATACTAAGACTTTTGGAAACTTTTTTGGTTCGTGAGATAAACAGCTGTAAGTGGGAGGGGAAAAATTTAAATTATTGGAGCAAATGGGGCCGTTGGGGCCTTTTTGATTTATTTTTTAATTTTTTACTCTTCTAATCAAAAATACGCGTCGAATGACACCTCGATCATCGAAATCCGATTACTGGTTCAAAAAATAATTAATGTTGAAATGTTTAGTCGCCTTTCGAAAATGAGATGAAAAGTCAGTATGTCTGTTTGTTTGTTTGTTTGTATCAAAGCGTTGATTTAGCTTAAATGTTTGAATGAGGACTTGTTCCCGCTCAAAAATCTAGAAACGTTTGTTCTACGACTTTTTCGAAAAATAGCTAGTTTAGCGGGAAATCGCTGAAAACCGCTAAAATTAAAACCCTCATAGCATCCAAACGATAGAAGTTACAGATATGATCTATATATCGATGAAAAGGTATTTTGAAGGGCTCTTAGGCATACCTTCAAAGTTTTTTTTTAAAGTAAAAAGGTAAACAGCTACAGGTGTAATAATTTTTTTTTTTTAATTTATGAAAAATCTACAAATGAATTCACTTTTAATAATGTAGTATGTTGTAGACAATTCAATTCCGCGTCTTTTGACATATAACACCTATCTCTCAAAATTCGTTTAGGCAAGATATTACCCGTTAATTGAATATACCTTTACACTACTGCATGTATACTACTGCATGTACACTACTTGCACTGCTTGCAGTGCATGTGGAAAGATACTGCTTGCAAGTGGTGAATTCTTTTTGCGGCAGATGAAACATTTTGTAATTCCAATTACAGCAAGATCGAAATATATTTATAAATATATATAATATTGAAACGTCTCTGATTAAATGTGTTTTTAATTCTCTTAATTATATAATTATTGAATTGTTTAAAAAAATATTGCAATTGTCAAAATTTCCGAAGTCTTATTAAAAAATTTCTGATATCTTATAAAAAAACCTCTTTACGAGGTAAAAGTCTAGTGCCGAAAACATTTTCATGCCCCAAAATTTCTGATATCCAATTTTGTGACGAAAAATATTAAATTTTACACATGAATTATTAAAAAATAAAATTTTTGTCACTGGGCACATTGCGCTAAATTTTTCATACCTAATAAATAGTACTTTTTTGCGCAGTGCCAGTGACAAAAATTTTTTTTTTTAATAATTCATGTGTAAAATTTAATATTTTTCGTCACAAAATTGGATATCAGAAATTTTGGGGCATGAAAATGTTTTCGGCACTAGACTTTTACCTCGTAAAGAGGTTTTTTTATAAGATATAAGACTCAAGCTCAGCGAGTTTATTTAAGACTCCTGCAGCATTCCATAAGACTATTTTTAGGTTATTCATTGCGAAATATTAAAAGGGAGTTGGCTGGTTGATGCTAGTCCTGGCTAGAATTTTTGACCAATAAATTTTTATTGCTATAATTAAACAAAGGCGGTGACGGTGGCGAAAAACGGCACAGAAATTACTATATCTTTGGGCTTCTGAATTGAAGTAATATTTGCTTTGCTGTACCACCAACTCAGGTAAATACGAATGTTTTAATAAATGAATGTTGATAGTTTCATTAATTTATTTTGTAACAGGTGACGATTGAACGAGCGTTTTCGACACTAAGACTTGTTCTTACTGATTACCGAAATCGACTAAGTCAGAAAGTACTTGAGAACATATTGTTGGTCAAATTGAATCCTAGCTTTCTGGACTCAGCCATTGATACCTTACCTCTTTTTCAAGACGACGAAGATATTGAAAGTGAAATTTCAAATATATAATTTAAAACAACACCATTTGTGTAACAAGCCGCCGCCACTATTGTGTGTGTGTGTGCGCGGCCTTTTTAAGCAGCAAGTCATCAGATTGTAACTTGCAAAAGCCTACTGCTGCTGCTGCTTCGACTTTCGAAGCAGCCAGAAAGCGGAAGCAAAGGAATTTTCAAAATTCTAAAAAGCTTACTGCTGCTGCTGCCTCGACTTTCGAAGCAGCCAGAAAGCAGAAGCAAAGCAATTTCCAAAATTATCAAACGACGACTGCTGCTGCTGCTTCGACTTTTGTAGAAAATTGTGTTCTGATATTACTTCGACTGCTACTTTTGTTATTTTCAGAAGCATAAGCAGAAGCAAAAGCAACAGAAATGAAAATGTTTCCAGTTTTTTAAACACTGATTTTTAGTAGATACAGGTGCAGACATTTGCCTCATAAAGCAATGCAAGCTCATAAAATCAGTAAGCATAGATCGAACAAAGCAGACAAATTTAAATGGAATAGGACAAGAAACAATCAAATCAGTAGGCGAGACGAAATTAAACTTAAAAGCAAACAACTTCTTAATTTATCATGCTTTTCAGGTCGTCGAGGACAGTTTTCCCATTCCTTTCGATGGCATCATAGGACTTGACTTTATAAAAAGATTTAATTGTCAATTAGACTATTTTCAAAATAATAACCACTTTATTCTGAGGCCAAACAATTATCATCAAATTAGTATTCCTATGAGCGTAGTTATGCCAGCAAATATCTTTATAATTCCATCAAGATCAGAAGTTATCAAGCCAATTCAAATAAACAATAAAGAACTCGAACTCCTAATTCCAAATCAAGAAATTCAGCCAGGAATTTTTATAGCAAACACCATAGTTTCAAAAAGTAGCCCATTCGTAAGAATAATTAACACAAACACAGAAGATGCCGAAATTACCCACACTACGATTCAAAGCGAAAAATTATCAGATTACAAAATTTATAACATATCATCACATAGTAACCAACATAACACAGAAATAATATCGATTCTTTCAAAAAATTTCCCTCCATTCGCTAAAGACAAGCTACACGGTCTGTGTTCGGAATTTAAAGATATATTTGCAACAGAAAAAAAATCTCAGCAAACAACTTCTACCAACAAAAACTGAGACTAAATGACACAAATCCAGTATATATAAAGAATTATAGAATACCATATAGCCAGAAAGCAGAAATAAATAGACAGGTGGATAAATTGATCGATGATGACATAATCGAACCTTCGACATCTGAGTTCAATAGTCCAATTTTGCTAGTACCAAAAAAGTCTCTACCAGGGAATAGTGAAAAAAGATGGCGTCTTGTAGTTGACTACCGAAAAATTAATAAACAGCTAGCAGCCGACAAATTTCCACTACCCAGAATGGACGATATTCTGGATCAGGTAGGAGGTGCTAAATATTTTTCTTGCCTAGACCTTATGTCCGGCTTTCACCAGGTAAAACTTGGTAAAAATTCCAGAGATATAACTTCATTTTCAACTGATAAAGGCTCTTTTAGATTCAAAAGTTTACCATATGGCCTCAAAATTGCTCCAAACTCATTCCAAAGAATGATGTCCCTAGCATTCACAGGATTAACGCCATCGCAGGCGTTCCTGTATATGGATGACTTAATAGCAGGGATTAAAACCGAAAGGAATATCGGTTTCAGTTACGGTTTCGGTTATGTTCGCATTTCGGTTTTCGGTTATAGGTTACGCAAAATCTTTGAACAAAGGTTTCGTAACGGTGAACCGGTTTTTGTATGTATCGGTTTTGAAATACCGGTATGGTTTCGGTTCACAAAAAAATTTTTTTTTTTTTAAATATAGGTATATTAATATTATAATAATAATAATTAAAAATGTATTACTTTCTTAAATTTTCATTCACACATTTCTTTCATATATTCTTCAGTTTATTTTAAATTTATTTTATTTGCGCATATTCAGTGCTATGAAAATTCGATCATTAATATCAAAAATAAAAATTGAAAATTAAACATAAGAAAATTAAAATCAAAAATCATAGTAAACAAGTGGGCGCGGCTACAGTCGAGTTTGCTCGACTGGAGGATACCCTGTACCATTATCCATAAAATAGAATATTGGTTGGGACCATCTCATATGCATATTCTGTCAGTTTGGTTCAGTTATCCCAAACAACAAAAAAGTTGTTCATACTAAGACTTGATTTTCGACTGATCGTTCCTATGGCAGCTATATGATATAGTGATCCGATTTCAACCAATTTTGGTCAGGTTATAAGGGACCATCTCATATGCATATTCTGTGAGTTTGATTCAGATAGATCAAACAACAAAAAAGTTTTTCATACTAAGACTTGATTTTCGACTGATCGTTCCTATGGCAGCTATATGATATAGTGATCCGATTTCAACCAATTTTGGTCAGGTTATAAGGGACCATCGCGTATGCATATTCTGTGAGTTTGATTCAGATAGATCAAACAACAAAAAAGTTTTTCATACTAAGACTTGATTTTCGACTGATCGTTCCTATGGCAGCTATATGATATAGTGAACCGATTTCAACCAATTTTGGTCAGGTTATAAGGGACCATCGCGTATGCATATTCTGTGAGTTTGATTCAGATAGATCATACAACAAAAAAGTTTTTCATACTAAGACTTGATTTTCGACTGATCGTTCCTATGGCAGCTATATGATATAGTGATCCGATTTCAACCAATTTTGGTCAGGTTATAAGGGACCATCGCGTATGCATATTCTGTGAGTTTGATTCAGATAGATCAAACAACAAAAAAGTTTTTCATACTAAGACTTGATTTTCGACTGATGGTTACTATGGCAACTATATGATATAGTGGTCCGATTTCAATCCAATTTGGTCAGGATGTATTGGACCATCTCATATGCATATTCTGTCAGTTTGGTTTACATATCTCAAACAACAAAAAAGTTTTTCATACCGAGACTTCATTTTTGACTGATCGTTCCTATGGCAGCTATATGATATAGTGGTCCGATCCAAATTTAAAAACAAACTTGATCTGCGTCCGGTATCCAGCAACCTACATACCAAATTTGAAGTTTCTAGCTATTATAGTTTCTGAGATCGACGCGTTCAAACAGACGGACAGACGGACAGACGGACAGACAGACGGACATGGCTCAATCGACTCGGCTGTTGATGCTGATCAAGAATATATATACTTTATATGGTCGGAGATTCTTCCTTCTGCCTGTTACATACATCACACGAATCTAATATACCCTTTTTGACCATTTTCAATGGGCACAGGGTATAAAAATGAGAAATAATTTTTTTTTTAATGTATAAAAAACCGAAATTAACCCTTATAAATGAAACGGTTACTAAACGGTTATTTCGGTTTACGGAATTTCGGTATTAAGGTTTCGGTCAAATGAAAGTTTTTTTTTTCGGTTACGGTTTCAGTTACGGTTTTAAATTTCAATCGGTTTTTACCGGTTAAAGGTTACGGTTTCGGTTAGGGTTTTAATCCCTGCTTAATAGTCATTGGATGCTCGGAAAGTCATATGATACAGAACTTACAAGATGTGTTTGAAGCATGTAGAAAATACAATCTTAAGCTACACCCAGAAATATGTACATTTTTGAATCACGAAGTAACATTTTTAGGACATAAATGTACAAATAAAGGAATTTTACCTGACGACAATAAATTCGAAGCAATAAAAAATTACCCAACTCCTAGAAACGGCGAAGAAGCTAAAAGATTCATAGCATTTTGTAATTATTATCGTAGATTCATACCAAACTTTGCAGAATCAGCTCGACATATAACACGCTTGTCTCGGAAAAATATAATATTTAATTGGAATGTGGAGTGCGAATTGGCATTTTACTATTTAAAGAAGCAATTATTAAGTCCATCCATATTACAATATCCAAATTTTGACAGGGAATTCTGCATAACAACTGACGCAAGCAAAAAAGCTTGTGGGGCAGTGCTCAGCCAAGAATACGATGGTAAACAATTACCAATAGCCTATGCATCCAAAGCCTTCACTAAAGGTGAAAGCAATAAATCCACAATAGAGCAAGAGCTAACAGCAATCCATTGGGCTGTTCAATATTTTAAGCCATACGTATATGGAAGAAAATTTTTAATAAAAACTGACCACCAACCATTAACATACCTATTCTCATTAAAAAATCCATCTTCAAAACTAATAAGAATGAGGTTAGACTTAGAAGAATACGACTTTACAATAGAATTTATCAGGGGACGTGAAAACTACACCGCAGATGCATTGTCTAGAATGGAATTCGAAGACATTAAAAAACTATCGAATATTAACATTTAAAAGTGACAAGCAGATCAAACGCGAAAAATAAAAACACAAACATGACAAATAAAATAAAAGAAATACCTTATCAAAATGATCCAATGACTTTTGAGGTTGTAAATTTCAAAGATGCAAATAAATTCATAAAAATAAAATTAAATAAATGTAAATGCTCCCTTATAGCAGGAAAATCAAGAATAACATCCTTTGCAGTTAATGACTTACTCACTAATGGAAAAATCGATCTCGATCAATTCTTTCCAAGGCTTGACCAAGAAGCCGGTGACAAAAACATTAAGACCTTGCAAATATCCCCCTCCGATGACTTATTCAGTTCAATTTCAATTAACGAATTTAAAAGAAAGGGCAACCAAAAATTAAAAAAAGTGCAGATAGCAATATTACCGATAATCACAAAATTAAAAGAAAACGATGCTGAAATAAAAAACATTTTACACAGGTACCATGATAGCCCAATAGAAGGTGGGCATAGTGGAATATCAGGAATGTTAAAGAAGATAAAGCGCAATTATTATTGGAAAAATCACTGCGGACGGCAGTCCGCGCTAGTGACGAAAGCAGCACGAAGGGTGCGAAGGCGACTAGCATATATACACAGGAAGAATGGAAGATTTGCTATGACTGTCCGATCAGGTCGAGTTATATACCGATCGAAAGGTATTAATTAAACTTACAAGTGTGCATACTAAGACTTCTGAAAACTCACCTGGTTCGTGAGATAAACAGGTGTAAGTGGGAGGGGCAAAATTTACATTATTGGAGCTAATGGGGCCGTTGGAGCCTTTTTGAATTTTCGTTGAATTTTTTACAATTCTCATCAAAAATACGCGTCGAATGACACCTCGATCATCAAAATCGGACAACTGGTTCAAAAAATAATTAATTTTGAAATTTTGAGTCGCCTTCCGAAAATGAGATGAAAAGTCAGTATGTTTGTTTGTTTGTTTGTTTGTTTGTATCAAAGCGTTGATTTAGCTTAAATGTTTAAATGAGGACTTGTTCCCGCTCAAAAATCTAGAAACGTTTGTTCTACGACTTTTTCGAAAAATCGCTAGTTTAGCGGGAAATCGCTAAAAACCGCTAAAACTAAAAACCCCCATAGTGTCCAAACTATGAAAGCTACAGATATGATCTATATGTCGTTGGAAAGGTACTTAGAAGGGCTCTTAAGCATATGTTCAAACTTTTTTTCTAAAGTACACAGGTAAAAAGCTACAGGTGAAAAAAGGTAATTTTTTCCACATTTTGGCGGTTTTCGAGAAAACGCCGCTAGCGATTTTTTTTAATTTTGAATATGTTTGAGCTTTTAATATTTCGCGTTTTTTGATACATCATGCATAAATTTTTGTTGATTGGTTTGGAAGATATAACCTATTAACTGAATATATACGTTTTACTTTGAATTGGAAAAGGACAGCAGCAACAAAGTGTCATAGCAGCCAGAGTTTGAGAGTGCTGATAAATTTTGCGCTTGGCATGTTGGCATGTGTGTTAGTAAAGAGAAACAGTGTTGCCAGACAGTTTCTTTTTGCTTGTACAAACAATAAACACCGATTGACAAAGTTACACTGTAAAAAAATATTTCAATTGTCAAAACTTCCTATGTCTTATTAAAAAATTTCTGATATCTTATAAAAAAACCTCTTTACGAGGTAAAAGTCTAGTGACGAAAACATTTTCATGCCCCAAAATTTCTGATATCCAATTTTGTGCCGAAAAATATTACATTTTACACATGAATTATTAAAAAAAAAATTTTGTCACTGGCTCTGCGCAAAAAAGTACTACTAGTATATACTGGTATTTATTAGTTATGAAAAATTTAGCGCAATGTGTCCAGTGACAAAATTTTTTTTTTAATAATTCATGTGTAAAATGTAATATTTTTCGGCACAAAATTGGATATCAGAAATTTTGGGGCATGAAAATGTTTTCGTCACTAGACTTTTACCTCGTAAAGAGGTTTTTTTATAAGATATGACACGACAAGTAACAAAGTACGTAAAGGCCTGCGAAAAATGTAAACTCGCTAAAATAACCAGACACAATAAAACTCCCATGACATTGACACCGACCCCTCTGACAGCTTTTGACATCGTTTTAATAGACACAATTGGCCCATTACCAAAGACGGAAAATGGGAATGAATATGCGGTTACAATGATATGCGACTTAACAAAATATTTGATATCAGTACCAATACCTAACAAAAGAGCAAAGACTGTTGCAAAAGCAATATTTGAAAAGTGTATCTGTCTGGTTATGCAGCGACGAGTCGACCGCCCAGCTGATTTACTTTAAGTAGATAACATTGCATGCTCTCTTAAATTACGTTACATAGCAATACTCTTTGTAATCTTTTATCACTCTCGTTGTAATCGCTGTAATCGCACTCTCGCTTATGCCCTTAGCCCTTTGCTTCGGCGCACTTATGATTAGTCTCGATTCGTGTACTATTGTCGTCGGTCAGATTGCCGCTGAACAAACGATATTCCTTTGTCGATCGCTTGGCACTTGCTAATTCGTAGCTAGCTGCCAATTTACATACAACCAAACATTGTGCAAAATCCAATCAGAAGCGGCAACTTCGTGCCTGCCTTCTGAAGAACCCAAATTGTTAACATAAACTAAATTGCCCTGCGTGGCTAAATATATATTTAAACGAAACTTCAAGTGTTCTTAATTTTGCAAAAACCTAGCGACTTACAGCTAATGAAAAAGCTCATTGGCTCAACAGTATCCTTATATTCGGACCTATGAAATCTTTTATTACCGACATGGGGACGGAATACATGAACTCTATACTGACGGAATTATGTGAAAGCTTTAAAATTAAGAAACTTAACTCAGCGGCTCATCACCATCAAACTCTTGGAACTATTGAACGAAGCCATAGAACTTTTAATGAGTATATTAGGGCATATATATCAATTAACAAATATGATTGGGATGAATATCTTCAATATTTCACATACTGTTTTAATGTAACACCATCAACATCCCATGAATATTGCCCATTTGAGTTAGTTTTTGGTATAAAGCCAAAAGAGTTGCCATTCCAAATATCGTCAATAGATCCAATTTACAATATAGACGATTACAATAAGGAACTAAAATACAAACTACAGGTAGCCCAAAATAAAGCCAGACAAATGCTAGAGAATAAAAAACTTAAGCAAAAGGAGACATATGATATTAAGAAAAATGAAGTAAATGTTAAAATAGGACAATCAGTACTACTCAGGAATGAAACTGGTCACAAACTAGATATCAGATATTTAGGAAGATACACTGTAATTAAAATAGGCGAAAATAATAATATTACCATTAAAGATAAAAATAATAAACAGCAAATTGTAAATAAAGATAGAATAAAATTAGTAGACTAAATAAAAATGTATATGTATTCTATAAATGAAAAAAAAAAACAAAACAAAAAAAAACAAATTTTATATGCATACATACTATATATAATTAACTGTTCAACAATTACATATCAAATAAAAAAATATATTTTATTTTTAATTTTTTATTCGTGTACTTTATTTGTGAAAGTCAACTTAAAAACTAATTTCAAGATTTGTGATCTCGGCACAGCAAACCTTCAAAGCTCTGCTGGCTGTCTGTTTACATTTATTTACTTATTGGAATTTGTTTACTTATTGGATTCTGTTAGTTTACATTTGGGTTTTAAAAGTTTACATTTGAGTTCTACATAACTTTGGGTGTGTCTTTGATAAGCTTTGAAAAGTGATGTGTCTTCGATAAGCTTTTGGAAAGTGAAGCTTTGCAAAAGATCGTTTGTGTTTATGACAGATTTGTTATATTCTTATGGCAGATATGTCACTCCCCCACCCCTTAGATTTAAGCTTGTCCTCAAGCTTTTATGTTTGGATATAATTGTGGTGTTGGGGTTTCAATGGTGATTACTTCTGCAACTGTTTCTAAATTAGTTTCTTTTTCTATTTCTTTGTCAATTGTTTGGCTTATGTTGGTTGTCTTTGGTGCTAAGTATTTAATTATAATGTTGTTTGGTGTTGTTTTTAATCTCTTGTAGATATAAAATATGCAACTTATGGCTAATGTGAATAAAGTGATGATTAAAAGATTTTTATAAATTGTGTTGTTCTTATTACTAAACAAAATCATTTCCTTAATTTCTATGTGAGACATTGGCTCAATTTTAGTTACATTGTGTTCGGTGAATATTAGATTTGTGTATTGTTGAAGATTATTTGATATTGAAACTTGTTTAAGTTCTGCAGTACAATTAAATACTTTAATATTTTATTTTTTTCAATGTAAATTTCTTGGCTATTACAGTTTTGATCAAGTTCTTCTCGTGTCAGATTCCATGTAATTAGTATGTTTGGTTTGATATATTGAATGTAATATTCCTTACGATATTTTTGGAAAGTGCAAGTTGGTGTCTCATGTTTTATAATATTGACAATACAATGGTCTTTTATAATATTTTTTGTAAGAGTGTTTATAACATAATTATTGTGTAAATAAAATTTGCCTGCAGTATTTTCACTGATAATTTGTCCATTATTGTCAGGGAATGGTGTGATTAAAAAAGTTAATTTTTCAATTGTGTTAGTGGGAATATGAGACATTAAGAATATTTCATTAGTGGCTGTGTTATACCAGGCAGAGGTTTTTGTGTCCATGAGATTTTTATAATGAATGTTGCCAAGTTGGTCATGTTTAAGTAACTTAGGGTTGAAAATTCCCAGTCGTGTGAGTTGCGAACCCATTTCGATGTCTTCGATATATTCAGTGAAATGTTCAATGTTAAATATTAAAAGGTGTGAACCAGCTTCTTCAACGCACATACAACGATTAACTTTATTTTTCTTCTTCATATTTTAACATTACATTCTTATGTATCAGCTGACTATCGATAAATCATCGATATCAGTGTTGCATAACCTTATAAATTACCATGATATGTTAAATACAATATGTTTACTTAATAACTAATATTGCACCTGCTATTATACTATGTTATACTATACTATTACTACAGCTCGGCCGTCCTGCTTTAAAGAATCACCCGATTCTAGACGATCTACTTCTTGTCATAATTATTTTTTCGTTTTCTTTACTTGTACATACATTTTCATTTTGTTGTTTTTTCTTAACATTTATATTTTCATTAATTTCTTTACATTTTGATTTACTTCTTGTTATTACATTTGAATTTTGTTTCATAATATCTATTGTATTTGTATTTACCAACTCGACATTATTTTCTGACTCTAGCTCATTTGTTTCATTATCATTTGTTTCACTTAAATCGTTGATTTGTTGCTCTTTTCCCTGAAACCATGGTTTTAAATTGTGAACTGCCCAAATTCCTTCATATGGTCTTTGCGATTGTTAAATATTTTCAACATCCTTAATACAATATCTATCATCGTCTAATACTTTGGTTACTTGATAGGGACCTTTGAATTTTGGGATAAGTTTGCTTGAAGCGCCGACCGTTGAATCAAAATTTCTAATCATGACATAATCTTTTTCTTTATATACATTAGGTTTTTGTCGCTTAGAATCGACATAAGCTTTGTTGTAATTTTGCGTCTGTTTTTGGGTTTCTTCTGCTCTACATCGTATTTCCTCTACATTTCGATCGTTACAATTTTGCTCTACTTCTATTACATTTTCTTTTAAAGTGTCAATATCTTTTCCTTTCTGTCTAACTCCGAATAACATTATGCTTGGATGTTCCTTAATACTTCTATGGATAGTGTTGTTCATTGCGTACTCCACTTCGGCTAATTTTTTTGTACCATAGTTCGTTTTTTTCGTTATCTAGTAGTTTACTAATCATTGGTCCTAAATCTCTGTTTATTCTCTCTACCTGCCCATTCGCTTGAGGAGATCCAGTTGCTACTTTGATGTGATTAACATTATTTGCTTGCAAAAAATTTTCAAATTCTTCCGACGTAAAACACGTTCCTCTGTCTGAAATAATAGTCATTGGTCTACTATACGCTCGAAAATATTCTTCTAAAGCGTCTATCGCTTCTCGTGACTTTGTTGTTTTTGTTGGGTATAATCTGACAAATTTCGTGCATGCATCTACTATCACCAAAATATGCTTTTTTGTAGAGTCTTTACTGTTTATTGGTCCATAGTGGTCTATATGTATTAATTGGAAGGGGACATTGCCTTTCGGTATAACATGTAAGAAACCTTCTTGTTTTCCATTTTTTGCCGAAAACGCAATGCATTTATGTGCTCCTCTACCTTTTCCTGATGTTGGGAAACCAATAGCTTTTACTTATTACTTCACAAACTTTGTCCGTTCCAACATGGCCCATTTCATTATGGTATTTAAAAAGGACATGCTCTTCCATTGATTTAGGAACGTAAAAAACCAAATTATCTTTTATTTTCTTATAAACAACTCCATTTCTCATTTCGTATAGTTCATGTTCCCCTGTGCTAAGTAATTCCTTGATTTTGTTTATGTTTTCGTCTCTGCCCTGACATATTACCAGATTGTCGTCAAATGTGTTGTCTTCTATTGTTAATATACTGTTACACCTACTTAGTGCATCAACGTGCTGCATCCTTTTACCCTCTCTATGTTCCAGTTTATAATCGTAATTCTGAAGTTCTAATGCCCATCTGGCGATTCTTGGATTCAATTCTTTTTTACTAAGTGTCAATGTAAGCGAGTTACAATCTGTAACAATTTTAAAAGTGACACCCTGCAAGTATACTCTTAGCCGTCTTAGAGCATATATAATAGCTAAAGTCTCTAACTCAAAGCTATGATAACGTGATTCAGCGTCCGTTGTTCTTTTTGATAGGTAAAAAATGGGGTGAAATTTATCATCGTTTTTCCTCTGTTATAATATTGCACCAAAGCCTATTGAACTTGCATCGCAATGAAGTTCCGTTTCATGTGTCGGGTCATATAGCGCTAGGATTGGTGCATTGAGTAACTTTTCATTCAAAACATTAAAAGCTTCTATCTGTTCGGGACCAAAACTAAACTTCTTATCTTTTTTCGTCAGGTCATATAAGGGCTTTGCAATAATTGAGAAGTCTTTAATAAATTTACGGAAATATGAACACATACCTATAAAGCTTTGTACCTCCTGTACTTTTCTTGGTACTGGAAAATTACTAATCGCTTTTATTCCATCTATGTCTGCTTTAATACCATCACCAGAAATAATATAACCAAGGTACTTTACTTCACTTTGCAAGAAACTGCATTTATCTAATCTAGGTTAGGTTAGGTAAGGGCGGTGTCGACCAAAAAGTCGACGCACTTAGGCCTTGGATAGGCCCATTGTGATACCGCAGGATCATTCCCCCTCTGCCAGAGAGGGACACTACGTAAACTGGGTTAAAAGGGAGCCCAGTTTGAAAGTCTAACAAAAAGGGCTATTCTACTTGGTGCCAATGTAGCGAGTTCGCATAGACTGGTGAGGAAGGGTTTTCCCAGAGCTCTTCGTCTTCTGTTGCTTAAGGCTGGGCAGAAGCAGAAGAAGTGCTCTGGGGATTCCTCCTCTTCCTCATCCCTGCAGCTCCTACAGAAATCGTTGTAGGGGGCTTTCAATCTGAGGGCGTGTATGCCCACTAGCCAGTGGCCCGTTATGGAACGGACCACGCGAGAGCAGTCGGTTCTGCTTAGACTGCACAGTGCTTTAGATCGGGCCTTGTCAATATGGGGCCAGGTCTGTCGTGCCACGCGACAGTTGGGTGTGCTGTACCATTGTACATTGTGTTTTTCCTCAAAAAGGTTATGGAGCATTAGCTTGCAGGTCGCCAGGGGCATACTGATGCCCTCTTTGTCTGGAAGGAGGGTATCAGTCGTGCCCCGTCTGGCTAATTCATCAGCAATACAGTTGCCTTGGATATCTTGGTGCCCAGGTACCCAGACTAGGCATATGTCGAAAAGCTCTGCCATCTCGTGTATAGATCTGCGGCATTTCGAGACTGAGGTCGACTTCGAAGTGGTCGATGCGATGGATTTGATGGCCGCTTGGCTATCACTGTAAATGTTAATTTTGCCTGGAGAGGCTCGGGATTTCTTTAGAAAGATTAGAGCTTCATTTATTGCTAGTATTTCAGCTTGAAACACACTGCAGTGGTCCGGAAGCCTAAATGAGTGATTAATACACAATTTCTGAGAAAATACTCCGCCTCCCACTTGATTATTCAATTTAGAACCATCAGTATAGAAGGATAGAGCATTCGAGTGCCCTGGTGGCTCAGTGATCCAGTCCTCTCTGCGAGGAATGAGTACGTTAAACGGAGTTGTTGCGTGCTCGGTCGGTACGCAACAATCCGTTTTTGGGGAAAAGATGGCATTTTCTTTTAAAATAAGGGAGTGTCCGGAATGGAAATCTCCCCAGTTGTTGGTATCTCTAATACGGATAGCCGCCAGGGTGGCTACTGCTTGACTTGTCTGTTGGATTGGAGGGAAATTTAGGATGACATCAAGAGCATCATTTGGTGTTGTGTTCAGAGCACCTGTGATGCATATTTCAGCCATTCTTTGTACCTTGTTTAATTGTTTCTTAATGGATTGCTTTGATAGAGCGGGCCACCATACTAATATCCCATATAGCAGGATGGGCCTGATTATGTAT
The DNA here is from genome assembly GCA_963924055.1 of Drosophila limbata. Taxonomy (NCBI): domain Eukaryota; kingdom Metazoa; phylum Arthropoda; class Insecta; order Diptera; family Drosophilidae; genus Drosophila; species Drosophila limbata. Next base: position 79,405 of record CAWUOW010000222.1, read on the forward strand.
AGCCAGCGGACTATATACGGGGACATGCCCCATTTTATACCAATTGCCTTTCTGCAGGTGTAGAGGGCAATTGTCGCTTTCCTGCATCTGTCATGTGTGCTTTGATTCCAGTCTAGTTTCTTGTCAAGTACTAATCCCAGGTACTTGGCACTATCACTAAAGGACAGTGCAGAATCTTTTAGTTTTGGAGGGATAAGTGTGGGAACCTTGTAGCGTCTGGTGAAGAGTACGAGTTCTGTTTTGTCTGGGTTTACGCCTAAGCCACATTTGTCGGCCCAGGCTGCCAGATTGCTTAGCTTGACCGTCATTAGGTCGCACAGAGTTTGTGGATATTTCCCAGTGAATATCATTGCAACGTCATCCGCGTAGGCAACTAACTGACAGCCCCCGCCTTCTATGTCACATAGCAGCCTGTTGACCACTAGATTCCATAGGAGTGGGGAGAGTACCCCCCCTTGAGGGGTTCCCCTGCTAACGTACCTGGTGAGAGTCGAGGAACCCAGTGTGGATGTCACCGCCCTGCATGTGAGCAATTGGCTGATCAGTCCCACTAGCCGGTTTTCGATCCCCAGGTTCGTAAGTGCTTCAGTAATTGCTTCCGGGAGGACGTTGTTGAAAGCACCTTCTATGTCCAGGAAGGCTATAAGGGTGTATTCCTTACTAGAGAGGGATTTTTCTATTGTGGCAACAACGGAGTGAAGAGCCGTTTCGGTGGATCTTCCTTTCCTGTATGCATGTTGAGAGCTTGATATAAACTCTGTCGGAATGGATACTCTCAGATAGAGAGAAAGGATACGCTCAAAGGTTTTGAGCAGAAAGGATGTCAGGCTGATCGGTCTGAAATCTTTTGGGCTAACGTGAGAAGCTTTGCCCGCCTTGGGAATGAATACTATTTTTGAAAGCCTCCAGGGGTCCGGGATATAGCCGGTCTTAAAAACTTCTAGAAATATAGCTTGGAGCCAGTTAGTGGCGATGCTACCCGCATGCTGAAGATGTGCGGGTGAGATTCCATCAGGTCCAGGCGACTTAAACGGTTTGAAACTGTTTATTGCCCAGTTGATGTTGTGCAAGCTGAGGAGAGAAGGGCCTAAGGGCACCTCTTGTGGGGAGATAAGATTGTCTGTCTTTTGTTGACGACAGCCTGGAAAGTGCTTTGTTAGTAGGGCATCCAGTGATTCTTCGCTGGATGTTGTCCAAGTATCATCCTCTTTCTTTAGATAACCTAGAGACGGGGTTGACTTAGATAGAATCGTCCGAAGTCTGGCTGCTTCGGATGTTGCTTCAATGTCAGAGCAAAAGGATCGCCATGAGGATCTTTTGGCTCTTCTGAGTTCTTTTTTATAAAGGGCAAGATGGAGCTTATAGTTTGTCCAAGATTGCTCAGTGTTTGAGGCTTTGGCTTGATTGAAAAGAGCTCTACAGCTCCTTCGAAGGTTACCGAGGTTTTGGGACCACCATGGTGGTTTCTTATTTTTCTTGGGTCTACTAATCGGGCATGCTGCTTTTCCTGCAGAGTTGCATGCTTTAGTGAAAGTTTTTATTAGGCCATGCAGACGCCGAACGGAGTGGACTCCATTGGGTGCTGTTTCTGGAATGTAATCCCTAAGTAGGGCTTGGTATTTTGACCAATCGGTTTTCCGAAGGTTGTAAAAAGGAGGTGGAGTCGAGTGACTAAGATTAAGTACGAATTCTATGTACCTGTGGTCGGAGAAAGAATGCTCACTTGATACTTTCCAGTTATTAATAAGATCACTTATGGAATGGGAGGCAAGGGTCAGATCAATGACCTCCTTCCTATCCTTGATGACGAAAGTAGGATCATTACCTCTATTCAGGACCTCTAGGTTTGTAGTTAGGATATAGTCTAAGAGTAACTCACCCCTCTTGTTTATGTTTGTGCTCCCCCATTGAGTATGGTGAGCATTGACGTCGCATCCTATTAGGAGGCCAATATTGTTGGTCACGCAGTCATTCACTAGCCTTCGCGTGATGTCTTCGGGAGGAGGGCCTGGTTGGTCGTAGGCCATGTAGCACGACAGTAGCCTGATCGGAGCTGACTGGAGCTCCAGGCTTACTGCCGTATTATCCTCGTTGCTAAAGCTATGGAGCAGAAAGATACTTAAATGCTTTCTAGCTAGTATGCAGGTTCGAATATTACCTTGTGATTCAGCTACTACAAGCTTGTATTCTGGTGCGCGTAATCCAGAGACCTTGCCACCCACAATCCAAGGCTCCTGAATTAGCGCTATGTCGGCTCCGTTCCCAGCCAAACGGAGTAGTAGTGCCGCAGAGGCTGCTTTACAATGGTGGAGGTTTATCTGCAGAATCTTTAGAGACATCTGAAGACATACCCTCCACCACTGTCGTATTAGCGTCCTCGTCGTCAGACGCCACATCTGAGGTGAGCTCCATCTCACCCATTTTGCACAGCGCGCTGAGGTCGCGCGTTATTGTGGATGCATCCGAGGTGTATCCATCTAATTCGGGCCGCTCTGGGGCCTCTAGCTCGGTGATGTCTTCCTCGGATGGTTTCTCCGAAAGACCCATACCTGGTGTTGCATCTGACTTATAGACGCGGATGTATACAGAGCTAAACCCGAAGTTTAGCTCCCCGCCAGCCGCGTCGATTGGGGCAAGTGACTCCTTGTTCAGGATCATCACTGCTTGGTTTGTTGGTCCCGGCATCTCCTCTATCTTCGCCACTTTCCAATCCTGGGTTGGCAGACTTGGATTGCATCGTTGCAACATTTTTAGGAGCCGTTCTGGCTCTTTAATTGAGGACGGGATCCACAGTCTGGCCCGAGGGCGGACTGGGACGTCCTTCCAGTGTACGGCGACCAGCTTGGCGCCTGGGTACACCTCTCCGATATTGGAGACCGCTGTTCTATAAAGCTCTGCCGATCGCTCATCGTCGCAGGCTATAACTTTCACGTTCCCCTGGAACCAACCGACGTCTTTGCAGACAGGGGGAGGTCCAGGTTCCTGCTCCAGCAACTCAAAGCAGGCGGTGGCTAGAGCCGTCTCCACCCACTTCCACTGATTCCTCGGGATTGCAGCGTTGCCTTGGTCGAGAACTCCAAGTAGGACTCTCTCCTTGGCGATCTGGGCAAAAGATCTGCCCTGCTGCACTCTCGACCTCTTTGCACTCGGCCCGGGTGCTTCTTGGGAGCGCTGTCTCTTGGCTTGATCCAGCGCTCTAGGTGACTGCATATCGTAGTCGGGCAGCACAGTCTTCGCCCACTCCACCTTCTTCAGCCAATCGGCTGACCGGTTTGAGCCTGTGCTTGCAAAATGACGCTGGAGAACCCATCCAGCACTTCTCTTCTCCGTGTAGGAGAACTTTTTGCCGACGCTGGCTGTAGGAACTTCCCCCACCGTCCCTGTACCAGCTGGAGCCTTGGCCGCGCTTTGAGCGCTCTGCTTCGGTTCCGAGGTATCGGGGGGCGGCAGGATGATTCCTTTTACCCCAAGGCCCGGGTGGAATACGGGTTTACTTGGACCAGCGCCGTTTGTACAAACGGCTGGCATGGTGACCGTCGCCGTTGTATTGGTAGAGCATTGGCCAGGCTTTATAGCCGCTGCCAATGCCGAGGAGGAGGAATCCAGGATTCCGGTTGGCTTTTTCGGAGTGCCAGGCTCCTTTGTTTTATATGTGTTTTTGTTTATATTTGTGTTTTTATTTTTGTTATTGTCTGAATTCATGTTAGTGTCCCACGAGCTGCGGAGAAGGGGTGGTCCGCCTGCACAGAGATCCGCACTATGCAGGTAAGGCTAGCTAGTTCGGAGGGCGCCAGGTATCCGAACGCTCCGTTTACGACTGAGCTATTTTTGGTTAGGGCCCCCAGCCAGGTTGACTATCGGCACGGGTCGCATTACACCTTAGTCCAGCCCTAAGTACCTCAGACCATGACATGTGCCACCATGCATATAGCAGAGCTATTAAGGAGCAAAACTGTATACATGGAGCAAAAGTCTTGGCTAACACCAGCTCTAAGGAGCTACTGGAGTGTTATTTCCAGTCGGCACCCTCGTGGAGGGTTCAGTCGAGGATTTTTGCCGACCTTTATCTAATCTAAGTTCGAGTTTATTTTTGACTAATCTATTGAAAACTTCTTTCAGTATTTCTAAGGGTTCGTTCAAATCTTTCGTTGCTATCATAATATCGTCTAGGTAAACTATGACTTTGCCTTCTTTCACCATATCGCTAAAAATCTTATTTATAAAACGTTGGAAAATAAACGGCGCATTTGTCAATCCGAACGGCATTCGAAGATATTCAAAGTGGCCTAGGGGTGTTATAAATGCTGTATATTTTACAGACTCCTCATGCATGTACACATGATAGTATCCATTCTTGAGATCTAACTTTGAAAATATACTTTTATTTGCTAAACAATCTAACAGGTCATCTATTAACGGTATGGGAAATTTTGTCTTTGTTGTTATTTTATTTAATCTTCTAAAGTCTACGCACATTCTTAAATCTCCTGTTTTCTTCTTAACTAGCACTATGGGAGAGGCGTATTCCGATTCACTAGGTCTAATAAATCCATTTGCTAAATTTTCATCTATAATTTCTTGAACTTTTGCTTTTTCTGCATATGAAAGTCGTCTAGGGGCATAGCTAAATGGCTTTGGATCTTCGATTATTAATTGCATTTCGCATTTTATTTCCGGTTCGATTGGTCGGTTTGGCTTTATATAATATTCTTCAAATATTTCTACAAACTTCTCTTTTTGTTTCCAATTCAATTGATCTCCAATTTTATACTCAAACTTTTCTTCGTCATATTCAATTGCTAGTATTTCTGTTTCAAAACTATCGATACTTTCTATCACATTTACATCGTTGTTTTCTACTTTGTTTTTAAATTCTGTAATGGATTTCAACTCTTCATTTTCTTTCTGAATTTGTTTTTCTACAACCATTTCATTACTTTTTGTATCATTTACTTCTTGATTTTCCGTTACATTTTGAGTTTTGCTAGGTTTACTTACATTGTTTACTTCGATTAATTTTACCTTACTTTGAGTTAAAAAATCTCTTCCCAATACGATTGGGTATACCATGGATTCATTATCAACCACCATCAGCTTTGTTATAATATTTTTATTTGAAAACAAAATTGAACAATGTAATACTCCATAAATTTTAAGTTTGCTCTTATTAATTCCGAAATAAGATTTATTTTCTACTTCTTGTAGTTTTATTCTGCTTGGAACGTAACATTTCTTAATAAAGCTGATAGAGCTTCCTGTATCCATTAAGCATTCTATATATAGGGGTAATTCTGTATTAGAATCGTGAATAAAAGTTTTTTCGAAGTAGCTTACATATTCATTTTTCTCCTGCTTGTTTGACGTCTTCTTGTAAAGGCTACAATCTTTGGCTTGGTGCCCTTGCTTACCACAGGCGAAGCATGCGCCGTCCTCTCGCTTTGGTTTACGACACTCCTTGGCCATGTGGCCCTTGCTATTGCAATTGTAGCATTTGACATCTTGTTTAGGAGCGTTGACCACTAGATCCGAATGTTTTTGTGTGGAATTGCCCAATTCCACCTTTGAGAAAGCTTGTAATAACTCCGTTTTGGACCCAAAATGTTGGAGTTTAGCCGTGTTGCGTAAATTTGTGTCTGGAATTCCCTCGACGACGTATTCCAAAAACTCATCCTCTGCTAGGTTAAGGCCGTTTGATAATACAAGTTTAGCGTTAAAATAGTTACCAAAACTTTCTTTCTTCTGCCATATGCGTTTCTCTAGATTTTGACGCATAGCCAATTTTGACTCCTTAACGCCGAACGTATTGGTCATATCATTTATCAGTTCATCTACGGATTCAGTCATAAACATTGGGTTGGAGAATATCCATTCTTGTGCTTTGCCCTTAAGTCTGTTGCACATGAGCAAACGTAGCATCTTATCTTCCACTTCATAATTTTCGCGTACATTTTTTAATTGTGCCAGCCAAATCTTAAAGTTGCCAGTTCCATCGAATACTGGTAAAAATGCTTTAAGTGTTTCCAATGAACCACTGCCGGTGATCGGATTTGTTGTTTTACTTTCCATTTTCGTTCTTGCCAATTCATTTTCCAGACTTAGAATTTTTTGTTGTTTCTTCAGTATTTAAAATTCGTGTAAAATACTGTCGAGATCTTCACGTTGTCCTTTTTCAACTACCATTTCATCTGTATATGCTATCTCGCTCGTTACTTTGTCATCGTTTTGCTCTACATTTTCCTTTACGTTGTCGTTCTGCTCTACATTGTTGTTGTCTGTTTCCTCTTTACGTTGTCGTTCGCTTTGCCAATTGTCTGATCGTTGTTGTTGTTCGCCGAAAATGCGTCGTTGGATTTGCATGCCGGCGCCTCCTTGGCGGCGACGCTGACAATTTCATCACAGCTTCCAGAAACTTCTAATTCGCCTTGCACTGTCTTGTCGTCTTCCATATGAACTCCGGTAGAATATTGGAAATTCTTAGTGATATTTTCGATGTCTGTGTTTTCTTTTGCATTCATCTCGCTGTTTAAATCAATTAAACACTTTTGCAGTTGATTTTTGCGTACACTTTGGAGTCTTTTTATTAAAATGTTTTTTGTGCCGCTTGTTTTCAAGTTATTTTTACAACACAGGGACTTTAAGTCCTTAAGCATCAATTTATTAATGTCTAATGCTGACATAAATTGTTTTTGAATTGTTTTTTATATTTTTGTAGTTTTATAGGCGTAAATCACTCACACTTCTGATCTGTGAACCAGCTTCTTCAACGCACATACAACGATTAACTTTATTTTTCTTCTTCATATTTTAACATTACATTCTTATGTATCAGCTGACTATCGATAAATCATCGATATCAGTGTTGCATAACCTTATAAATTACCATGATATGTTAAATACAATATGTATACTTAATAACTAATATTGCACCTGCTATTATACTATTACTACAAAGGTTAATTTTTTGTTCTGTTCTTATAGCTTAGTTTGGTTATTGATCATTTTTATGCCGTCATTGAGACTGTCAATGATATGATTTAGATTGCTGACTTGTATGGTATTTTGTGCTAGTGTATTAATTTGTTGTTCAATTTGTTGTCTGTCGTCTTCGTCTAAAGTGCCAAAAAGATATTTGTGTGTTGAACCTACAAAATTGAATAGTCCTCGTTTGTTTCGTTTTGTCAATCGAATGCCGTTCATTTCTCTGTTTAGTTTTTGGATTAAATAATTAATTTGTGGGACATTATTGAATTGTGAACTTTCTTTTAACAGATTATTAAATGTTTCCTCGATTTGTGTAATATTAATTGTGAGACAGTGGTTTATAAATGTTAAGGGGATCTGCGTTGTTCCTGATTCGAAAAAAGTAAATCCTTGGTTATTTTCGATTGGGTTAATTTCTATCATTCCTGCTGTTGTCAATGTGGTCATAGTTGTCATCATGATTATTGTGAGTCCGATGAGTGGGAAGTATCTGTTGCCCGTAAATATTTACTGTCATTAGTTTTCTTTTTCTTTTTGAATTTACCTCTATAGTGAACAATATTCTGCCCTCTATTATTTTCATTATAGTGCTTGTCATCTAATTGTTCTATTCTGCCAGTTTTTCGAAAAGGATTTTTAGATTTTGAACGTGTCAACGGTGCTTGTCTGAATTCTGTGTCAATCTCATAATCTTGTCGTTTTTCGTTCAATTTGTTTATTTTATTTTCCTTTATTAATTGGGTGTTGTAAAAGGGTGTGCCTGCGTAAAGTAATATGTAAGCTGGTGTCCGTCCAGTTGTGTTATGTTTTGTCTTATGGATGTAAGTGAATAAAATCGTTTCCATTCTAGTCTCTTTGTTTTCCCGATTATTATCTGTATTAATAATTCGAATTTTTTCATTAATAGTTTTATGGAGACGTTCTACGTCCGCTATTCCTGTTTTACTTGTGGTGATATCAAGTTTTATTTCTTCTGTGTTCAGCCATAATTTTAAGGAATTGCTCATAAATGCTGAGTCTTTGTCTGCTTTTATTTTATGTGGTTTTCCCATGTCGTTAAAAATTCTAGTGAGGGCACGTTTAGCTTCTAGCCAATCTCTACTATTTGTTTTTATAAGTGATGCAAATTTGGAATATTGTTCATTATCGATCGAGTTAAAGTCTATAACATAAAGTTCTCTAGGGTTATTTATTTCCGGGGTTAATTCAAAAGTTAAATTCGTAGGTCTGTGCTCTGTCTTTGCAAGATTGCAGGTTTCACAATCATTAATGATATTTTGAATAAGTTTGTGGTAGTCTGGGAAATAATGAGTTTCTTTGAACAGTCGGATCATTTTTTCTATACCTGGATGTAGCAATTTAACATGTTGAGTGATGATAAACTCTTTGAATTCAGTGTAGTTTTTAATATCTTTTAATTTTATAATACTTTTTAGAATTTTTAAGTTGCTGTGTGGGTTTATAATGTCTTGATATGCTTGTTGGAAAATTAAAAAGTCTTTGTCATTTTCCATGTAGATAACGCTTGTGTGATTTAGAAAATATTTCAAAAGGAGATCTTTAGCTTTTGAGTCTGTGATTTCTGTGTATTTAATTTTTATTTTTGTTTTAGTGAAATACTTTTCAATGTCTATTTGATCAATGGTATCTTTCGGACGAAAATATTTCGTTGCCCAAACAATAGCTAGTAATTCTTTTTCTATTGTACTATAATTTTGTTCATGGTCGTTAAGAGACCAACTTGCAAAACTAACTGGTTTGTTATCTTGTGATAACACAGCTCCTATTGCGAAGTTACTTGCGTCAGTAGTAACTTGGAACGTTTTTGTAAAGTCAGGGCAAATGAGAATTGGATCACTCATGATTAATGTTTTCATTTTTATTTTCATTTTTTCATTTTTAGTGTCGATTTTTGCTCCTTTTTTCAAAAAGATAGTCATGGGTTTTGCTATTTTAGCGAAATCTGGAATGAATTTTCGATAATAGCCACAAAGACCTAAAAATGATTTAATTTCTTTTGAGCTTTTTGGTATTGGAAATTGTTCAATTGCTTTTATTTTATACTTATTCGGTCTTATGCCTTCTGGACTTATAGTATGTCCTAAGAAATCAGTTTGTTTCTTGAGAAATTCCCATTTGTCAAGTTGAAGTTTTAAATTTGCCTCTTTAAGTTTCTTAAAAACCTTTCTCAGTGAGTCTAGGTGTTCATTAAGAGAAGTAGAATAGACGATGACGTCATCCAAATATACAAGGCAATGTTTATTTATGAGGTCTTTCAGGACAAAGTTCATGCAACGTTGAAATGTTGCTGGGGCATTTTTTAAACCGAAAGGCATACGAGTGTATTCGTAATGGCCATGTTTCGTTGAGAATGCTGTTTTAGGTATTGATTTAGGGTCCATTTCGATTTGATGGAAACCTTTTGCTAAATCAATTGTGGTGAAATACTGAAATCTTCGTTTTTCGAATATTGAATGCCATCAAATTCTTTCAAAAGTTTTGTTAATTTATTTTTCTCTTCTTCGTTCAGGTGATCTAAGCGGTATGTACTTTCTGAATTAAGGTCATTGTTCAATGCGTAAGAGACTTCGTTTGTAAAGTTATTTTCTTGTAAGTTTCCGTCAAAGTTTGTTGAAGAATTTGATTCATTTAGTTGTAGTTCTTTGTGAAAGAATTTTCTGTCATTAAATATTGTAATTTTTTTAGTGTAATCTACTATGCCATTATTGTCCATTAAAACTTTTGTACCTAAGAGGATATCGTAAAAAGGTGAAAACTGATGTATATAAAATTGTTGGCTTTGTTGAAATAATCCATTGGCTGGCAGGTTAACAAATTCTTTTAGTCGTGAATACCCTGTCATACTTCGAACAATTATTTGTTTACTATGGACTTGAAGATTGAAAAAATTTTGCGTCATCATGTTTATTGAAGATCCAGTGTCTACTATGCATCGGTATTTGTGATTGTTAAACATTATTTCTATGTATTGGTGTGTTCCCAGGCTGCTATTGGAAAATTTTCGGCTTGTTGACATAGCGGATCTAATTGCATCTCAGTTTCTGTATACTGCAATTGATATTCGTGGTATTGTCCGTTTGGTTTATTGTATTGGTCGGCGTCTTCATCGTAATCTGATTCGTATTGTTGATGACTCTCGTCAATTTGCATGCGCGACTGTCCGCTCCCTTCTTTAAAACGCTTAGTTGGCACTCTTTGCTGCTGTGGGGGCTGGCTATAGTTTCGGCTATAGTTTCAGAATGACTGTCGGTCGCGATTTAAGTCTTCTCTGAATTCATTATACAATTGCCTATTCTGATCGAATTGCTGTTGCCTATGGGGATTCTGTGGGGATCGTTGATAAGGTGTTTGGTTACTGTTTACATTCAAGTTTTGGGCTTGCGTGGAAAATCTGAATGGATTGAAGAGGCGACAGAATTGTTGGCCGGGATAAGTGTTTTTGTTGTGATCGATATTAGTTTTGTTGTTAGTATTTGGGATTAGGGAGTTAACACATAACTTTGGACGATTATCAGATTTCTTGTCTTTTTCAGAGATTGAGTCTTCGTATAGACCTTCTTGTTGGGCAACTTGTCGTAACCTTTGTACTGTCGAAATATCATACCTTGCCAAGGTCATAAACAATCTATCTGGCAGTTTGCGCTGAATTGTATTTTTGATTGTGGTGGCCATTGCTTGGGTATAAACAATTGAATTATTTTGATTGCCTTCTAAGGCTAATTTATTTATTATAATTGTATTTTTATCTTCTAATTCTTCACAGAATAGACGTAAGTTACCTTTGTAAGGTGTAGAGTAGAGGCGTTGTAGTAATTCTTCCAGCGGTGTTTGCTTCTTGAACTCATCGATAAGGGCACCTTTTAGAGTTGTCCATTCGTTGAGAAATCCGAGCTGTGATATTTTTTCGGCATCTCCCACGATTTGTAGTTCAATGGCTCCAAAAATTACGGCCATCTGTCGTGCGTCATTGGTAGGGTAAAGGTTCATCAAGTACTCAATTCGCCTGATGAAAGGACTGAGGCTGCATGGATCTCCAGAAAATTGAGGTACTTGGCGGATTTGTCGAAGTAATTGAGTTAGGTTGTCGTTTGTCAATGCCATGTTTTCTGGTGTTTCTTGTTTATTTGTTTGACTTGTTTGATTTTTCGGGGGTGAGGTAGCGGTCACACTCATGAAGCGGGCTACTCTGTTTAGTTAAATATAATTTGGGTGGCGGTCACACTTTATCTAGCGGGCCACTGATTTTTGTTCACGTACTGCTCAGTATAATGAGACTTATGTATTAAGTGAATATTTGTGATCTCGGCACAGCAAACCTTCAAAGCTCTGCTGGATGTCTGTTTACATTTATTTACTTATTGGAATTTGTTTACTTATTGGATTCTGTTAGTTTACATTTGGGTTTTAAAAGTTTACATTTGAGTTCTACATAACTTTAGGTGTGTCTTTGATAAGCTTTGAAAAGTGATGTGTCTTCGATAAGCTTTTGGAAAGTGAAGCTTTGCAAAAGATCGTTTGTGTTTATGACAGATTTGTTATATTCTTATGGCAGATATGTCACTATATACATCTAAAATTTATTTTTTCCCTAAAAGGGGAGGTGTCGTGATATAATCAACACTATTACCAGCTAAGCTTATCATATACACAAACCAAAAGCACACAACAATTATCCGCTAAGCTTATCATGTACATTAACCAAATGATCAACATATGATCCAAACGCTTAGCATAGACACAAACCAAAAGCTCTGTACGAATTAAAGCTTAACAACAACTTATACATGCAACCGAAGAGATGCAGTATACATGCATTTACAGTTAATTAAGCTTAGCATAAGATAACATTAAGATCTCCTCTAACCCATGTAATTAAGTCTAGCCATAAGAACCTATGTAAGCTCTAGGTATAAATACGGGCCCTGTGGCTGCAATAAAGCATTGAATATAAAACAATCAAACCCTCGCCTTCTATACTCCGCTTGCATCCCATTGTTCCTATGGCAGCTATATGATATAGTCATCTGACTTTGACCAAATTTGGTCAGTATGTATTTAACAAACAATCTGCGAGATTGGTTGAGATATTTTAAGAAACAAAAAAGTTTTTCATAATAAATGTGTTTTTCATCGGATTGTTCCTATGGCAGCTATAAGATATAGTCATCCGACTTTGTCCAATTTGGGTCAGTATGTTAGAGACAGTATCAAACAAACAATATGGGAGTTTGGTTGAGATATCTTAAGAAACAAAAATGTTTTTCATACTAAAGGTGTTTTTCATCCGATTGCTCCTATGGCAGCTATAAGATATAGTCATTCTTTGACCAAAATTGGTCAGAATGTAAGAAATACTACCAAACATATAATCTGTGAGAATGGTTGAGATATCTTAAGAAACTAAAAAGTTTTTCATACTAAGCAATTCCGTGACCTTTGTCCCCAATTTGACCCACTTAGAGGTCGAAGTTCGCAAAACGCCGTCTTATTGCAAAATGAAATTATCTCATCTATGTTGTGTGAAATTTCAGCTCTCTATCTATTACCGTTTGGGCTGCACGTTGATTCTCAGTCAGTGAGTTTTATATATATAGATTGGGACCTTGAATTAATAATGAGCGTTTTTTTTTTTTCAAATTTACCGATTTATTCTACAAAAATGGTTACACATATGTTATTCAAAGTATTTTCAATCGCTGACCACAACTTTTTCCCATCTTTCTGGCAATTTTCGGAAGAACGAATGGCCTTTTGAGGCAATCCATTCATCGACTTAAATTTTTGATCTTTAGCGTTTCCAAGAAGGTCTTGACCGGTCTTGCAACATGTGTCTTGCTATAAATATGCAATGTTTTTGTTTTACTTTTTAATGTATTTTTAAATTTTAATAAGAAATCTATTTGAATGGTACCCAGTATCACAAGTTCAAAGTTGTGTTTGGTTCCCCATTGTTGCCCCATTGACAAGTTCCGAAACTTCAAATCTGTTCAAGCATCTCGTTCTTTCAAGTATAAACATGTTGCTTACTTTATTCTATTCGGGCAGTTGAGTAGCCTATGATACCGGTCAATGTGAGTGTATGAATGTCTAGTTTGCTGTTTCGAATGGATTCGTTCAAGACTCTAATAGGAACTAGGTCGACATATGCAATTCAAATCGGACTAGTATATCATATAGATGCAATAGGAATTAGGTCGATATATGCAATTCTGATAATTCACACCGAAAAATACAAAATAATATTTTCAACAAAATTTAAAAATTTTATTTGTTTTTAACTTTTTGAAAGTAATTTTTAAATATAAAAACCTTAAAAATAAAACAAAACAAATCAGAAATTTTAAAAAATATTTTCTTTAGGAGCAATAAAATTTATTTTTTTTCACAAATTTCACAAGTTTCAACTTTGTTAGCCCCTGAGTTAGTGTTTATGGGGCAAGGCATTTTTCTTAAACACTTATTTCATAGTGTTCAGCGAACAAGGTTCTTTTGTTTCCCAACCAACTCTCCAAATGTTGGCAACATTTTTTATTGCAACATTTCACACAAGCGTGCGTGTGTGTGCTTATCTGTGCATTTCGTTTCTGTTTTGTACCGCGCTCTCACAAGCAATTGTTTTTGTTTTTCGCTCCTTGTTGATTTGAGCTAGTTATGAGTGCCTCCCGCTCTTTTTCGTGCCCTTTTTTTTTTCCTGCAGTTTTAGTGACCCCAGTAGGTAATGTCGTGCTGTAAGAAGAACTGCACTATCAAGCTGCGCAGCAGCAGCAAGGGCAAGGTCAGCGGTATAGTTCTGTGAGAAATCAATTCCTAAAACTTAATAAGGTGACTAAGTTACTTTCGAGCGACTTTAACTCTAGCTTTGAGTTGCTCAGTCAATTTAAATTTAATTCTCCTCCCAAATCCCGTTTAGAGCCCCAGTCCCTTTCGACTCCGTTGGTATCTCGTCAATACCTTGACGCTACGCCGACGTTGTCACTGTCGCCCTCTCCAGGTACATCAAATTTATTTAGTTCCCCTGCAGGAGTTGATATTTTAACTGTGCCGATAACATAATCTGCCCAAACCAGCGAATCTTCGGGGCGGTCAGGATCTGGTCGGAAAACTAGGCCCCCTCGCAACTCAGCCCCTATAGAAAACAGCAGTAATCAAGTCCCTATACTTAATGTTGTTGCTCCACGGAAACAAGTATTTGTGTCTAGGCTATCCTCGGACTCTACCTCTGATTCCGTAAAAGCATTCATTGCAAGTAAATCCCCTGCTAACGTCTTTATTTCCAAATTTAACTTCTCTACGCCTCGAGAAATAGCCTCTTTCAAAATTAGTGTCCCTCATGACTCTTTTGCCGTCATTTGCGATCCAACATTTTGGCCGCCACATATGATCGTTCAAGAGTTTAAGCCTAAAAGAAGATCAGATCCAGTCGCACTTCCAGCTGGTAATTCTGTCTGCCCAGCTCCTACTAATAACGTCCCAAAAAACTAGCTACCTGTCCCGACTTTGTCCTAATACAATATGTTAGAATAACATAGAATGTTAGAGGTCTTCTGTCTAAGCTCAAAAATCTTCTTTTGAGTAGTTTTTCCTTTGAATCTGACATGGCTAACGCCATCTATATCTGATGGTGAAATAATGTCAAATCACTATTCTCTGTATAGATATGATCGACCGATCCGTCGAGGTGGTGGTGTATTAATGGCCATTAAATCGTCATTTCGGTCTGAACGTATCTCATTTTCTGTGCCTACTGATGGTGAAATTGTTGCCGTTAAAGTGACATTTCCAAACAGATCCACTTTTATTACGTGCTCTTATATACCCCCGACTTCTCATATTGAAGTTTACATGCAGCATATTTCTTGCATTAGTGAAGTTTCTCTCCTAGTTAGGGATAGTGATCTATTTGTTGTGCTAGGTGATTTTAATTTACCTAACATTACTTGGTCACTTTTCAGTAGCAAAAACTATCTTGTTCCTTCAAATCATCATGATTTTTTAGACTGCTTATTTGATTATTCATTGTTTCAAATGAGTTCAATCAAAAATAATTTAGATAGAATCCTAGATCTGGTATTTGTAAACGATTTCGCACACTCTGCCATCTCTAGGTCATTTCCACTATCAGTGCCTGAAGACTTGCATCATCCCACCATACATATTTCAATTTCTATCTCAAAGCCAATTTACCCGCCGACTGGTAATTTATTGAAAAGTCAACTGAGATTAATTTTGCCCTTAATACTTTTTATATGACCCTGAACGCACTCTTAGATGTGTGTGTTCCCAATTATATCCCTACGACTGGTTCAACAAAGCCCCCTTGGTTCACACCTAGACTTTCTTATTTGAAGAATATTAAGTCTAAATATTTCAAAAAATTTAAGAAGTCAGGTTCCTGTCTCGACTGGTCTACATACACAGTAGCCTGATCGAACTTTGCCCTTTTAAACTCCGTTTGCTACGAGAATTATCTTGCTCGATGCAAAAGGCAGTTTAGACTCGACCCTAAGCAGTTTTATAAATTTGTTAACTTGAAGCGTAAATCTAAAAGTTTACCTTCCTCTTTCTTTCTTGGGTCAGATAAAGCCTGTAATGATTCTGCTTCTGCTGAACTATTTGCTAACTTTTTCCAATCAACTTACTCTCCTATCTCTTCCTCCAACTCTTCTTATCCTTACACTATATTTCCTTCTAGTTCTACGTTTGCTCACTATTTTTCTTATAACACCGTAGTTTCTTCGATTAATTCTTTAAAATCTTCCTTCTCTCCTGGGCCTGACAACATTCCTATTTGTATGCAAAGCTATTGAGTCTTTCCGCAATGTTACTTGCTGTTGTAGATCTCAACGGTATTGCACACACAATGCATACAAAGTATCAAGTCTTTCCGCAATGTTAGTTGCTGTATTAGATCTCAATACTATTGTACGCAGGCCAATCCCTAAGTAAAACACTCTCGAGTTATGATTATGAACTGACTTCGTTTATTGAATTGTATGCGGTTTTAAAGGATTCTTATGTACTAATAAACAGAGTAAGATATATTTAGGGTATTCACTTGACTGTGGCAGCATGGCAGATGGCACATGTACAATACTTGAATAGTGAACAGCCCTTTTCGGTCCAGTTCTGCCCAGTCAACTGTTTTTTGTATACATTGAGGTTACTGTCATTTTTATTATTTCTGTTATTAAACCTGATTGTGCTACTTGATTTGAGCAATATGCCTTGGTCGTTTGTGACCACAAACTGCGCATAGGAGATGCCATAATGCGAAGTCCTGGAAGCTACCATTATTCCAAAGTTTTAAAAACTGCTCAATTGGTAAGCGCACTGAGCGTTATTTTTCTGGAGAGGAGTGGATCGTAGGGAACTCCGCCTACAACTTTTTTTGTTACGCCGTTTCACAGTAACTCCCGGATAATGGATAAAAAGACACGAAAAGCCAGCTTTTGTTCTGCATTTGGGTACTTGGTTGCTGCAATCTTCACAGTATTCTAATTGAAGATAATGGCGGAGAAGAAGACATTGATGAAGCATTGGAAAATATCTGTGATGGTCACACCGAGGTAGAACCCAGTGCACTCTGTTTGGGGTCAAGAGAAAATTCTTGTATAATTTAAAGTTTAAATAAAACTCCATATGTCGTTCCTCAATCACAATCTCAACTTGCGTTCTTCTATTTTTTTTCCCCTCTTCCAACCTAAATTTGCGCTCATCTGTCTAATTTCTCCACGAAAATTGAACCTTTCGTCACTAGAGCGGACTGCCGTCCACAGTGATAAATCTGTAGGTTTGTTGCGTCACTAAACACCTGTTGTCAAAACGTTCGCACTAAAAAATGCCGAAAATACTAAATTTCGATTGAAATTATGGACTTTTTATCGGGTTTTTTGTCATCTCTACATGGGCATATATGCCAGACTTTTCGTAGTCAAGGGTCTGGGTCTGACATCAAGGCATGAAATTTTTCAGTACAAATTGTTGTTGTGACGTTTGGGACATGTGCCATGTGCCAGGCTGCCACAGTAAAGTGAATACCCTAAGTGTTAATATATTCCTGACTTCTTCTTACTTATTGTATTGTCTTATGTATTTATTTAGATCGAGTCGAATGTTGTCTAGTATTATGTTTGGTTCTCTTTTACTCATTGTCTAGTCTGATCTTATCTTATGTAACAACTATTTGACACATATCTTTTACTCCTTCTTACCCTTGTGCTCTATGCTCTTATCTGCTCTACATATATTTTACTCCTTGCTCTCTATGATCTTATCTGCTCCCACATACATGCAGGCTCGCTTATGTTTATTTGATCTTTTTATTGCTGAGAACCGGGATCTCGACCCGTGTGGTAATTCCATGACCCTTTTGCGTCACTTGAGTGTTGCACATGTGGTGGCGCATTCCGAGGGCTGATTGAAAAGTATGTTCATTTATGAACACTATTTGTGTCCTTAAGGAGTGCTGTTCTTCTTTAGCTGCACCATTGCTACAGCTTTTCAACCTTTCCCTTGATTCTTCAACCTTTCCACATCTCTGGAAGGATTCTTATATCATTCACCTCCACAAAAAAAGAGGTAAGTCGGATATTTCGAACTACAGAGGAATTGCAAAGCTATCAGCCATCAACAAATTGTTAGAAAAAATCCTTGTTTCGTCTTTGCAGTATCTCTGTATTTCAATTATTTCCCCGGCACAACATGGCTTTGTAAAGGGTCGGTCCACTACGACCAACTTACTTGAATTAACTTCCTTGGTAAGTGATGCATTTTTAGAGAAAAAGCAAACTGATATGATTTATACTGACTTCAGTAAAGCCTTTGACTCTGTGAACCCTGAACTTTTGTTATTTAAGCTCGATCATATAGGTTTTCCACCCTCCTTTTTAAATTGGATTTCCAGTTATATTAAAGGTAGGACTCAAAAAGTGATTTTTAGATCATCCATTTCGAACTCGTTTCACGTTACATCTGGTGTACCTCAAGGAAGTCACTTAGGACCATTATTTTTCATTCTTTTCATTAACGATCTACCTACTGTTCTGTCCCATTCTTCTATTCTAATGTATGCGGATGATGTTATATTCTTATATTCTCCATAATTGTCTGCAAGATGATTTAAACGCTCTTCACTGCGTCGTCCCTATTATCCCTAACTTTGCCACGATGCACGATAGGTGCGATCAATGAACTTGATCAGAGTTAGATATAGTGTTAATATATTCCTGACTTCTTCTTACTTATTGTATTGTCTTATGTACTTATTTAGATAGAGTCGACACACTTTGGGTTTGTTTTACTCATTGTCTAGTCCGATCTAATCTTATGTATTTACTATCTGACACATATCTTTTACTCCTTACTCCTTGTGCTCTCTACTTATTTACTCTACATATCTTTCACCCCCTCTTACTCCTCGTGCTCTCTACTCCCGCATGCATGCAGGCTCGCTTATGTTATTTTGATCTTATTATTGCTGAGCGCCGGAATTCGACCCGTGTGGTAATTCAATGTCGTCGTGACCCCTTTGTGTCACGTGAGTGTTGCACATTTGGTGGCGCATTCCGAGGGATGATTGAAAAGTATGTTCATTTATGAACAATTATCAGAATTGCATGTGTCGACCTAGTTCCTGTGACATCTATATGATATAGTAGTCTGATTTTAACCAATTTAACATATTATGAATCTGGGGTAATCTTCTACATCCAGACAAAATATGGTTAAAATCGGACCAATACATTATATAGCTGCCATAGCAAAAATCGGTCGAACTATACAATTACGCCGCGTGTTTTTATTGTGAGTTGGTATTAGTTTTTTTGATTTCACATAAAAGGATGGATCCGGACGGGTACAAAACTATATATAATAAAATATATAATAAATATATTTTTTTTTAATTTTTTTATTCGTGTACTTTATTTGTGAAAGTCAACTTAAAAACTAATTTCAAGATTTGTGATCTCGGCACAGCAAACCTTCAAAGCTCTGCTGGCTGTTTGTTTACTTATTGGAATTTGTTTAGTTATTGGATTCTATTAGTTTACATTTGGGTTTTAAAACTTTACATTTGAGTTCTACATAACTTTGGGTGTGTCTTTGGTAAGCTTTGAAAAGTGATGTGTCTTCGATAAGCTTTTGGAAAGTGAAGCTCACCCCCCACCCCTCAGATTTAAGCTTGTCCTCAAGCGTTTATGTTTGGATATAATTGTGGTGTTGGGGTTTCAATGGTGATTACTTTTGCAACTGTTTCTAAATTGGATTCTTTTTCTATTTCTTTGTCAATTGTTTGGCTAATTTTGGTTGTCTTTGGTGTTAAGTATTTAATTATAATGTTGTTTGGTGTTGTTTTGAATCTCTTGTAGATATAAAATATGCAACTTATGGCTAATGTGAATAAGATGATTATTATAGTTACATTGTGATCAGTGAATATTAGATTTGTGTATTGTTGAAGATTATTTGAAATTGAAACTTGTTTAAGTTCTGCAGTACAATTTGTGACGCTCCATAAAATGTGAGCGCACAAGTACGGAAATGAAAACGAGAAGCACAGCAACGCTGACGACAGAATGGGCAGCGGCGCCAGACAAAGAAAAAAAACAATGAAGAGAAAAGCCGCAGCAGCCAAACGTCGCCAGCGCAACAAAAGCCACGCAACGAAAACAAGAGCAGCGACCGCGAAACTATTTCGTCGTAAAAGCTACAGAGAGGGAGAGCGCACAGCAGCGAGAGGAGCGACGGCGTTAGAATACGACATATGCTCGCTCGCTCACCCACAGCAAACGGCGGTCAATTCGCTCACGCACACACAGTGGAATGTGCAGAGAGCAGCCTAGCATCGAAAGTAGGCCAATGCAGCCGGACATCAACGAGAGAGCGAGACGGCGCCTGATCGACAGAGAGCGCTGCCTCTGCCAGCAGCAACAAGACAGCAAGCCGGCGTTTGGGTGATAGAGAGCGCTAAACAGCCGGCCTATGTCAAGCAGCAGCGTGGTAGTGAGCATAAGCAGCGACGTCGCGACGCGAAAAATAGTCAAAATCTAGTTTGCTTTTTCTCTAAAAATGCGTCATTTACCAAGGAAGTAAATTCAAGTAAGTTGGTCGTAGTGGACCGACCCTTTACAAAGCCATGTTGTGCAGGGGAAATAATTGACTTACAGAGATGTTGCAAAGACGAAACAATGATTTTTTCTAACAATTTGGGGATGGCTGATAGCTTTGCAATTCCTCTGTAGTTCGAAATATCCGACATACTTCCTTTTTTGTGGAGGGGAATGATGTAAGAATCCTTCCAGAGATGTGGAAAGGTTGAAGAATCAAGGAAGAGGTTGAAAAGCTGTAGCAATGGTGCAGCTAAAGAAGAACAGCACTCCTTAAGGACACAAATAGGAATGTTGTTGGAGGAAGAGATAGGAGAGTAAGTTGATTGGAAAAAGTTAGCAAATAGTTCAGCGGCAGCAGAATCATTACAGGCTTTATCTGACCCAAGAAAGAAAGAGGAAGGTAAACTATTAGATTTACGCTTCAAGTTAACAAATTTATAAAACTGCTTAGGGTCTCGTCTAAACTGCCTTTTACATCGAGAAAGATAGTTCACGTAGCAATCCGAGTTTAAAAGGGCAAAGTTCGATCTGGCTGGGTGTATTTAGACCAGTCGAGACAGGAACCTGAAAACTTAAATTTTTTGAAATATTTAGACTTAATATTCTTCAAATAAGAAAGTCTAGGTGTAAACCAAGGGGGCTTTGTTGAACAAGACGCTGGAATAAAATTGGGAGCACACACATCTAAGAGTGCATTCATAGTCACATAAAAAGTATTATGGGTTAATACAGTATTAATTTCAGCTGATTTTTCTATAAATGACCAGTCGGTAGCAAGAATAAGTTCATTAAGCAATGAATAATTTCCTTTGCGAAAACAGCGATGTGTTGATTGCTGAGAAAATAGAGGAAGGGTATAAGACATAGAAATAGAAATTTGTATTGCAGGATGATGTAAGTCTTCAGGCACTGATAGTGGGAATGACCTAGAGAGGGCAGAATTTGCGAAGTCGTTAATAAATACCAGATCGAGGATTCTATCTAAGTAATTTTTTAATTGAATTTATTTGAAACAATGAATAATCAAAAATACAATCTAAAAAATCATGTTGATTTGAAGGGACTAGATAATTGGCACTACTGAAGAGGGACCAAGAAATATTAGGTAAATTAAAATCACCTAGCACAACAAAAAAGTCACTGTCACTCACTTGAAGAGAAACTTCATTGAAACAAGCTATATGCTGCATATAAACTTCAATATGAGAAGTCGGGGGTATATAATTAACTGTTTAACAATTACATATCAAATAAAAAAATATATTTTATTTTTAATTTTTTATTCGTGTACTTTATTTGTGAAAGTCAACTTAAAACAAACTTCAAGATTTGTGATCTCGGCACAGCAAACCTTCAAAGCTCTGCTGGCTGTCTGATTACATTTATTTACTTATTGGAATTTGTTTACTTATTGGACTCTGTTAGTTTACATTTGGGTTTTAAAAGTTTACATTTGAGTTCTACATAACTTTGGGTGTGTCTTTGGTAAGCTTTGAAAAGTGATGTGTCTTCGATAAGCTTTTGGAAAGTGAAGCTCACCCCCCACCCCTCAGATTTAAGCTTGTCCTCAAGCGTTTATGTTTGGATATAATTGTGGTGTTGGGGTTTCAATGGTGATTACTTCTGCAACTGTTTCTAAATTAGTTTCTTTTTCTATTTCTTTGTCAATTGTTTGGCTTATTTTGGTTGTCTTTGGTGTTAAGTATTTAATTATAATGTTGTTTGGTGTTGTTTTGAATCTCTTGTAGATATAAAATATGCAACTTATGGCTAATGTGAATAAAATGATGATTAAAAGATTTTTATAAATTGTGTTGGCTATGGCTGCGACCAAAGTTGGCGGAGCCCCAAACTGCACGAAATTTAAGTGCGGCCCTCAGATTATCGCTGGGGCGGCTTTGAGGATTCCACACCGCTGTCGGATTGATCCGCGATTCCCAAAGAGCAAACTCGACTTGTTTTGTTAAATATTACTTTAATTAAATACAACTAGTTTGGTTGACAAAAGTTTTAAATGTGCTCTGTGTCGCTTGTAGAAAGAGAAGAAGAAGTTATTTTTTCACGCACCAGAATTGCAAAGTAGAAAAAAGGAATACAGCATAAAAGAAAATACAAGAGAGCGAGAGCGCGAAGATAACTGTGCTTGCGCTGCAGCTGCTCTCTCTTTGCACTGCTTGGGTTGAACTGCTTGGCGTAGCCTGAACATTCTCCCCCCTTTGATGATGTAAGTCCAGACTGCATCATCAAATTAACTCCCACGTCGATCTCCTGTAAGTGTCGATGAATTTCCAGCACAGCACCTAAACTCCAAACGCTCTGGAAGTACAAATGTGTAATTTAATATTAACAAGTAGTGTCGGTGCTAGAATCATGCCAATTATCTTGCGTAGGTAACGGACAGAGTTTAACAATAGGGCGCTTTAGCACGCCTCCGTTTGATTTGAGGGTAACGACTCGAATGAGACCATCGGAGCCCGCATGTGTTTCCAAGATGCGTCCCAATGGCCATTGATTGCTTGGGAAACGTTCATCCTTGATGAGAACTAGATCGCCAATCTGTAGGTTTTCCTTTTCTTGTAGCCATTTGGGTCGTCGCTGCAAACGAGATAAATACTCCGAGCTCCAACGTTGCCAGAATTGTTGAGCATAGTATTGACAATTGCGCCAGCGATCCATTGAACTGAGTTGAGTCAATTCGGCCATTGGAGCAGCTCTAAGTGCATCTCCAGTCAGAAAGTGTCCGGGTGTTAGCACCAAAAGATCATCCGGGTCGTTTGAAAGCGGGCACAGAGGCCTTGAGTTGAGGCAAGACTCAATCTGTGCGAGCGTTGTTGCCCATTCCTCGAATGTGAGAACTCGCTCGCCAATGCATCTCTTTAGGTGATATTTCATGGACTTAACGCCGGCCTCCCACAAGCCGCCGAAGTGTGGGGCTGATGGTGGATTAAAATGCCAAGAAATACCCTTGTTAATCAGCTGCGGCGCAATTGACTTGGTGATGAACGATTTGTATGCCATTTTGTCTGCCTGTAGTTTCTTGTTGGCTCCTACGAAATTGGTGCCGCGATCGCTGTAAATGTCATGGCAAAGTCCACGTCTGCCGATGAATCGATGCAATGCTCCAAGAAACGCATCCGCTGATAAGTCTCCAACAGGCTCCAGATGTATAGCTTTGGTAACTAAACAGATGAAGATAGCTATGTATCCTTTAGCTGCTGTGCGTCCCCTTCCTTTCAAAGGCGATACACTAACGGGTCCTGCGTAATCTACGCCGACCGATGAGAAGGCCCTGGCTGGGCGTACGCGTGCAGCAGGCAGGCTGCCCATTTGCTGTACTGCAAACTGAGGCTTTTGTCTGAAACAGATAATACATTTATGAATGATAAACCGAACAGCATTACGACCATTGACAATCCAAAAGTTCTTTCTCACAAAGTTGAGTGTTAGCGCAGTGCCGCCGTGTAGAGTGGAGGCATGGCTATGCCGAACGACCAGATCTGTCACATGGTGCTTATAAGGCAAAATATATGGATGCTTCTCGTTTTCCGGCAATAGAGCGTCACGTAGTCTGCCACCTAGACGTATAACTTTCTGCTTTAAGTCGAAATATGGGTTTAACGATAAAAGTGAGCTGTCCTTTGTAAGTGATTTGCCACTGGACAAGGCCTTCCAATCTGCCGGGAACGCCGAAATTTGCGTGAGTCGGACTACGTAGATGATTCCCTTCGAGAGCTCAGTCGAGGAAATAAGATCCACCGAGCGATCAGGCTTCTTTATCCGACAGTTGTGTATGAACCGATTCACGTAGGCTAAGACTCGTACGAGCCGGGTGTACGAAGAATAGCGCTCCAATATCCAGCATCTCGCGTCCTCAGTAACTAATAGGACGCTACAATGAACGTTTTTTATCTCATCGTCTATGCTGATTTGCGTTGAATCCTGATTCTGGTTGGTTCTAGGCCACTCCGTCTGAGCAGACGTCAACCAAGGTGGGCCGTGCCACCAGAGAGCGCAGTCCGCAAGTTTTGTTGCGCTCGTTCCGCGGCTTAACAAATCCGCAGGATTGTCTTCTGAGGAGATATGCCGCCACTGCCGCTCCTCTGTCAATTCCAGTATTTGGTTGATTCGATTGGCCACGAATGTCTTCAGCCGAGCAGATCCACTTCGAATCCAGCCCAGCGTGATCATGGAATCTGACCAAAATGTCGTTTCTGCAAGATTTACATTAATTCGCATATTAAATTTACAATATTTAAAGATTTTGGCAGCTACTACTGCTGCACATAATTCTGCTCGAGGTATAGTGAGTTGCGGCTTCACCGGAATGACCTTGCTTTTGGCGAGCAGCAATTCAACGTGATAATGTCCATTTTCTACTGGTACGCGTAGATACGCCGCAGCGCCGTATGCGCCGGCAGACGCATCGCAGAAGATATGTAGTTGTCCAACGTTGTTGGTTGAGCACCCTGCAATGTACCGGGGTATCTTTATTGAAGCAATGTTAGGCAACTCCTTGACGAATTTATCCCAAGACTTTTGCACCTCCGTTGGCACATGATCGTCCCATTTCAATTTGGTCGTCCACAGCACCTGCATCAACATCTTTGCCGTAATAACTATGGGACTCAACCAGCCCATTGGGTCGAAGAGGCGTGCTATTGTGGACAGTATGATTCGTTTGGTTGGTATACCGGCAGGTATCTCGAAATTGACTCGAAACCGAAATGAATCTTCTGGAGGAATCCAGTAAACTCCTAAGGCGCGTATGCCATTGCTGGTTTGTAAATCCAATATTCCTTTGGTTTCCAAGTGCTCCGGAGGAATATTCTTCAGTAGTCGTGGGTCATTGCTTGCCCATTTCCGTAGCTCAAATGTTCCACTATGCATCATTCCAATCACTTGATTTTTGATATTTTCCGCCAGTTCCAAATTGTCTGCTCCGGACAAAATGTCATCTACGTACATTTGATGCTTGACCACATATACGGCTAATGGGAAGCTCTGAGCTTCATCTGCTGCAAGTTGATGCATTACGCGGATCGCCAGGAACGGGGCAGCGCTGGTTCCAAACATGACCGTTGAGCAATAGTATTCGTCGATTCCTTCTTCTTGTTTCCTTTTCCAGAGTATGCGCTGATATTGTGCATCCTCTTCGTTGACATCAATACATCGGTACATCATTTGTGCGTCTGCCATGAATACATATTTCAATGAACGCCAGTTGATCAGTATTGCAGGCAAATCGGTGTGAAGTTTCGGTCCTGTAGCCAAGATATCATTCAATGAGCGCCCGTTACTTGTACGCATTGACCCATCAAACACAACTCTGACTTTCGTCGTAGACGAAGACTCCTTTATGACTGGGTGATGAGGCAAGTAACAATGCGTGACTCCCCCCCTTGCTCCGCTTTGTGTGCCTAGACGTTGCTCTGGTGCCACTGGCTTCATTTGATGCAATTGAAGATATTCGCTGATTGTTTGTGCGTATACATTTTCCAGATTGTTATCCATTCGAAAGCGTCGCTCCAAATGAGACAAACGTTTTAATGCTGACCGATACGAAGATCCGATAACCATGTCTGGGTTCAGTTGTGTTAATATGGGCAGCCTTACACTATATTTCCCGGTAGATAGTCGGCTGTGTGTGCTCACGAAGAAATCCTCGCACCACTTGTCCTCGGTTGACAAGTCTGCAGATTCTTCGCCAAGCTGCTCCAGCTCCCAAAATTTACGCAATAAATTGTCTAGCTCCTCGGATACATCGTCACGCCGTACTTGAATAGTATGTGAGCCGATAGAGTTGGCACATTGTTCCACCTTGCCTGAAACGATATATCCAAGCTGTGTGTTTTGAGCGATAGGTGAACCGCTTGGCCCACGATGGATGTCGTTGAGCATAAGCTCGTCGTAAATGTCGCTTCCTAGCAATAAATCGACACCTTGTGGGATAAAGTAATTAGGATCTGCTAAACATAAATGCTGTAAATGGGGCCATTTC
This sequence comes from Drosophila limbata, assembly GCA_963924055.1. Lineage (NCBI taxonomy): Eukaryota > Metazoa > Arthropoda > Insecta > Diptera > Drosophilidae > Drosophila > Drosophila limbata. The sequence goes on from CAWUOW010000222.1 coordinate 105,514, forward strand.
TGTCAGGCATTTTCTTGCTTACCTTAGGCAAGATATACGCAGTGACTTTATGTTTTACCTTGCTGCCATACACTGAGCCCAAGCTTAATTCCATTGCTGTCGATGCTTCTGTGATGCGCGCATTCGCCAAGCCATTGATTTTAATGAATGAGCTCTGCTTGGGGAGTCGCAATTGTTGAGCTGCGCTCTCCGTGATAAACGATGCTTGGGAACCTTGATCTAAGAAGGCTCGGAACTGCAATGGTTGACCTGTGATAGAGTCGATGGTGACTATTGCCGTTGGCAATAACACTTCGCACTTTGTCGGCGACAAAGCTGCATGTGATCCACTGATCACATTCGTTGATATCTGCTGAGAACTCGTGTCCTGACCCGGCGGGTCGTTCCTGGGCGCATCCGTGGGATCACGCTTCCTGTCCAGATGGATGAGAGTATGATGTCTGTCAGCACACTTCATACAATTTCGTCGACTTCCACATGTTGCCGACTGATGATTAAATCCAAGACAGTTAAAACATAAGCGATGTTTTGACACTGTCGTCCTGCGCTCAGATACGGACATATCGTTGAAAGCCTTGCAGGTGCGAATTGGATGTTCCTCCTTGTTGCATACGATGCACACGCTCGCTTGTCGAGCGCTGAAAGCCGTCTTGACTTCCTTCTGTTTGTTTGAATCAGATAACTGCTTTTCACTCGCACGTTGAATCTTCGATGCCGCTTCAACACTACCTGACTGTGACGTAATCATAGTTCGGTATTGGACATCAAGAAACTTACAAAGTTCGTCGAACGTAGGTAAGCTTTGCGTCGAGGAAAGTGATTTTTCCCATTCCACTCTTATGTTACCAGGTAGTTTCTTCAACATATAGTAGACTAGCACCTGGGTTTGCTGCTTCTTCTCCACTCCTAACTTATCCAAGGAGTTCACACATGATCGACACGTTTGTATAAAACATTTCAGAGACTCTGCGCTGTCATGTTGAACTGGTGACTGTTGATCGAAAACATCCATGTAGTGCTGGAACAGCACACGCTTATTGTCGTAGAAACCCACTAGCATATTCCATGCCACTTGATAGTTTGATTCTATGAGCGTCAGATGCTGAATATCCCGTGCAGCATCCTCAGACAAGGAATCCATTAAGTAGTGAAAACGATGCAAGTCGTTTAGTCGCGTACAATTGTGCACACGTGCCTGAAATACCTCCTTGAACGCTGGCCAGTCGATGAACTTGCCGCTGAAAGTTGGTATCTTAATCCGGGGAAGCTTCATGTCGTCATACGCTGGCAGCACTGTATGTTGCATAGCCGATTCGTCGAACGGCGTCGATGATCCTTGATGATTGCCACGATGCAGCAGATTAAGCTCACCCTTTAACTCCGCTACTCCCTCGATGTATGTTTCCTCAAACAAATCCCTGATTTCCTTGTCGATGTATTTAGCCTTAACCGCTTCGTTGTCTCCAGCATCAACGAGCTTCTGATGATTTTGCCTGAAGTCTTCATGCAGGTTGGCCAACGACTCAAGCCTCGTTGCCAAATGGGTCTCTGTTCTCAGAGACGCATCACCTTTGTATTTCTGCAAACTCTTTGTCAATGATTTGAGCAATGCGTGTTGCTCCGACATTAGATAAGTGACATTTTCAGACATGATTGCACCTAGCTAATTGTTAATATACAAATTACACGTACCTTGTGATTGAGTTTAGGTTGAAGCGCTGCTGTATTCACACTGGGCAACACTTCTGCAGGCCACCAGATTCCACAGTGGTAAGCCCGTTGAAAATCCAGAGTACTAATCCTGTCCAAAACGATGTGAAAGTTCCTCACAGGAGGCACCAAAAATGTTGGCTATGGCTGCGACCAAAGTTGGCGGAGCCCCAAACTGCACGAAATTTAAGTGCGGCCCTCAGATTATCGCTGGGGCGGCTTTGAGGATTCCACACCGCTGTCGGATTGATCCGCGATTCCCAAAGAGCAAACTCGACTTGTTTTGTTAAATATTACTTTAATTAAATACAACTAGTTTGGTTGACAAAAGTTTTAAATGTGCTCTGTGTCGCTTGTAGAAAGAGAAGAAGAAGTTATTTTTTCACGCGCCAGAATTGCAAAGTAGAAAAAAGGAATACAGCATAAAAGAAAATACAAGAGAGCGAGAGCGCGAAGATAACTGTGCTTGCGCTGCAGCTGCTCTCTCTTTGCACTGCTTGGGTTGAACTGCTTGGCGTAGCCTGAACATTCTCCCCCCTTTGATGATGTAAGTCCAGACTGCATCATCAAATTAACTCCCACGTCGATCTCCTGTAAGTGTCGATGAATTTCCAGCACAGCACCTAAACTCCAAACGCTCTGGAAGTACAAATGTGTAATTTAATATTAACAAGTAGTGTCGGTGCTAGAATCATGCCAATTATCTTGCGTAGGTAACGGACAGAGTTTAACAATAGGGCGCTTTAGCACGCCTCCGTTTGATTTGAGGGTAACGACTCGAATGAGACCATCGGAGCCCGCATGTGTTTCCAAGATGCGTCCCAATGGCCATTGATTGCTTGGGAAACGTTCATCCTTGATGAGAACTAGATCGCCAATCTGTAGGTTTTCCTTTTCTTGTAGCCATTTGGGTCGTCGCTGCAAACGAGATAAATACTCCGAGCTCCAACGTTGCCAGAATTGTTGAGCATAGTATTGACAATTGCGCCAGCGATCCATTGAACTGAGTTGAGTCAATTCGGCCATTGGAGCAGCTCTAAGTGCATCTCCAGTCAGAAAGTGTCCGGGTGTTAGCACCAAAAGATCATCCGGGTCGTTTGAAAGCGGGCACAGAGGCCTTGAGTTGAGGCAAGACTCAATCTGTGCGAGCGTTGTTGCCCATTCCTCGAATGTGAGAACTCGCTCGCCAATGCATCTCTTTAGGTGATATTTCATGGACTTAACGCCGGCCTCCCACAAGCCGCCGAAGTGTGGGGCTGATGGTGGATTAAAATGCCAAGAAATACCCTTGTTAATCAGCTGCGGCGCAATTGATTTGGTGATGAACGATTTGTATGCCATTTTGTCTGCCTGTAGTTTCTTGTTGGCTCCTACGAAATTGGTGCCGCGATCGCTGTAAATGTCATGGCAAAGTACACGTCTGCCGATGAATCGATGCAATGCTCCAAGAAACGCCTCCGCTGATAAGTCTCCAACAGGCTCCAGATGTATAGCTTTGGTAACTAAACAGATGAAGATAGCTATGTATCCTTTAGCTGCTGTGCGTCCCCTTCCTTTCAAAGGCGATACACTAACGGGTCCTGCGTAATCTACGCCGACCGATGAGAAGGCCCTGGCTGGGCGTACGCGTGCAGCAGGCAGGCTGCCCATTTGCTGTACTGCAAACTGAGGCTTTTGTCTGAAACAGATAATACATTTATGAATGATAAACCGAACAGCATTACGACCATTGACAATCCAAAAGTTCTTTCTCACAAAGTTGAGTGTTAGCGCAGTGCCGCCGTGTAGAGTGGAGGCATGGCTATGCCGAACGACCAGATCTGTCACATGGTGCTTATAAGGCAAAATATATGGATGCTTCTCGTTTTCCGGCAATAGAGCGTCACGTAGTCTGCCACCTAGACGTATAACTTTCTGCTTTAAGTCGAAATATGGGTTTAACGATAAAAGTGAGCTGTCCTTTGTAAGTGATTTGCCACTGGACAAGGCCTTCCAATCTGCCGGGAACGCCGAAATTTGCGTGAGTCGGACTACGTAGATGATTCCCTTCGAGAGCTCAGTCGAGGAAATAAGATCCACCGAGCGATCAGGCTTCTTTATCCGACAGTTGTGTATGAACCGATTCACGTAGGCTAAGACTCGTACGAGCCGGGTGTACGAAGAATAGCGCTCCAATATCCAGCATCTCGCGTCCTCAGTAACTAATAGGACGCTACAATGAACGTTTTTTATCTCATCGTCTATGCTGATTTGCGTTGAATCCTGATTCTGGTTGGTTCTAGGCCACTCCGTCTGAGCAGACGTCAACCAAGGTGGGCCGTGCCACCAGAGAGCGCAGTCCGCAAGTTTTGTTGCGCTCGTTCCGCGGCTTAACAAATCCGCAGGATTGTCTTCTGAGGAGATATGCCGCCACTGCCGCTCCTCTGTCAATTCCAGTATTTGGTTGATTCGATTGGCCACGAATGTCTTCAGCCGAGCAGATCCACTTCGAATCCAGCCCAGCGTGATCATGGAATCTGACCAAAATGTCGTTTCTGCAAGATTTACATTAATTCGCATATTAAATTTACAATATTTAAAGATTTTGGCAGCTACTACTGCTGCACATAATTCTGCTCGAGGTATAGTCAGTTGCGGCTTCACCGGAATGACCTTGCTTTTGGCGAGCAGCAATTCAACGTGATAATGTCCATTTTCTACTGGTACGCGTAGATACGCCGCAGCGCCGTATGCGCCGGCAGACGCATCGCAGAAGATATGTAGTTGTCCAACGTTGTTGGTTGAGCACCCTGCAATGTACCGGGGTATCTTTATTGAAGCAATGTTAGGCAACTCCTTGACGAATTTATCCCAAGACTTTTGCACCTCCGTTGGCACATGATCGTCCCATTTCAATTTGGTCGTCCACAGCACCTGCATCAACATCTTTGCCGTAATAACTATGGGACTCAACCAGCCCATTGGGTCGAAGAGGCGTGCTATTGTGGACAGTATGATTCGTTTGGTTGGTATACCGGCAGGTATCTCGAAATTGACTCGAAACCGAAATGAATCTTCTGGAGGAATCCAGTAAACTCCTAAGGCGCGTATGCCATTGCTGGTTTGTAAATCCAATATTCCTTTGGTTTCCAAGTGCTCCGGAGGAATATTCTTCAGTAGTCGTGGGTCATTGCTTGCCCATTTCCGTAGCTCAAATGTTCCACTATGCATCATTCCAATCACTTGATTTTTGATATTTTCCGCCAGTTCCAAATTGTCTGCTCCGGACAAAATGTCATCTACGTACATTTGATGCTTGACCACATCTACGGCTAATGGGAAGCTCTGAGCTTCATCTGCTGCAAGTTGATGCATTACGCGGATCGCCAGGAACGGGGCAGCGCTGGTTCCAAACATGACCGTTGAGCAATAGTATTCGTCGATTCCTTCTTCTTGTTTCCTTTTCCAGAGTATGCGCTGATATTGTGCATCCTCTTCGTTGACATCAATACATCGGTACATCATTTGTGCGTCTGCCATGAATACATATTTCAATGAACGCCAGTTGATCAGTATTGCAGGCAAATCGGTGTGAAGTTTCGGTCCTGTAGCCAAGATATCATTCAATGAGCGCCCGTTACTTGTACGCATTGACCCATCAAACACAACTCTGACTTTCGTCGTAGACGAAGACTCCTTTATGACTGGGTGATGAGGCAAGTAACAATGCGTGACTCCCCCCCTTGCTCCGCTTTGTGTGCCTAGACGTTGCTCTGGTGCCACTGGCTTCATTTGATGCAATTGAAGATATTCGCTGATTGTTTGTGCGTATACATTTTCCAGATTGTTATCCATTCGAAAGCGTCGCTCCAAATGAGACAAACGTTTTAATGCTGACCGATACGAAGATCCGATAACCATGTCTGGGTTCAGTTGTGTTAATATGGGCAGCCTTACACTATATTTCCCGGTAGATAGTCGGCTGTGTGTGCTCACGAAGAAATCCTCGCACCACTTGTCCTCGGTTGACAAGTCTGCAGATTCTTCGCCAAGCTGCTCCAGCTCCCAAAATTTACGCAATAAATTGTCTAGCTCCTCGGATACATCGTCACGCCGTACTTGAATAGTATGTGAGCCGATAGAGTTGGCACATTGTTCCACCTTGCCTGAAACGATATATCCAAGCTGTGTGTTTTGAGCGATAGGTGAACCGCTTGGCCCACGATGGATGTCGTTGAGCATAAGCTCGTCGTAAATGTCGCTTCCTAGCAATAAATCGACACCTTGTGGGATAAAGTAATTAGGATCTGCTAAACATAAATGCTGTAAATGGGGTCATTTTGACGCAGACACGCGTCTGTCAGGCATTTTCTTGCTTACCTTAGGCAAGATATACGCAGTGACTTTATGTTTTACCTTGCTGCCATACACTGAGCCCAAGCTTAATTCCATTGCTGTCGATGCTTCTGTGATGCGCGCATTCGCCAAGCCATTGATTTTAATGAATGAGCTCTGCTTGGGGAGTCGCAATTGTTGAGCTGCGCTCTCCGTGATAAACGATGCTTGGGAACCTTGATCTAAGAAGGCTCGGAACTGCAATGGTTGACCTGTGATAGAGTCGATGGTGACTATTGCCGTTGGCAATAACACTTCGCACTTTGTCGGCGACAAAGCTGCATGTGATCCACTGATCACATTCGTTGATATCTGCTGAGAACTCGTGTCCTGACCCGGCGGGTCGTTCCTGGGCGCATCCGTGGGATCACGCTTCCTGTCCAGATGGATGAGAGTATGATGTCTGTCAGCACACTTCATACAATTTCGTCGACTTCCACATGTTGCCGACTGATGATTAAATCCAAGACAGTTAAAGCATAAGCGATGTTTTGACACTGTCGCCCTGCGGATACGGACATATCGTTGAAAGCCTTGCAGGTGCGAATTGGATGTTCCTCCTTGTTGCATACGATGCACACGCTCGCTTGTCGAGCGCTGAAAGCCGTCTTGACTTCCTTCTGTTTGTTTGAATCAGATAACTGCTTTTCACTCGCACGTTGAATCTTCGATGCCGCTTCAACACTACCTGACTGTGACGTAATCATAGTTCGGTATTGGACATCAAGAAACTTACAAAGTTCGTCGAACGTAGGTAAGCTTTGCGTCGAGGAAAGTGATTTTTCCCATTCCACTCTTATGTTACCAGGTAGTTTCTTCAACATATAGTAGACTAGCACCTGGGTTTGCTGCTTCTTCTCCACTCCTAACTTATCCAAGGAGTTCACACATGATCGACACGTTTGTATAAAACATTTCAGAGACTCTGCGCTGTCATGTTGAACTGGTGACTGTTGATCGAAAACATCCATGTAGTGCTGGAACAGCACACGCTTATTGTCGTAGAAACCCACTAGCATATTCCATGCCACTTGATAGTTTGATTCTATGAGCGTCAGATGCTGAATATCCCGTGCAGCATCCTCAGACAAGGAATCCATTAAGTAGTGAAAACGATGCAAGTCGTTTAGTCGCGTACAATTGTGCACACGTGCCTGAAATACCTCCTTGAACGCTGGCCAGTCGATGAACTTGCCGCTGAAAGTTGGTATCTTAATCCGGGGAAGCTTCATGTCGTCATACGCTGGCAGCACTGTATGTTGCATAGCCGATTCGTCGAACGGCGTCGATGATCCTTGATGATTGCCACGATGCAGCAGATTAAGCTCACCCTTTAACTCCGCTACTCCCTCTATGTATGTTTCCTCAAACAAATCCCTGATTTCCTTGTCGATGTATTTAGCCTTAACCGCTTCGTTGTCTCCAGCATAAACGAGCTTCTGATGATTTTGCCTGAAGTCTTCATGCAGGTTGGCCAACGACTCAAGCCTCGTTGCCAAATGGGTCTCTGTTCTCAGAGACGCATCACCTTTGTATTTCTGCAAACTCTTTGTCAATGATTTGAGCAATGCGTGTTGCTCCGACATTAGATAAGTGACATTTTCAGACATGATTGCACCTAGCTAAATGTTAATATACAAATTACACGTACCTTGTGATTGAGTTTAGGTTGAAGCGCTGCTGTATTCACACTGGGCAACACTTCTGCAGGCCACCAGATTCCACAGTGGTAAGCCCGTTGAAAATCCAGAGTACTAATCCTGTCCAAAACGATGTGAAAGTTCCTCACAGGAGGCACCAAAAATGTTGGCTATGGCTGCGACCAAAGTTGGCGGAGCCCCAAACTGCACGAAATTTAAGTGCGGCCCTCAGATTATCGCTGGGGCGGCTTTGAGGATTCCACACCGCTGTCGGATTGATCCGCGATTCCCAAAGAGCAAACTCGACTTGTTTTGTTAAATATTACTTTAATTAAATACAACTAGTTTGGTTGACAAAAGTTTTAAATGTGCTCTGTGTCGCTTGTAGAAAGAGAAGAAGAAGTTATTTTTTCACGCGCCAGAATTGCAAAGTAGAAAAAAGGAATACAGCATAAAAGAAAATACAAGAGAGCGAGAGCGCGAAGATAACTGTGCTTGCGCTGCAGCTGCTCTCTCTTTGCACTGCTTGGGTTGAACTGCTTGGCGTAGCCTGAACAAATTGTGTTGTTCTTATTACTAAACAAAATCATTTCCTTAATTTCTATGTGTGACATTGGCTCAATTTTGTTCGGTGAATATTAGATTTGTGTATTGTTGAAGATTATTTGATATTGAAACTTGTTTAAGTTCTGCAGTACAATTAAATACTTTAATTATTTTATTATTTTCAATGTAAATTTCATGGCTATTACAGTTTTGATCAAGTTTTTCTCGTGTCAGATTCCATGTTATTAGTATGTTTGGTTTGTTATATTGAATGTAATATTCCTTACGATATTTTTGGAAAGTGCAAGTTGGTGTCTCATGTTTTATAATATTGACAATACAATGGTCTTTAATAATATTTTTTGTAAGAGTGTTTATAACATAATTATTGTGTAAATAAAATTTGCCTGCAGTATTTTCACTGATAATTTGTCCATTATTGTCAGGGTATGGTGTGATTAAGAAAGTTGATTTTTCAATTGTGTTAGTGGGAATATGAGACATTAAGAATATTTCATTAGTGGCTGTGTTATACCAGGCAGAGGTTTTTGTGTCCATGAGATTTTTATAATGAATGTTGCCAAGTTGGTCATGTTTAAGTAACTTAGGGTTGAAAATTCCCAGTCGTGTGAGTTGTGAACCCATTTCGATGTCTTCGATATATTCAGAGAAATGTTCAATGTTAAATATTAAAAGGATAATTTTTTGTTCTGTTCTTATAGCGTTAGTTTGGTTATTAATCATTTTTATGCCGTCATTGAGACTGTCAATGATATGATTTAGATTGCTGACTTGTATGGTATTTTGTGCTAGTGTATTAATTTGTTGTTCAATTTTTTGTCTGTCGTCTTCGTCTAAAGTGCCAAAAAGATATTTGTGTGTTGAACCTACAAAATTGAATAGTCCTCGTTTGTTTCGTTTGGTCAATCAAATGCCGTTCATTTCTCTGTTTAGTTTTTGAATTAAATAATTAATTTGTGGGACATTATTGAATTGTGAGCTTTCTTTCAACAGATTATTAAATGTTTCCTCGATTTGTGTAATATTAATTGTGAGACAGTGGTTTATAAATGTTATGGGGATCTGTGTTGTTCCTGATTCGAACAAAATAAATCCTTGGTTATTTTCAATTGGGTTAATTTCTATCATTCCTGCTGTTGTCAATGTGGTCATAGTTGTCATCATGATTATTGTGAGTCCGATGAGTGGGAAGTATTTGTTGCCTGTAAATATTAACTGTCATTAGTTTTCTTTTTGAATTTACCTCTGTAGTGGACAATATTCTGCCCTCTATTATTTTCATTATAGTGTTTGTCATCTAATTGTTCTATTCTGCCAGTTTTTCGAAAAGGATTTTTGGATTTTGAACGTGTCAACGGTGCTTGTCTGAATTCTGTGTCAATCTCATAATCTTGTCGTTTTTCGTTCAGTTTGTTTGTTTTGTTTTCCTTTATCAATTGGGTGTTGTAAAAGGGTGTGCCTGCGTAAAGTAATATGTAAGCTGGTGTCCGTCCAGTTGTGTTGTGTTTTGTCTTATGGTTGTAAGTGTATAAAATCGTTTCCATTCTAGTCTCTTTGTTTTCCCGATTATTATCTGTATTAATAATTCGAATTTTTTCATTAATAGTTTTATGGAGACGTTCTACGTCCGCTATTCCTGTTTTACTTGTGGTGATATCAAGTTTTATTTCTTCTGTGTTCAGCCATAATTTTAAGGAATTGCTCATAAATGCTGAGTCTTTGTCAGCTTTTACTTTATGCGGTTTTCCCATGTCGTTCAAAATTCTAGTGAGGGCACGTTTAGCTTCTAGCCAATCTCTACTATTTGTTTTTATAAGTGATGCAAATTTGGAATATACGTCTATGCATGATAAATATTGTTCATTATCGATCGAGTAAAAGTCTATAACATCAAGTTCTCTAGGGTAATTTGTTTCCGGGGTTAATTCAAAAGTGGGTCTGTGTTCTGTCTTTGCAAGATTGGTTTCACAATCATTAATGATATTTTGAATAAGTTTGTGGTAGTCTGGGAAATAATGAGTTTCTTTCAACAGTCGGATCATTTTTCTATACCTGGATGTAGCAATTTAACATGTTGAGTGATGATAAACTCTTTGAATTCAGGGTATTTTTTAATATCTTTTAATTTTATAATACTATTTAGAATTTTTAAGTTTCTGTGTGGGTTTATAATGTCTTGATATGCTTGTTGGAAAATTAAAACGTCTTTATCATTTTCCATGTAAATAACGCTTTTGTGATTTAGAAAATATTTCAAAAGGAGATCTTTTGAATGATGGTGATTTGAATGTAATTTTCGCTTCTTTCTGATGCGCTGTGTATTGTTGCTGCTGTTGAAATATTTTCTTCTTCTTCTTCTCCTACCATGTTTTCTTCTAGTTTAACACGAGAGAGGGCGTCTGCTACAAAATTTAGTTTTCCTTCCAAGTATTTTATTTTGAAATTGTATTCGCTGAGTTTTATTCTCCAACGCTGTAATTTCATATTAGGTTCTTTGATGTTATTCAACCAAACAAGTGGTTTGTGATCGCTTAGAATATCAAAAGGGACTCCATATAAAAACGGACGAAAATATTTCGTTGCCCAAACAATAGCTAGTAATTCTTTTCTATTGTGCTATAATTTTGTTCATTTTCATTAAGAGTACTACTTGCAAAACTAACTGGTTTGTTATCTTGTGATAGCACGGCTCCTATTGCGAAGTTACTTGAGGGAGTAGTAACTTGGAACGTTTTTGTAAAGTCAGCGCAAATGAGAATTGTATCACTCATGATTAATGCTTTCAACTTCTCAAAAGATTTGTTATACTCGTAATTTTTAGTGTCGATTTTTGCTCCTTTTTTCAAAAAGATAATAGCCACAAAGACCTAAAAATGATTTAATTTCTTTTGAGCTTTTTGGTATTGGAAATTGTTCAATTGCTTTTATTTAATCCTTATTCGGTCTTATGCCTTCTCGACTTATAGTATGTCCTAAGAAATCAGTTTGTTTCTTAAGAAATTCTCATTTGTCCAGTTGAAGTTTTAAATTTGCCTCTTTAAGTTTCTCAAAAACCTTTCTCAGTGAGTCTAGGTGTTCATTAAGAGAAGTAGAATAGACGATAACGTCATCCAAATATACAAGGCAATGCTTATTTATGAGGTCTTTCAGGACAAAGTTCATGCAACGTTGAAATGTTGCTGGGGCATTTTTTAAACCGAAAGGCATACGAGTGTATTCGTAATGGCCATGTTTTGTTGATAATGCTGTTTTAGGTATTGATTTAGGGTCCATTTCGATTTGATGGAAACCTTTTGCTAAATCAATTGTGGTGAAATACTGGCATTTGTCAAGTTTTCCCAAAATTTCGTCCATATTCGGAATTGGAAATTTGTCGTTTATAGTAATTTAATTTAAATTACGATAATAAACCACCAATCTAAATTTCTTTTTACCTAAAGCATCTGTTTTCTTTGGTACGATCCATAAAGGGCTGCAATATGGGGAATCGCTTTCGCGTATGATCCCTTATTTCAACATTTCGTCAATTTGGTTATTAACTTCGGTCTCGTATGCGAATGCGTAGGAGTATGGTCTTTTGTATACTAGGTTGTCATGTGATGTTTTAATATCGTGACGTATGACACTGGTGAATGTTAAATCTTCGTTTTCCGAATATTAAATGTCATCAAATTCATTCAAAAGTTTTGTTAGTTTATTTTTCTCTTCTTCGTTCAGGTGATCTAAGCGGTATGTACATTCTGAATTAAGGTCATTGTTCAATGCGTAAGAGACTTCGTTTGTAAAGTTATTTTCTTGTAAGATTCCATCAAAATTTGTTGAAGAATTTGATTCATTTAGTTGTAGTTCCTTCCTTCTTTATTTATTTACTATGGACTTGAAGATTGAAAAAATTGTGCGTCATCATGTTTATTGAAGATCCAGTCTCTACTATGCATCGGTATTTGTGATTGTTAAACATAATTTCCATGTATTGGTGTGCTCCCAGGCTGCTATTGGAAAATTTTCGGCTTGTCCGCTCCCTTCTTTAAAACGCTTAGTTGGCACTCTTTTCTGCTGTGGGGGCTGGCTATAGTTTCGGGTGTCATTCTGTCGGTCGCGATTTAAGTCTTCTCTGAATTCATTATACAATTGCCTATTCTGATCGAATTGCTGTTGCCTATGGGGATTCTGTGGGGATCGTTGATAAGGTGTTTGGTTACTGTTTACATTCAAGTTTTGGGCTTGCGTGGAAAATCTGAATGGATTGAAGAGGCGACAGAATTGTTGGCCGGGATAAGTGTTTTTGTTGTGATCGATATTAGTTTTGTTGTTAGTATTTGGGATTAGGGAGTTAACACATAACTTTGGACGATTATCAGATTTCTTGTCTTTTTCAGAGATTGAGTCTTCGTATAGACCTTCTTGTTGGGCAACTTGTCGTAACCTTTGTACTGTCGAAATATCATACCTTGCCAAGGTCATATACAATCTATCTGGCAGTTTGCGGTGAATTGTATTTTTGATTGTGGTGGCCATTGCTTGGGTATAAACAATTGAATTATTTTGATTAACTTCTAAGGCTAATTTGTTTATTATAATTGTACTTTTATCTTCTAATTCTTCACAGAATAGACGTAAGTTACCTTTGTAAGGTGTAGAGTAGAGGCGTTGTAGTAATTCTTCCAGCGGTGTTTGCGTCTTGAACTCATCGATAAGGGCACCTTTTAGAGTTGTCCATTCGTTGTGAAATCCGAGCTGTGATATTTTTTCAGCATCTCCAACGATTTTTAATTCAATGGCTCCAAAAACTACGGCCATCTGTCGTTTGTCATTGGTAAGGTAAAGGTTCATCAAGTACTCAATTCGCCTGATGAAAGAACTGAGGCTGCATGGATCTCCAGAAAATTGAGGTACTTGGCGGATTTGTCGAAGTAATTGAGTTAGCTTGTCGCTTGTAAATGCCATGTTTTCTGATGTTTCTTGTTTATTTGTTTGACTTGTTTGATTTTTCGGGGGTGAGGTAGCGGTCCCACTCATGAAGCGGGCTACTGTGTTTAGTTAAATATAATTTGGGTGGCGGTCACACTTTATCTAGCGGGCCACTGATTTTTGTTCACGTACTGCTCAGTATAATGAGACTTATGTATTAAGTGAACTGCACTGTGCACTTGTTGATTAATTAAAATTCACTGTAGTGGCGGTCATACTTTATCTAGCGGGCCACAAAATAGGTCTTTTAATTAATTTAATGCACACAGGTTCTTGTAACGTTTTCTGAATCACTATTTCGCGGCAATTCGCGTGCTCAATCTTAAAGAATTTCTAGGTTGTGCAAGGATTCTTTATCACTTGATTGAATAGGATCACGGATATTACTTATAACTTTTCGATATCCTACCGGCTGCGCCAATTAACTGTTCAACAATTACATATCAAATAAAAAAATATATTTTATTTTTAATTTTTTATTCGTGTACTTTATTTGTGAAAGTCAACTTAAAACTAATTTCAAGATTAGTGATCTCGGCACATCAAACCTTCAAAGCTCTGCTGGCTGTCTGTTTTCATTTATTTACTTATTGGAATTTGTTTACTTATTGGATTCTGTTAGTTTACATTTGGGTTTTAAAAGTTTACATTTGAGTTCTACATAACTTTGGGTGTGTCTTTGATAAGCTTTGAAAAGTGATGTGTCTTCGATAAGCTTTTGAAGAGTGAAGCTTTGCAAAAAATCGTTTGTGCTTATGACAGATTTGTTATATTCTTATGGCAGATATGTCAGTATATATTTATTCAGAGAAATGAATAGTGAAGCGTTTTTAAGTACTGCGGGTCAGTGAGGGACACGAGAGTTATCGCCTATCAACGTCACGAGGGAGAGCGCTGCCGCTCTGATACGAAAACGAACAAACGCGTCGGCGCCAAAGCCAACGTTAAAAGGTGTCTGCGCATTACTGCCGCTTAAAAGTGATGCGCAACAGGGTTGAGACCCAATCGTGCATAGCGGTGCAAATCGGACAAAAGTGACGCTAAGAAGAAGTGAACTGTGAACAAAGTGAATATGCCCAGCAGTGATGCGCGATAAAAATGGCAATAGATTGTGACAATTATGGGCAAAAGTAAACAGTCTACAGTAAACAAAGGGAAAGGTGATGCTCACCAGAGATGCGCTATAGGGGTGGTCAACAGTGATGCGCAAGAGTGACGCTAAACAGTAATCCGTTAACAAAGTGGGCATTAATGGCCATCGATGATGCGCAATGGCGTTGATCAATAGTGATGTGCAAAGCTGGCGCGACAAAGTCGCAAAACATTGAGTTTCTTTTAATGGAAGAAAAAAGTGATTTATTTTTCATCAAGGCTTTCAGTGGAAAAAAAATGAGCAAAAAAAAACCATGTGATACGAAAAAAAGAGAATTTTTATGCCGGAAAAAATTATTGTCACTGGAACTGCGCAAGAAAGTACTATTTATTAGGTATTAAAATTTTAGCGCAAGCAGACATTTTCATGCCCCAAAACTTCTGATATCCAATTTTGTGACAAAAAATATTAAATTTTACATATGGAATATTAAAAAAAAATTCGTTAGGTGCGTTTTCTCAAAAACTGACAAAATGTGGGGAAAAATGTCTTATTTCACCTGTTGCTTTTTACCTGTGTACTTTAGAAAAAAAGATTTGAAGGTATACTTAAGAACCCATCAAAGTACCTCTCCAATGACATATCTGTAGCTTCTATGGTTTGGACACTATGGGGGTTTTTAATTCTTAGCGGGTTTTAGGGATTTCCCGCTAAGCTAGCGATTTTTCGAAAAAGTCGTAGAACAAACGTTTCTAGATTTTTGAGCTGGAACAAGTCCTCATTCAAACTTTTAAGCTAAATTAGCGATTTGATCCAAACAAACAAACAGACAAACAAGTGGACTGACTTCTCATCTCATTTTCGGAAGGCCACTAAAAATTTCAAAATTAATTAACTTTTGAACGAGTAGTCGGATTTTATTGATTGAGGTGTCATTCGACGCGAATTTTTGATTAGAATAGTAAAAAATTAATAAGGCTCCAACGGTCCCATTTGCTCCAATCATTTTAATTTTGTCCCTCCCACTCACACCTGTTTATCTCACGAACCAGGTGAGTTTTCAAAAGTTTTAGTATGCACATTTGTAAGTTAAATCGATACCTTTCGATTGGTATATAATTTGGTATATAACCTGATCGAACAGTCATAGCAAATTTTCCATTCTTTCTGTGTATATATACTAGTCGCCTTTCGCACACTTCGTGCTGCTTTCGTCACTAGCGCGGACTGCCGTCCGCAGTGATATGTATATCCCCACATATATATATATTTTTCTTTCGTCACTTCCCATGTTCCGGCGGCATATTGTTCGTGGCATTCCTTATTATGTAGTTTTTATTGACGACACCAAGCACGGGCTTGTTGACGCGCGGACAAAGACGGACAAACATTGTATTAAACAACAGTAAACTAAAACATACATTAACTATAAGCTAGATAAGTAGGAAATAATTGAAGTATTCAGAAATTGTACAGAAGAAGAATTAGTAATAAATTGAGAAAGATTGTTATAATTACAACAAAGAACTCGGAAAGGGTTATGAATAGCATAGTTAGCAACACAGGATTGAAGAGAAAGAGGTAAAAAATTTCTAGAACTTCTGATAGGAACAGCAAAACTAATCTGGCCAATTAATTCAGATGAATCAATTTCACCAATAATTAGTTTGTGTAGAAAGACTACACCAAGCATTGTTCTCCGGTCAGAAAGAGAGGGAAGATTAATTAGTAAAAGTCTACTACGATAAGAAGGCAAGCGAATGTTAGTATTCCAGTTCACACCCCGTAGGGCAAAGAGTAGAAACTGCTTTTGTACAGATTCTATTCTGTCCTGATGAATCTTATATTGGGGACTCCATATACAAGACCCATATTCCAGAATAGGTCTGACAAGTGAAGTATACGGGGGTGCCACAGAAATCGCTTTCGCTTTAATTTCTCTTCAAATTCATTTAGCTGTGCCACGATTCAAATCGCAGAATAATTTTACGCGAATTAAAGTAGCGCTAAAATCGCTGGCGTCCGATGCTGCCACCTAGTCCGATTCAGATTTTTGAAGTCGGGGTCAGCGGTGCCACATATTTTAGTCAGTATTCGAAGTAAGGTATTTAAAAAAAATATTTAGAACCACTTCAGTTTTCGTTAAATTAAGCATTAAAAAAATAGGTCTTTTAAGGTAAATCAAGCTTTACCGTAAAACACCTTTAACTTATTGTGCAATTTGTGAAAACATTTTTCTCGAAGAGCTGCCAGACTAATGGCAGACAATTGCTAGAGCTGTCGAGTAATTTTTATTTTTTCGCGCCAATTACTTTTAAATTTTGTTCAGCTGAACAAAATCAATTATTACATAAATAAATTAAACTATATTAATTAAATAAATAAATAAAAATAAAAATAAAATAAATAAGAAAAAATTAAAAACCTATTGTTCTGCAATTATAAACTTAAAAAGTTGCTAAACAAAACTTTATGTAATTTAATCTTAGAAGGTGTCAGCCCTTAGCAGCCTAGTTCGAAAAGGTTGGTGAAATTGCTAAAAAGTATTAAATCATTCGAAGTTCTGTGGTACCTCGGAAATTTCCGAGCGGAATTGCTTTCTGCGGAATTCTATTTCGCTTGCGATTTCTCTGGCATCCCTGATAAAGTATTTTAGTAATGTATGGATCGTCAAATGAATTAAACGGGAATTATCCTTAAGGACTATCACAGCAGAGTATAATTGTATTCACCCATAGAGGAAGCAATTCATTCCGTACAAAGAAAAATATTAAAAGATACGTAAGTATCTATCCGCCTAAAAGAGGGACATCCCGAAAATCTCCAGGATGAACAATCTCGATTCTAAACGAACAGATGATTTCAGTTTTAGCATTCAATTCACTAGGTATAGGGTCAGTTAAAAACCACAACTATAATTCCTGCGAATTTTGGATGCAAAAGTTAAATACTGATGGACTTCCATTCGTGCTTAAAACAAAAATGAAGAAATAATCGGTTTTGATGATCCAAATGCCAGCTGTTCCGATTTAGATATAATATGCGTACTGAAACTAGTTTTTATATCTATGAAGGTGGATTTTGGTTGATTTGTGGAAAGGTTTTGTCAGGAGATTCGGGGAAGCGTGAGGGGTACCATATTGAATTTTGAACTCGAACTTTTTACTTAAGTATTCGGACCTTTTCGGCCCCACGTTGGGCGCCATTTATTATGTAACGAACACACACGAAGCGTTGTTTCGGCAGCACAATCTGTCTACTAGGGTTCGGCTAAGCTCAGGGAAAAGTGGCGTGGGTACTGTGCTGCTTTTACAATTTCGTCACAATAACAAAGCCGTACACAGAGATTAGGTAGGAAAGATGGACAGACAAACCAAAAGACAACGGACGGAATAAATAATGGTGCTTCCATCGGATGTGGAGAACCATGATGGGGGTGTTCTCCGCCTATACCCACCCAACCTGTAGAATCATGAAAGGAATCATGATCCCACCCCACTACCGCTGCTGTTCTAGACACTTAAGGTGCCCAATAAAAGAAAATTATTTCATTATAAATTCATACAAAATTCAATATAATTCGCCAGTTTTAATGGGGCTATTGCCCAGGCTCATGCTTGCGTTTCTTATTCAAAATATTACAATATTATACCAACATTCGAGTGAGCAGGTTTAAATCTAGGTTACATAACTGAATTTTATCAAAGATTAAACAAGTTACGTTACGTCTTAACGACCTCAGGAAGGGTAGTAGAACTTTGTTCAACCAAGCCAAGACCTTAGACACTAAGGAAGCGTGGCTAGACTACAAGCTACAGTTAGCCGTATATAAAAAGGAAATCCGACGAGCCAAGAGATCCTCCTGGCGGACCTTTTGCTCAGACATAGAATCCACAGCCGAGGCAGCACGTCTTCGGAGGATTCTCTCCAAATCAGCCCCTTCCCTAGGCTACATAAAGAGAGAAAATGACTCTTGGACAACTTCCAGTGAAGAATCACTGGAAGCCCTGTTATCAAAGCACTTTCCGGGATGTTCCCAACATACCTTATGCAGTCTTCAAAGCACATTTGAGGTGCCTCTAAACCCATCACTTTTTAGTGCTCATAATATCGAGTGGGCGATTAACAGTTTCAAACCGTTTAAATCGCCAGGTCCCGATGGTATAGCACCTGCGCACCTGCAATATGCAGGTAAGGCTGCCATAAACTGGCTCCAGGAAATTTTCACTGAAATCTTCAGGACGGGTCGAATCCCAGAACCATGGAAAATTTCAAAAGTGGTTTTCATACCCAAGGCTGGTAAAGCCTCCCACATCACTCCTAAGGACTTCAGGCCAATAAGCCTCACATCTTTTCTGCTCAAAACTTTCGAGCGAGTACTTTCCCTTCACTTAAGGGATTCTATATCAAGTGAACTTATTTCAAACTCACAAGCTTAAATTTTCCGACCATATATTTAAGATGGTCAATAAAGCTATGTCAGTTCTGGGTTTTATAAAGAGGTGGTCGAAGGAATTCGATGACCCCTATATAACTAAGACTCTTTACATATCTTTAGTCCGTCCAATTTTGGAGTACGGTTCATGTGTCTGGTGTCCTCAGTATACTGTGCACCAAAGTCGCATTGAATCGGTACAAAAAAACTTTCTTCTCTTTGCTCTACGTGGCCTTAATTGGAATAGGGACGTGAGACTGCCTTCGTACTCTAGTAGACTTTTATTAATAGACCTTCCTTCTTTATCAAATCGTAGAATTATGCTTGGTATTATTTTTATGTGTAAGCTTATTGGTGGTGACATTGACTCTACTGAATTAATGTCACAACTCAACTTTTCTGTTCCTCGTAGAGTAGTATCTAGAAATTTTATTCCTATTTCTCTTCCTATCTGTAGATCTAACTATGCATTGCATGAACCTTTTAGAATGCTGTGTTCGGAATATAATAGGCTTTTTTATATTGTTTCCGAAGCTAACTCCATTTCAAATCTAAAAATTTTGCTACTAACCCTGTAACGAAGCTTTTCCAGCCGGGGTCTGCGTCTCAGTCCGGCCAGGGTCTGTTTACAGAAAAATTTGTAAATCATCTGGGACTACTGGAATGAGCGGCGAGAGCGTCGGTAGGTAGATGGACGCACTCGCTCGAAAATCGGCTGAAATGACTATGTGGCGGACCCAAGAGTGGTCCAGGAGGACGATGGAGGGACTCCCGAAGCCCGTTGCGTCGCCCACATCGCTCCCCCTGAACCATTCGGTTCGGATTTGGACACAGGATGCCCTTCCGGCGGCGTCGGGTGATACACCCAGGAATGAGAAACGGATCCGACCAAGATCTCATTCCGGGGATGCCCCGACGTCGCCCAGACCCGGCCGCCTGGTCAGATCCGTGGACAGAAAATGGAACAGACCGATATTCTGTCCCCGGATCGGATCCAGGTGGTTCCCAGGCCTGATCCCCGGAGAGGATCCAAGAATGGGAATCGGAACAGACCGAATTTCCATTCCCAAAACTCCTCCGGGCACCAGGTCCGGCCGGTCGGCACGATCCTCCATCCGCCTCCTAGGGCCCGTCGACCATGATGCGGGTCCAAGAGTCAGCCACAGAGTCGCCCGTCTCCGGCGACGTTGGGTGGTCCCTCTCAGGAATGAGAAATGGAACTGACCGAGATCTCATTCCAGGAAGGCCTCCCAACATCGTCCAGACCCGGCCGCCTGCTCCGATCCGTGGATGGAAAATGGAACAGACCGAAATTCCCTCCACGAACCGGATCCAGGTGTTTCCAGGCCTGGTCCCCGAAGAGGATTCAGGAATAGAAAACGGAACGGACCGGAATTCTATCCCTGAATCACCTCCGGAGCACCAGGTCCGGCCGGTCGGTTCGACCATGCGCCCTCCTCCCGGGACCCGCCTCAGGATTCCTGAAATTTACCTGCTGAGAAATAACCAGAAAAATATTTCACAAAAAAAGAAATCGAATGAATAAAAAACACGTGCCACTATCATTACAAAGATTTTACCCCTTTTCTTTATTGGGTTTACATTCTTGATTTATATATGAGATATTTTTGCCGCACGGTCAGAAGAAAACTGGTTACTGCTCCAGAAGGCGGAGCCAAGAAAAAGGAGAAAGACACAAAACAGTTGACCGGCTTACCCGCTGCGCGTTGAGTTTCGATTGGGGAGATCTGCTACTCCTGCTTTGTTTCCCGCAAGTGGCTCCTTGCGACTCACACTTCGCGTGTGGTCCTCTCGCTGCCGGCTGTTTGCCGTGAAAGTGTTCGGCGGGCGAACCCTGCTCGATGGTGGCACACACACACACAAAGTGTTGCGGCTAGTGGCGCTGCGCTGCGCTGTGGTTTTGTTGTTGTTTTGTGTTGCTGGCTGGCGGCTGAAAAAGCCCGCGCTCACACACACACACAATCGGGCGGCTGGGAGTCCGCTCACACACACACACACAAAGTGTTGCGGCTAGTGGCGCTGCGCTGCGCTGTGTTTTGTTGTTGCTTTGCTGGGTTTTGTTGCCGTTGAATGTTGGCTGAAAAGCCCGCGCACACACACACAATCGGGCGGCTGGGAGTCCGCTCACACACACACACACAAAGTGTTGCGGCTAGTGGCGCTGCGCTGCGCTGTTATTTTGTTGTTGTTTTGTTGAGTTTTGTTGCACTGTTGTCGTTTTGTTTCGCGCACAATGCGGCCGGCACTTGTTAATATTGTTGTTGTTGCTGTCGCTGTTCACGTGGTTGGGGTTTTCTTTGGTTTTCTGCACTTGGTTGTAAATACTTTCCGCTGTGATCTTTACGCTTCGAGCCCGTCAGAAAAGTGAAGAAATGCCGCGTGGCGGAAGTTCCACCATTTTTCCTTGCTAGTTCACTTCAGAGCTAAGTGAACTGATCTCGCTCCGATGCGGGGTTCACGAGAACGAAATATCGAACAGTTCCTTGAACTGAACGTGCTCGCTCCTCATTGCGTTGCTCATGATGCCTTTTGCGTTATTGTCGTTGCCACTTGCTCTTGGCTGCGTTCCTTGCGTTGCCAATTGATCCTCGTTGTGTGTTGGGAAATAATAAAAAAATACTAACGCACAGCTGTTTGTGTTGTGAGGCCAGCAGAATGCTGCCTCACACTCCCCCTTTACTTCGGGGGCGGGAAAAGAAGCGCATGGTATCGGTGCTGTTTTCTTAGCTGTGGTACTTTGCTGGGGTTCATCGCTGTGTCCTTTGCTGTGGCTCGTGCAATGCTTCTTCGCTGTGTTCATCGTGGTGGTTCTTCGCTGTGGATCTTCGCTGTGGTTCCTGCTGTGGATCTGCGCTAAGCATTTGCCGTAGTTCATCACTGTGGTTCTTTGCTGTGGATCAGCGCTGTGGTTCGTGGTTCTCGCTGGTGTTCCTCGCTGTGGTTCTTCGTTGTACAACTTCGCTGTGGTTCTTCTTTATGACTCTCGCTGGTGTTCCTCGCTGTGGTTATTCGCTGTGGGTCTTCGCTGTGGTTCTTTGCTATGATTCTCGTTGATTCTCTTGTTGATTATAGAATTAGTCATAATTTGTCGGCCCTGTCCACCGCCGTCTTCCAACCGGGATGAGAATCCTGCCTCGCCGTCGTGGCGCGGATGGTTAGATGGCGGCTTGTGGGTCTTCTGTTGGGAGGACGCATGCCTCGTCGGCACCGCCCGTGGGTCGCAGTGCTGGTAGGACTAGCTTTTGACTCAGTGAGCCAGGGCAGCGTATCCCTGATGTGGTTCTTCCGGCGTTGTGTTCTAGCTTTTGACTCGATGAGCCAGGGCAGCGTATCCCTGATGTGCTCCTCCCGAAGGGGAGGTCGTGTATTATTGTATTGTCAACGCGTTGTTTGCTCAGTGGCTCTAGCTTTTGCCTCGGTGAGGCAGGGCAGCGTATCCCTGGTGTGTACCTGTCTGTGGTTCCCCCGAAGGGGCTGTCTTCGTGATGTACTGGTGCTGATGCGGACAGGTCGCCTGGTCCGGCTGTGGTTCCCCCGAAGGGGTCTTCATGGTGTACTGGTGCTGATGCGGACAGGTCGCCTGGTCCGGCTGTGGTTCCCCCGAAGGGGTCTTCGTGGTGTACTGGCGTTGATGCGGACAGGTCGCCTGGTCCGGCTGTGGTTCCCCCGAAGGGGTCTTCGTGGTTTACTGGCGTTGATGCGGACAGGTCGCCTGGTCCGGCTGTGGTTCCCCCGAAGGGGTCTTCGTGGTGTACTGGTGCTGATGCGGACAGGTCGCCTGGTCCGGCTGTGATTCCCCCGAAGGGGTCTTCGTGGTTTACTGGCGTTGATGCGGACAGGTCGCCTGGTCCGGCTGTGGTTCCCCCGAAGGGGTCTTCGTGGTGTACTGGTGCTGATGCGGACAGGTCGCCTGGTCCGGCTGTGGTTCCCCCGAAGGGGTCTTCGTGGTGTACTGGTGCTGCTGCGGACAGGTCGCCTGGTCCGGCTGTGGTTCCCCCGAAGGGGTCTTCATCTTGCGTCTGTGGCTGTGTACTTGCTTTGATTCATGTTGTATTTTCGCTGAGATTCTCCCTGTGTTTTTCGCTGTGTACTTTGGTGTTTACTTCGTTGATTCTAGAATTAGTCAAAAGAGAGAAATTACTTAAATGTTGGCCTGTCCACCGCTATCTTCCAGCCGGGATGAGAGTCCTGCCTCGCCGTAGTGGTGCGGATGGTTAGATGGCGGCTCGTGGGTCTACTGTGGAAAGAACGCATGCCTTGTCGGCGCCGCCCGTGGCTTTCGGTGTGTTCTCGTTGGGATGGCGCATGCCTCGTTGGCATCGCCATGCGTATCGGTGATCATTGCTGGGATGACGCATGCCTCGGTCGGCACCGCCTGTGGATCTCGGTGGTCACTGCTGGGATGACGCGTGCTTCTGACGGCACCGCCAGTGGTCTCGGTGGTCACTGCTGGGATGGCGCATGCCTCTTCCGGCACCGCCAGTGGTCTCGGTGGTCACTGCTGGGATGGCGCATGCCTCTTCCGGCACCGCCAGTGGATCTCGGTGGTCACTGCTGGGATGGCGCATGCCTCTTCCGGCACCGCCAGTGGTCTCGGTGGTCACTGCTGGGATGACGCGTGCTTCTGTCGGCACCGCCAGTGGTCTCGGTGGTCACTGCTGGGATGGCGCGTGCTTCTGTCGGCACCGCCAGTTGTCTCGGTGGTCACTGCTGGGATGGCGCGTGCTTCTGTCGGCACCGCCAGTTGTCTCGGTGGCCACTACTGGGATGGCGCGTGCTTCTGTCGGCACCGCCAGTGGTCTCGGTGGTCACTGCTGGGATGGCGCATGCCTCTGTCGGCACCGCCTGTGGGTCTCGGTGGTCACTGCTGGAATGGCGCGTGCTTCTGTCGGCACCGCCAGTGGTCTCGGTGGTCACTGCTGGGATGGCGCATGCCTCTCCCGGCACCGCCAGTGGTCTCGTGGAATCAACTTCAGTTGCTTTGGCCGCAGTGCAAGATGGCTGGGATGATGCTTGAAATTCTATACCCAAGAACACATCGTCGACGATGATTGGCAATACCAAGGATGGTATGTTGCTCCATTGTGACAAGTGCCTTGCAGAAGATTGCGTGACATCCGCCATGCTGACCTTGGCCCCACGTCCATAAGGCCGTTCCTCTCAGCGCTGAAATTGTGATCCGATCGCTTTGCTGGTCCTGAATCGACTCTACCTCCACTCAGTGAAAGCTTTTTGCATGAAGCCTTGGCCGCTCGCGGTTGATGTTGGCAGAAGTCTTTTATAGCGCTGCACCACGCAGAAGCCCGCTTGTAGCCGCTGCTCGCTTTTGTGGCGCCAGCGCTGGCTTGTGGCTGCTGCTCGCACACGAGGCGCAAAATTCGCTCGATCGGAATTCTGCCCGCGCACGTGGCGACAGAGCCAGCCTGTAGCGCTGCCCGCTTTGTAGCGACAGAGCTAGCCTGGGGTTCTGCCCGCGGTGGCATTTTGTTCTCTGCTCTCGTTGTTGCTCTGCTTCTGTTGTTCTGCCGCTATTGTTACTCTGCTTCTGCTGCTGCTTTGTCCCTGCTGTTGCTTTGCTTCGGCGTTGTCGCTCTGCTTCGGCGTTGTCGCTCTGCTTCGGCGTTGTCGTTCTGCTTCTATCGTAGCTCTGCTTGCGTCGTGACTTTGCTTACGTCGTGACTCTGGTAGCGTCGCGGCTCTGCTTGCGTCGCGGCTCTGCCTGCGTCGCGGCTCTGCTTCTCTCTCCCGTTCTCTCGCGATCTGGAAAACAGCAACAACATCTCCCGCTGCGGCGAACTAGCGCTGCTAATTTTCTGGGCCCTCTGCTACTTGTCCAAGAGAAAAAGAAAGGAAGACTTAATAAAATGTCCCCTAAAAATTAACTGCCCCCTAAAGAAAATTATCTCCCGAAAATATATATAAAAAATGGAAAAAATGTTTCGCTGATCGTGGAGGAAATGCCACATGGCGCGGGAAAAAAAAAATGCCGCGTGAGAAAAAAAATGGTGCCAGGAGGAAAAAAAAAATATCGAAATGCAAAATGTTCTACAGGGTATTTTGGTTAGTACTGCTAGCTACAAGGGCAATAATATTTCTGAGGCCGGTGAGTGAAAAAAAAAATGTATGCTTGCGAGGATCCCGTGGTTGACTTTCCTGACGGGCTCGGAAATTTTTGTATTGGCTCGAAATAAGAAAATATGACTTCTAATGGCATGCCTCCCAATAAGACTAGCTTATCTGCCGATATCTTTGCTCTAGATGTTTTGTGCCTGATGATACAGACAAGAACTGCCTTATAATCATTTATTCCAGACGTCCCTGCTCGGGCGCCATCTGTAACGAAGTTTTCCTGCCGGGGTCTGCGTCTCAGTCCGGCCAGGGTCTGTTATAGAAAAATTTATAAACATCTGGGACGGCTGGAATGAGCGGCGGAAGCGTCAGAGGGTATGCGGACGCTCCCGCTCGATGATCGGCTGAAAAAGACCATGATGCGAACCCACGAGCGACCAGGAGGACGAGGAGGAAACTCCCGAATCCCGTTACGTCGTCCTCTTCTCGCCCCCTGAGTCTCTCGGTTCGGATGCGGCCACAAAGTCGTCCCTTTCTGGCGGCGTTGGGTGTTGTACCCCGGGATGAGAAACGGAACAGACCAAAATCTCATCCCAAGGATACCCCAACGACGCTCAGACCCGGCCGCCTGGTATCGAATCCACGGACAGAAAACGGAACGGACCAAAATTCTGTTCGAGGATCGTATCCAGGTGTTCCCAAACCTGGTCGCCGGAGAGAGGCTTCAGAAATAGAAAACGGAACAGACCAAGATTCTATTTCTGAGGCGTCTCCGGCGCCCCAAGTCCGGCCGGTTGGGCAGACTGTGCCTCCGCATCCTAGGGCTCGCATCAGGTTACCTAGAATCCTGTAATGAAACTAAACGGAAAATATTTGCCCCGAACCACAGGGAAAATAAAACTCGAGCATGCCATTTCCATTTTCTTTTGTTTATTCCTTGCGCAATTGTATATATAAAAAGGAGAAAACGGAAAGAAATTTTGTGCCGCCGCACACAGTTGAAAGATGTTAAGTCGCTGCTCCATAGGCGGAGACGAGAAATGAAAAGAGGCCACTGGCCAGCTTACCGGCTATACAATCGGCCGAAGTGGATGCTGCGTTTCCGCAGGTGGCTCGTTGTCCTCACACTCACACACACACACGCGACGGTGTTGCGGCTGGTGGCGCTGCGCTGCGCTGTGTTTTGTTGTTGTTGCTGCTTGCGGCCAGAAAAGGCAGATTTCCGCGCACACACTGTTGTTGTTGCTGCTTGCGGCCAGAAAAGGCAGATTTCTGCGCACACACTGTTGTTGTTGCTGATGTCACTTTTAAATAAACTTTTGAAGTCAGAGAGAAACACGTCCGCTCGCTTTGAGCCCGTCAGAAAAGAGAAGAAATGCCGCGTGGCGGAAGTTCCACCATTTTTCCTTGCTAGTTCACTTCAGAGCTAAGTGAACTGATCTCGCTCCGATGCGGGGTTCACGAGAACGAAATATCGAACAGTTCCTTGAACTGAACGTGCTCGCTCCTCATTGCGTTGCTCATGATGCCTTTTGCGTTATTGTCGTTGCCACTTGCTCTTGGCTGCGTTCCTTGCGTTGCCAATTGATCCTCGTTGTGTGTTGGGAAATAATAAAAAAATACTAACGCACAGCTGTTTGTGTTGTGAGGCCAGCAGAATGCTGCCTCACAACCCATTTAGCTAATAATAATTAGTTTAGTATTTTTATTATATTTCTTAGTAATTTAAATCCATATCCGTTTTCATATTTTATGTCCGTAACTGTCTATCTTCTTTCTCTCTTCGCGACCTTTTAATTTGCATGCCGTTCAACTCGTTTCCGTCCGCCCGCGAACTCGTCCTCTGATCCGCGCGTAACAAGCTAAGGCTTGGTGTCGCTTGGACCACTTGAACGTACATACATAGTACGTCAACGCCCAACGAAAAAAAAACCAACTGCTGTGTGACATGGAAGGAGGTGGCTGCAAGATAGTAGCCAACGCGGACGACGTTGCTGTTGTTTTATCTGGAAAATATCCCCAGACCTTATGTGACCTTATGACGGCCAAACTAAAAAGGCTGGCCACCTGGGCTGACAAATGTGGCCTAGGGGTTAACCCTGATAAAACGGAACTTGTTCTCTTTTCTAGACGATACAAGATCCCCACCCTGGTCCCACCGAATCTCAAGAATTCCACTCTGACCTTCAGCGAAAGTGCTAGATATCTGGGACTAGTACTGGACAGGAAACTGAATTGGAAACTAAACATACAGGAGAGATGTAAGAAAGCGGCAATCGCACTTTACACCTGTAGGAAAGCAGTAGGCCTAAAATGGGGCATGTCCCCGTACATCGTCCGGTGGCTTTACACAGCCATAGTTAGACCAATCCTTTTATATGGGATTCTAGTTTGGTGGCCCGCCCTAACAAAGGCTTCCACCATCAAGCAACTAAAGAAAATTCAAAGAATGGCGGAAATATGTATCACAGGTGCCTTGAATACAACACCTGGTGAGGCTCTTGACGCCATTCTCAATATGACACCTATTCAACAACTCAGTGTAGAAATCTCTACCTTGTCGGCTATCCGACTCAGAGACACTAACTTACGGAATGATCATCCATCAGGTCACTCCTCCATCCTTCTCAAAAATAATAACATACCACCTTAAACGGACTATTGTATGCCAATAGAACATATAACCACTCCGTTCCGTACACTCATTCCTCGCAGGGAGGAATGGGCCGTCAAGCCTCCGGGCAAACCCGACTCCCTAACCTTCTACACTGATGGATCTAAACTGAAAAATCAGGTAGGAGGGGGTGTCTTTTCTCAGCAACTTGGAATAAAGCACTCTTTCAGGCTACCTGATCGTTGTAGTGTGTTCCAAGCCGAAATCTTAGCTATAAATGAAGCTCTAGACCTTCTAAAAAACTCAAATGCCACCTCAGGGAATATAAACATATATAGTGATAGTCAAACGGCTATCAAATCAATAGCGGCGACTACCACTAAATCCACCTCAGTCTCGAAATGCCGCAAATATCTTTGATATCTGCCTAATATGGGTACCCGGACACCAGGATATCCCAGGCAACTGCATCGCGGACGAGTTAGCCAGGAAAGGCACGACGAAATTCCTCCTTCCCGATAAAGAGGACACCAGTATGCCCCTGGCGACATGTAAACTCTTGCTCCACAACCAATCAAACCACAAAAGCACCCTTCGCTGGCAAGCCAGCCTGGTGGGGCGCGTAGCCCGACAAACTTGGCCTCACATTGACAAGGCCCGAACAGATGCCTTGTGCAATCTCAGCAGAATAAACTGCTCACTCGATGTCCGCTCACTGACCGGTCACTGGTTAGTAGGAATTCGCGCTCACAGGCTTAACTCCCCATATAATGACTTCTGCAGGAGTTGCAGGGATGAAGAAGTAGAGTCACCAGAACACTTCTTCTGCTCCTGTTCGGCTCTAAGCAATAGAAGACTACGTACTCTAGGCAAACCGTTTCTAGACGACCTAGGCGGCCTTTCCGCCCTATCACCGCGCAAGATTGCCCTTTTCATCCAGTTATCAAACTGGACCCCCTTCTGAAATCTCTGAGGTCTCCAACGTTGGTAGAAAGGATCTTCTAGATCCGCGGGATCACAACGGGCCTAACCAGGCCTAAGTGTGTCAATTGACACCCGCCTAAACCTAACCTAACCTACGTTACGTTGGGATATTGAGATGGCTCTCCAAACTTATTTAAAGATATTGTATTAATTACTCACGACCAAAAATTGATTCTCAGCATTCATTCCTTTCGATGTTGTCGATGTAATCCTTGGGCCCAAGATGACGTAGACAAAATGAAGAAGCTGTTTAAATGAAAGATAGCATATTAAGTTTGATGCCGCTTAGCCAAATAATGTCAAAACTCAAATATCCAACTCACATACACTTGATTCGGTTAATTATTACTTAACTTTATGTCTCATAGCACTTAAATACATTAGATAGTAGTCGAAATCGAACTTTCAATCTGCAAACAATTAAGAACTTAAGCGCAGATACAAAAAACAAATGTTCTGCGGCTCTAGTTAGTCCTATTCGTTCTCTTATACGCGCATGTGCATGAGAGTATGCGTAAGTGAGAGCAAAGGAAATCAAATCAAGAGCAGCAGCTCAACGCATGCTGCTGGCCTCTTGGACACAATTCCAACAACACTGATATTCAACAGCTGATCCTCTCTCGTATGCCATTGAACTTGAAATTATGCACGAAAGTGAAAGCAAAGACAAACGCGCGATCATTCACACTTGCACTTGACGTATGATATATTTTTAAGGTCGATTGGATCGAATTGGGCGTATGTGGGTTAGATATTAATACTTAGGTCCGAGTATATTATGTATATTTTATATCATCCGTTGATGTTTAAGGGCACCTTGCACCTAGTTGTGCCGCCGTGGTTGTTGCTGCTGCTGTTGCGGTTACTGTTGTTGTTGCTTAAGCGTGCTTGCTGCTGCTGTTGCGGTTACTGTTACTGCAGCTGAAGCTGCTGATGTAACGTCGATGTCCACACCGGAGAATATGGAATTTTCCCAGGGCTTGACATGCACATATATGGCCCACAGAAGAAGAACTATCCCTGAGATTGCTGAGAAACGTCTTGAGAGACACCTCTAGTGCTCCCAAAATGTAGCAGAGGCTTTGCTGCCAGACTCTGTCGGTCTGTCGGCAGAAGCTTCACCTGCAAAAGGGTTATTTTTCTATAAAAAGAATGCACTGCGCTGATTATTATCTATGCCTTCAGAAATACAGGTGACCACCGTCCACTTCTTATTTGCCCCAATAATGGTGGCAAGATGAGGTTACGCAACCGCACTTTGGGGTCACGTGTATCGTGAAAAATGTTGGCACTATGATTGCACAGACGTCTGTCGCTTTTGAGTTTTTTCGGCATAATGAAGCCATGCGTTTTCTGTGGATATGCTGTACCTATGCTAAGCGCCGCTTATTCTTTAAGCTAACTACATGCACAGCCAATTCGTCTGTCGCTATGCATAGACACTTACGTGTGTAAACACATATACATGTAAGCATGTAAAGTGCCGGTCGCTTAACATTAGGGTGATTCATAATTCGAGTTGGCCTTTTCGAATATCGTAACTGTCCCATTATTTTATTTACGATTAACTATTTAATTTCCTAGCTAGTTATAAGATATGTAAATAAATGATTGCATCCCTTCAAAAATGTCGGGCCTTAACCAAGTTTCTGAAAAGGCGACGACATTAAAATGAAAGGACAGGCTATTTAGATAAAGGTTTCTAAGCTTACTACGAAGCCCTCTTACATTCTGATAGCCCAAAGAGAGGGAGGATGTTAGTTTTTTGAGCTATTAGAAAGTACTTGAGGCTGAACAGGTCTAGTAGAAATAGAAAAAGATGAAGGCAATACAATCGTAGTCCGATTTTTCTTTTTCACACTATATTCCTTTACTATTAGGTGATCGGGCCAGAATTCTTTACAACAAATTTCATTGAAGTGATTGACCGGAACACTTATTTTAAACGACTATATCTCCCGTAGATATGAAAATTTAAATTTTTCCACCGAAATTTTGGCATCTGATTTGGCCTGAATAAAAGCCATAACATCATCAGATGTAGTATCAGGGGAAAGCCTAGAAACAAAAATTTGTTTTTTTGGTGGAACACCTCCAAAGGTCTTTTTAACAACATCAGTAGTTACTGCGTTTGTTGATTGACCGTTTGAGACAGCTTTTGTATTAGCGCTGTCATGTTGATCGGCAACATCAGCACTGAGGACAACCGAATCAGAAGCTTCTACGGTGTCAGGAGGAACCACATTCATAGACAAGGCAATGCTATCCGTACTGACAGTCGTTTGAGGAGAAGGGGACGAAAGATTAATAAGAGCAGGAGCAGACACAGCCGGTGCAAATGAAGGAACTAAAAGTTCATTCGGGCCAATAGACAGTCTAAGATTGGCCTTTTTGCGCTTTGGAGACTCAATCAAGAGTTTCATGCCCTTATAATTGGCATCCAAAGCTGAGAAGCTATCGAACAGCGTTTTAAACTGGCCGAGAAGAATCCCAAAGCCTCTCTTAGTCTGCCTCATGAATCCCATCATATCCCTTTCGACATCCCTACATGACTCACAAGTCCATTTTAAGCCAGAATTGGCTTGAATATAATCAACAATTCGGCCGTTTAGGCCAGCACATTTTTCATGTGAAATATTATCACATAGCCAGCAACAAACAAAACCCGTCTTAACGTTGCCTTGAACCTGGCAATTTTTATTGTAACACACATCCATGTTAAAAGAAGAAATTATAAAAGAATACAGAGGTAAGGGAAAATATTAAAGATGAAAAAATAAAATTATATTATTAGGCACACTAGTTTTAATTGCTACAGATGCTGAGTTCGTACTTACAAAACACACACAACAATAGACAATAACAAAAGAACGAGAGCGCGAGGTCGAGCACGAACCGAAGCACAACGGAATTAAGCCACAGAGAACGAATGGAAAACGAAACACCGCGACCAACACCAACAACAGAGCTTAGAGAGCACGCTGAGAGGAAAAGAATAAAGAGAGCACGATGAGAGCGAGGATAGAACGCGAAAGAACGCGATGCACAAGCACAAAGTTATAATACAAAAACAAAATATCAGCAGGCGGCAATGTTCTTTTAGTGTTCTGGGGACCGGAAATTGTTCAATTGCTTTTACTTTTTTAGCGTTTGTTTTTACGCCCCTTTGTGAGATGGTGAATCCTAAAAAATTTACCTCTTCTTTAAAGAATTCGCACTTGTAAATCTGTACTTTCATAATTGCCTTTTCTACTGTGGCGAATATCCTATCTAAGTGCATGGCATGCTCGTTTTCGAACCGACTAAAGACGATAATATCGTCGATATACAAATAGCAGATTTTCCCTACGTGTTCCCTTAGAATATCGTCTAAGGGTCTCTGGAAAATAGACGGAGAGTTCTTTAAGCTGAAAGGTAATCGGGTGAATTCGAATTTTACGCCGTTGATCGCGATCGCAGTTTTTTCTATGTTATCTTTTTTAAGCGGTATCTGGTGGAATCCGCTTTTGAGATCTACCTATCTTATACTTTTTTTCTCCGGATGCGTCGCTTTTTTTGGGGACTATCCATACAGGCGGATTGTATGGTGACCGTGAAGGTCGTATTATGCCGTCTTGCAGCAATTGTCCCATCTGTTTCTCTACCTCCGGATTTAGGGAGGCTGGGTATGGGTAATGTTTGCTATATCGGTGTATCCGATGATGTCCTTATTTCCCTATCACTCTGGTCGTGTATGTAAGTCTTACGTCGGGGTCCGCAAATAGATTCGAGTGCTTTGATAACAGCGTTTAGCCGTTTTAAGGTGTCATTTCCCAAGATGCCGTGAAAGGATTTCAAAGTGAGCAACAGGAAAAATTTGATTGGGTATCTCTGCTATTGAACAGAGCGAGGTAAGTATGGTGAGTTATTGGAGTTTGTCCCCCACAGAATTTGCAAAACATTTCTCTTCGTTCTTTTTTGGATGTAGGACCAGATATGGTTGTATATAGTTTTGATTTGTTCCGGTGTCTATCACAAAGTTGAGTTTGGTGCCGTCTTCCATGATACATTGGAATTATGGCAGAGATGACCCATTTAATCTAAAAAATGAACATCCGAAGCGTCGATGGGGGTCAACTCGCTTTCCGGTTCGTTTTCTTCGAATTGCTGGTCATATAGACCCGCTCCCTCAGACTCGGCGCTAGCGAAATAGGCCTGTTCTTCAGGGTCAAGGTAGTAAAGGACACCCTCAGCTCCCTCAGATGTTTCTTCTGGGGCCCCCGTGGCAACGTGAAATTGCCTCTGGAATTTGGGTGGAGGCCCATTCAGTGGGGCGGGTCGTTTCCCTGAGTAGTCATTAGCGTTGGGTCTGTTCATGTAGTTGATATTGCCAGAGCGAATGGAGCCATCGACGTCCATTGGTACTGGCTTCGGTTGTGGTTTGGGGGCAGATGGACGCGGAGGCGGGTAACATTGCCTTGCCGGCTGATAGTTTTGGTTCATGGGATACTGAGATCGTTGAGCGAATTTTTGTTGGTCAATCGTTCCCGTTTGTAAAACCTGCGGATTCCCTGAGTTGAGCGAATCTGTCGTGTGTTGGGGAGCTGGACTATATTATAGTCTAGGATTGAAAGCTCTCAAATTTCCCGCAGCGTCTCCTGTTAACAGTCTCCTTGCTGGGAGCCTGCTAAAGGCAGGTGGCTGTACTTGCCTAGTGGGCAAAGGAGGAGCATGTTGCCTGAATTTAGGCGTGAATGCATTCCTTTGTTCCTGATTCTCGACTAGTTCACACAAATGTAAAGCGTGGCCAAGATCTCTGGGTTCTTTGATTGCCAAGAGTCTGGGCAAGTCTCCATTCAATCCCCGTACAAAAGTATCTAAAGCCTTTTCCCGATAACTCTGTTTTAAAGCATTGATGCTGTCGGGTTTCAACTCCTGCATGCTGATTTTACTAAGGATTAGCGATAGTTGGTAATAAACGGCCTGATAAAATTCGGCAATGGTCAGTCGACGCTGAGTCGTCGAGAACAATTGATACTCTGAATCTTGAGGTCGCGTTTATCGGCGAACTGGCATTTTGCATTTTGTCAGGCATTTTGCAATCGCCTTCCAGATCAGAGGGGTGTTATAGGCTTCTAGTACGACATCGGCCTCGCCAGTGATTTTGTTCCTAACCGCCAATGTCATCAAATAATATGCGTTGGTATTTTCTCTCCCCTCACACAAGCTCATTATTCTAGATACGTTCTTCTTCCATGAGCCAAATTCCGTGTGGTTTCCCGAAGATTCCCTGATCAGTTTTGTAAGGTCTGGTAGCTTTTCCGACTCGCCTGGTTGTGGGCCAACCAAGGGGACATCCCTTAATATTTCTGACTGTCCGCCCTTGTTTAAGAATTCTTCAATGAGTTCCGTTCCGCCCAATTATGTGTAATTGTGTCTCTAATTAAAGAGACAATAAGAGACACAATTACCTGTCTGAGCTCCCGGCTGGTTACCGGTGTGCTGCTGGCTGTTGGCCTGCTGCCGCTGTCGGTACCCAAGTTGAGGGCAGCTAATACACTTGTCAAGTCTCTATCGTTCGTCATGTTGAGGGCAGAATGTTTTTGTATCGGACAACGCAAAAAATAGAATTGTTGTTTTTTTTTTTTTTTTCTTCGGATTGATCTTGTAGATGATTTGGGTTGTCTGCTTTTTGTTTATTATTATTAATTTTTTTATTTTATTTTATTTTATTTAATTTTTTTTTTTTAATTTTTTTTAATAAAAAATGTTCCTTATATTTTCTTAAATAAGGCTGTATTTCGCTTTTAAAGTTTCTATATCGTGGTTGTTTAAAATGTCTATTTAAGAAACTAAAGATATTTCTAAGTATTTGATTTAAAAAATTACAAAGGAAATTAAAATTATTATATAGTGAAAACCAGTAGCTGGTTTCTTCCTTCCACCTTGGAGGGTCCCTTGGATATTTTTATACTACTCTTGGAGTAGTTTTATTTACTTTGTTATCGTTTTACAGTGTTTGATTTAATATTTGTTCTTGGCAAATTTTTAGTATAGTATTTTTTTCTTTTTGTATGTTTTGATTCAAGTGTTTTTTTAACAGGTTTTAATTTTCTTATCCTTAAAACTTATTTCTCTAGCTTACGCGATAAATAACATTTTCGGCGACGTTCCGTCGATGACCCCTCGGGTTTAATCCTTTTTGTCCCACGTTGGCCAGCGACGTAGCGGTGTTGAGGCGTGGGTGACTTGGGACCCTTGGTGGCACTGAGTTCCTACGAAGGCTCCTGCGGACGGGCACTACAGGAGAGTCGGCGATAGGTTTTGGCCGGTTAAACAAAACCTCGGGATCTTCACTTGTTCACTGAACGCACTTGTTGTTGTGGCTTCTTTTTTTTAAGGCACTTTTATTTGTGTTGTAGTTTTTTTTTTATGTCATCGACATTCGCTGTGAACACTGTGGCTCTTTGAGGCACTGCGACGCGAACCTGTAGCTACTTTAGGTACTTATCGTTACGCGTGATCCTTGTTGCCAAGGCTCTTGCTTACCGGTCCCTGCTCGGGCGCCAATTAAAAGATATTTTATTTTTCTTTTAAAAAAAAGAACACGTCTGATTTATTTGATCATGTATTTGGAACTGACCTAAAAGAGTTGTACAAATTATTATTAAACTTATCCTCTGCCGACGTCGCTGTTGTCGCTGGAGTCGCTGCTGCCGCTGTAGCTGTGCCGTTGTCGCTGATGGTGTCCGATGTCGTTAGCATTCCCACGACTAACCGAATTTTGAGAGATAGGTGTTATCTTATAAAAAAACCTCTTTACGAGGTAAAAGTCTAGTGACGAAAACATTTTCATGCCCCAAAATTTCTGATATGCAATTTTGTGACGAAAAATATTAAATTTTACATATGAATTATTAAACAAAAATATTTGACACTGGCACTGCGCTAAAAAATACTATTTATTAGGTATGAAAAATAAAGCGCAATGTGCCCAGTGACAAAAATTTTTGTTTAATAATTCATATGTAAAATTTAATATTTTTCGTCACAAAATTGCATATCAGAAATTTTGGGGCATGAAAATGTTTTCGTCACTAGACTTTTACCTCGTAAAGAGGTTTTTTTATAAGATATCAGAAATTTTGGAGTAAGATATCAGAAATTTTAAAAATTTCAATATTTTTTGACATTACAACTTTGTCAAAAGGTGTTTATTGTTTGTACAAGCAAAACAAACTGTCTGGCAACACTAGTTCCTTTTACAAACATACATGCAAAATTAGAAAAAATCATTACTGGGGTTTTCTCAAAATCGCCAAAATTTGGAAAAAAAAACATTATTTCATCTGTAGATGTTTACCTTTTAACTTAAAAAAAGTTAAAAGTATACCAAAGAGCCCTTTGAAATACCTTTTCAACGATATATAGATCACATCTGTAGCTTTTATCGTTTGGATGCTATGGGGGTTTCAATTTTAGCGGTTTTTAGCGATTTCCCGCTAAACTAGCGATTTTTCGAAAAAGTCGTAAAACCAACGTTTCTATATTTTTGATTATAAAATGATTTATCTGCCGCAAAAAGAATTCACCACTTGCAAGCAGTGTCTTTCCACATGCACTGCAAGCAGTGCAAGCAGTGTACATGCAGTAGTATACATGCAGTAAAGGTAAAAGGTATATTCAATTAACAGGTAATATCTTGCCCAAACGAATTTTGAGAGATAAGTGTTATATGTCAAAAGACGCGGAATTAAATTGCCTACAACATACTACATATTTAAAAGTGATTTGATGTGTAGATTTTTCTTAAATCGCCAAAATGTGGAGAAAAATACCTTATTTCACCTGTGGCTGTTTACCTATTTTCTTAAAAAAAAAACTTTGAAGGTATGTCTAATAGCCCTTAGAAATACCTTTTAAATGATATATAGATCACATCTGTAGCTTCTATCGTTTGGATGCTATGGGGTTTTTAGTTTTAGCGGTTTTTAGCGATTTCCCGCTAAACTAGCGATTTTTCGAAAAAGTCGTAGAACAAACGTTTCTAAATTTTTGAGCGGGAACAACTCCTCATTCAAACTTTTAAGCTAAAACAACGATTTGATCTATACAAACAAACAGACAAACAGACGAACAGACAAACAGACAAACAGACAAACAAACAGACTGACTTTTCATCTCGTTTTGAGAAGAACACCAAAAATTTCAAAATAATTTATCTTTTGAACCAGTAGTCGGATTTTGATGATTGAGGTGTCATTCGACGCGTATTTTTATGAGAAATATTAAAAAATTAAAAATGTTGACCAAAAGACTCCAGCGGCCCCATTAGCTCCAATCATTTAAATTTTGCCCCTCCCACTTACACCTGTTTATCTCAAGAACTAGGTGAGTTTCCTAAAATCTTAGTATGCACATTTGTAAGTTAAATTGATACCTTTCGATCGGTATATAACTCGTCCTGATCGGACAGTCATAGCAAATCTTCCATTCTTCCTGTGTATATATGCTAGTCGCCTTCGCACCCTTCGTGCTGCTTTCGTCACTAGCGCGGACTGCCGTCCGCAGTGATATGTCAAAAGACGCGGAATTGAATTGTCTACAACATACTACATATTTAAAAGTGAATTCATTTGTAGATTTTTCATAAATTAAAAAAAAAAAATTATTTCACCTGTAGCTGTTTACCTTTTTACTTTAAAAAAAAACTTTGAAGGTATGCCTAAGAGCCCTTCAAAATACCTTTTCATCGATATAGAGATCATATCTGTAGCTTCTATCGTTTGGATGCTATGAGGGTTTTAATTTTAGCGGTTTTTAGCGATTTCCCGCTAAACTAGCTATTTTTCGAAAAAGTCGTAGAACAAACGTTTCTATATTTTTGAGCGGAAACAAGTCCTCATTCAAACATTTAAGCTAAATCAACGCTTTGATACAAACAAACAAACAAACAAACAAACAAACAAACAAACAAACAAACAGACATACTGACTTTTCATCTCATTTTTGAAAGGCGACTAAAAATTTCAACATTAATTATTTTTTGAACCAGTAATCGGATTTCGATGATCGAGGTGTCATTCGACGCGTTTGATTAGAAGAGTAAAAAATTAAAAAATAAATCAAAAAGGCCCCAACGGCCCCATTTGCTCCAATAATTTAAATTTTTCCCCTCCCACTTACACCTGTTTATCTCACGAACCAGGAAAGTTTCCAAAAGTCTTAGTATGCACATTTGTAAGTTAAATTGATACCTTTCGGTCGGTATATAGCTCGACCCGATCGGACGGTCATAGCAAATTTTCCATTCTTCCTGTGTATATATGCTAGTCGCCTTCACACCCTTCGTGCTGCTTTCGTCACTAGCGCGGACTGCCGTCCGCAGTGATTTGTTATTGCAAGAGATGTTGTGTTTGATGAATCAAACAAGGAAAAGTCTAGAGCTGTGGTTGTAGATTACAATATAGATTTCCACAATCAGGTTTAAAATTTTGAACCGGCTTTTCAAGACTCTGGTCTGCTGGAAAGTGAAAAGGTTCGGGAAGAGTCTGATATTGTAGTATCAGAAGTACAGCCTAGTGAAGTGGAAAATGAAATGGAAAATGCCGATCCAGAAATATGTGGTGTTATATCTGAAGATATAGAGGAACCAAGAAAAAGCGATAGATGAAAAAAAAAAAGAAAACTTTTATTGCTACTGCTCCTACATCGTTCGATGAAATAGATAGTAGAAGTGATAAAGTACAGTGAAGAGATGCTATTAGAGATGAGCTTAATTCTCATGAGATTAACTAAACCTGGTCAATCGTAGATATGCCTGAAGATAATATTATAGTTTATTGTAAATTGATTTTTTCAATAAAACAAAATGAGTTTGGTTAGCCAGTAAAATATAAAACTAGATTTGTAGTTCGTGGATTTACACAGGAGTATTTGATCGATTACGGTGAGACACTTGCTCCTGTGAGACACTTGGCAATCTAAAGGAGGAAATATATATGAGAGTTCCTCAAGGGCTGACTTGTAATAGCAGCCAAGTATGTAAATTGAATAAAGCCATTTACGGTCTCAAGCAGGCATCTAGGTGTTGGTTTGATGTTTTTGAAAAAGTTTTGGAAGATATTGGGTTTACAAATTCACCTGTCGATAGATGCATATATATTCTTGATAAAGGGGATATTCTTTAGAACATACACTGCTGATCAACTGAATATGTTCACAAAATTTCGGTTGCATTTTCATGAATTTCTTAATATAAAGAAAGTTAATAGATATTTCAATTTTCTTTTATAAAAAAGAACATGTCTAATTTATTTGATCATGTATTTGGAACTAACTGAATATAGTTGTACAAATAATTATTAAACTTATCCTGTGCCGACGTCGCTGTTGTCGCTGGAGCCGCTGCCGCTGTAGCTGTGTCGTTGTCGCTGATAGTGTCCGATGTCGTTAGCATTCCCACGACTAGACTAGTGCAGACATTTCTGCTGACGCAGCGAGCGTGGCGGATGGATGCGCTGCCGCCGTGGCTGGAGTCAGTGTGCCTATTAGTTGTTCTTGCTCGGCTGCGCTGAACTTTTTGTTCTTATTGGCGTTGGATTACGCTGGGCTTGTTGTTCTTGTTGGGCTGCGACTTTGTTGTTCTCATTGGGCTACGCTGGGCTTGTTGTTCTTGTTCACTCTGGTCGTGTATGTAAGTCTTACGTCGGGGTCCGCAAATAGATTCGAGTGCTTTGATAACAGCGTTTAGCCGTTTTAAGGTGGCCGTTTAGGTGGCAATAGGAAAAATTTGATGGGTCTATCTCTGCTATTGAACAGAGCGAGGTAAGTATGGTGAGTTTTTGGGGTTTGTCCACCCACGGAATTTGCAAAAAATTTCTCTTCGTTCTTTTTTGGATGTATGACCAGATATGGTTGTACATAGCTTTGATTTGATCCGGTGTATATCAGAAAGTTGAGTTTGGTGCCATCTTCCATGATACAGTGAGTACTAGTTGCTTTTGAGTCGTGTAAATGTCTATGTGGATGATTTGACCGGGATACGTTGGTATGGGGGTTGGTTGAATCTCCCCATGTGGCGGATGTCTGTCGTATTTAGCTATTTTGCAAGTCCCGCATGCTCTTGCCGTGGCTTCCGTCTTTTTTCGGAGGCCAGGAAAAAAAAACTTGCTAAGTATCTGAATTTTGTTTTCGATGGCGTTTCGATGCGCCCTCGTATGTTCGGAAACTACGATATTATCCTGTTCGCTTTCTGAATTTACGTCCGTGACTTGCATCTGCGTATACCTGGCTTTGTAGTTGCTAAAGTGCTGTGGGTAGATATTTTGGATTTTGCCCATTACGTGTTCGGATGTGAATATTCCGTTCACGATTTTTGGGTCTAGATGTTTTTTTAAGATGTTTACCAAATCTCCCTCCGAGTATGATTTCTTTTTAATTATGTGCCTGTGAAAGGTAGGGAAAGGGATTTGGAATGACTCCCCCTCCTCGTCAGATATTAGTAGAAATAGTTGGTTTTTAAATACATTAATGGGGACATTTTCAACGGGTATCAAGTTATGGGAAGAGCTTTCATCACTATGGATTGTTGCCGTTGTGCTATTTATTTGGGGATTTGTTGGGATTCTGGAAAGAGCGTCGGCTACCACGTTAGAGGTACCCGGCTTATATCTTAGCTCGTGGTTGTATTCCTCTAAGTAGCTTTTCCATCTTTTCAGTTTCCCGTTATGGTTTTTCGAACTGAGAGCGAAAGTCAATGGTTGGTGGTCAGTGCCAAAGTGATAATGGCAGTACCGTAAAGGTACATTCGTAGGCTCTGAAGTGCCCATACTATTGCTAGCATTTCTTTCTCATTTGCTGCATAGTTTTCTTAGGTCTTCGAGAGCGTACGGGAAATGAAAGTGATTGGTCGGGATTCTTGTTCTAGAACGGCACCTATGGCGAAGTTTGAAGCGTCAGTTGTTAGTTTGAATTCTTTTTTAAAGTCTGGGTATGCAAGTACAATGTCCTGTGAGGCTAGAGTGCGTCTGATCTTATCGAACGCGCTCATTGCATCAGTGCTTGAAATGCTTTTTGGGAGGCGTCCATTTTCACCTATTAATAGGTTCGTCAATGGTTTTGCTAGCTTGGCATAGTCGCGAATGAACCTTCTATAATAACTAGCCAATCCCAGGAATGATCGAAGTTCTTTTAGTGTTCTGGGGACCGGAAATTGTTCTATTGCTTTCACTTTTTCAGCGTTTGTTTTTACGCCCTTTTGTGAGATGGTGAATCCTAAAAAATTTATCTCTTCTTTAAAGAACTCGCACTTGTCAATCTGTAATTTCATATTTGCTTTTTCTAGTGTGGCGAATATCCTATCTAAGTGCATGGCATGTTCGTTTTCGGACCGACTAGAGACGATAATATCGTCGATATACACATAGCAGATTTTCCCTACGTGTTCCCTTAGAATATCGTCTAAGGCTCTCTGGAAAATAAATGGTGAGTTCTTTAAGCCGAAAGGTAATCGGGTGAATTCGAACTTTCCGCCGTTGATCGCAAACGCAGTTTTTTCTATGTCATCTTTTTTAAGCGGTATCTGGTGGAATCCGCTTTTGAGATCTAGTACGGAAAAATATTTGTTGTCGCCCAATTGTGCGATTATTTCTCCAATCTCAGGGATAGGGTACCTATCCGAAATGGTTACGGAGTTGAGTTTTCGATAATCGATGACTATCCTATACTTTTTTTCTCCGGATGCGTCGCTTTTTTTTGGGGACTATCCATACAGGCGCATTGTATGGTGACCGTGAAGGTCGTATTATGCCGTCTTGCAGCAATTGTCCCATCTGTTTCTCTACCTCCGGATTTAGGGAGGCTGGGTATGGGTAATGTTTGCTATATCGGTGTATCCGATGATGTCCTTATTTCCCCTATCACTCTGATCGTGTATGTAAGTCTTACGTCGGGGTCCGCAAATAGATTCGAGTGCTTTGATAACAGCGTTTAGCCGTTTTAAGGTGTCATTTCCCAAGATGCCGTGAAAAGTTTTCAAGGTGGGCAATAGGAAAAATTTGATGGGTCTATCTCTGCTATTGAACAGAGCGAGGTGAGTATGATGAGTTATTGGGGTTTTTCCCCCCACGGAATTTGCAAAAAATTTCTCTTCGTTCTTTTTTGGATGTAGGACCAGATTTGGTTGTATATAGTTTTGATTTGAGCCTGTATATATCAGAAAGTTAAGTTTCGTGCCATCTTCCATG
Organism: Drosophila limbata; assembly: GCA_963924055.1. NCBI lineage: Eukaryota > Metazoa > Arthropoda > Insecta > Diptera > Drosophilidae > Drosophila > Drosophila limbata. The sequence goes on from CAWUOW010000222.1 coordinate 147,218, forward strand.
ATACATTGGAAGTATGGCAGAGATGACCCATTTAATCTAAAAAATGAACATCCGAAGCGTCGACGGGAGTCAACTCGCTTTCCGGTTCGTTTTCCTCGTATTGCTTATCGTATAGACCCGCAGCTCCCTCAGACTCGGCGCTAGCGAAATAGGCCTGTTCTTCAGGGTCAAGGTAGTAAAGGTCACCCTCGGCTCCCTCAGATGTTTCTTCTGGGGCCCCCGTGGCAACGTGAAATTGCCTCTGGAATTTGGGTGGAGGCCCATTCAGTGGGGCAGGTCGTTTCCCTGAGTAGTCATTAGCGTTGGGTCAGAGGGAATGGAGCCATCGACATCCATTGGTACTGGCTTCGGTTGTGGTTTGGGGGCAGTTGGACGCGGAGGCGGGTAATATTGCCTTGCCGGCTGAGAGTTTTGGTTCATGGGAAACTGAGATCGTTGAGAGAATTTTTGTTGGTCAATCGTTCCCGTTTGCCAAACCTGCGGATTCCCTGTGTTGCGCGAATCGGTCGTGTGTTGGGGAGCTGGACTATAGTATAGTCTGGGATTGAAAGCTCTCCAATTTCCCGCAGAGTCTCCTGTTAACAGTCTCCAAAAGAGGAGCATGTTGCCTGAATTTAGGCGTGAACGCATTCCTTTGTTCCTGATTCTCGAACAGTTCACACAAATGTAAAGCGTGGCCAAGATCTCTGGGTTCTTTGATTGCCAAGAGTCTAGGCAAGTCTCCATTCAATCCCCGTACAAAAGTATCTAAAGCCTTTTCCCGATAACTCTGTTTTAAAGCGTAGATGCTGTCGGGTTTCAACTCCTGCACGCTGATTTGATTAAGGATCAGCGATAGTTGGTAATAAACGGCTTGATAAAATTCGGCAATGGTCAATCGACCCTGAGTCTTGAGGTCGCGATTATCGGCGAACTGATCCGTCAGGCATTTTGCGATCGCCTTCCAGTTCAGAGGGGTATTATAGGCTCCTAGCACTGCATCGGCATCGCCAGTGATTTTGTTCCTAACCGCCAATGTAATCAAATAATATGCGTGGTATTTTCTCTCCCCTCGTACAAGCTCATTGTTCTAGATACATTCTTCTTCCATGAGCCAAATTCCGTTCGGTTTCCCGAAAATTCCCTGATCAGTTTCGTAAGGTCTGGTAGTTTTTCTGACTCGCCTGGCTGTGGGCCAACCAAAGGGACGTCCATTAACATTTCTGACTGTCCGCCCTTGTTTAAGAGTTCTTCAATGAACTCCGTTCCGCCCAATGTCTCTTTGATTAGAGACACAATTACCTGTCAGAGTTCCGGGCTGGTTACCGGTGTGCTGCTCGCTGTTGGCCTGCTCCCCCTGGGCTGTTCCCCGCTGTCGGTACCCAAGTTGAGGGCAGCTAATGCACTTGTCAAGTCTCTATCGTTAGTCATGTTGAGAACAGAATGTATTTGTATCGGACATCAAAAAAATTAAATTGTTTTTTTCTTCGGGTTGATCTTATGGATGATTTGGGCTGTCTGTTTTTTGTTAATTATTTTTTTTTTATTTATTTTATTATTATTTTATTTTTTAAATTTGCTTTAATAAAAAATTTTCCTTTTGATTTTCTTAAATTAGATCGTATTTCGCTGTTGTCAGTTTCGTTTTAAAAGATTTTTTAAGATAATTGTTTAAAATGTCTGTTTAAAAGACTAACGATATTTCTAAGTATTTAATTTAAATATTATAAAAAAAATTAAAATTATTTTATGGTGAAAACCAGTAGCTGGTTTCTTCTTCTACCTTGGAGGGTCCCTTATTTTGGGAATCGCAAGATTGGATATTTTCATTCTTCAATGTGCTCCGTTCCGCCCAATGTCGCTTTAATTAGAGACACAATTACCTGTCTGAGCTCCGGGCTGGTTACCGGTGTGCTGCTGGCTGTTGGCCTGCTCCCGCTGTCGGTACCCAAGTTGAGGGCAGCTTAAGCATTTGTCAAGTCTCTTTCGTTCGTCATGTTAAGGGCAGAATGAATTTGTATCGGACAACACGAAAAATAGAATTGTTTTTTCTTCGGGATGATCTTATGGATGATTTGGGCTGTCCGTATTTTGTTAATTATTTTTTTTTATTTATTTTATTATTTTTTTTTTTTAATTTACTTTAATAAAAAACTATCCTTTATTTTCTTAAATTAGATTGTATTTCGCTGTTTCGTTTTAAAAGTTTTTATAAGATGATTGTTTAAAATGTCTGTTTAAAAGACTAAAGATATTTCTAAGTATTTAATTTAAATATTATAAAAAAAATTAAAATTATTATATGGTGAAAACCAGTAGCTGGTTTCTTCTTCTACCTTGGAGGGTCCCTTATTTTGGGAATCGCAAGATTGGATATTTTCTTACTAACATATTCTTGGAGTAGTTAAATTTACTTTGTTATCGTTTTTTTTTTTTTTTTTTTTTTCGTTGTCCATTACAATCAGTTTGGGCATACCGAATGCTATCATTATCTCTCTTAGTGGATGTTTTATGTCTTCTGATGCCTTAGATCTTATAAGTTTTATCTGAGCGTATTTTGAGAATTTGTCTATGGCAGTGAGTACTAGTTGCTTTTGAGTCGTGTAAATGTCTATATGGATGATTTGACCGGGATACGTTGGTATGGGGGTTGGATGAATCTCCCCATGTGGCGGATGTCTGTCGTATTTAGCTATTTTGCAAGTCCCGCATGCTCTTGCCGTGGCTTCCGTCTTTTTTCGGAGGCCAGGAAAAAAAAACTTGCTAAGTATCTGAATTTTGTTTTCGATGGCGTTTCGATGCGCCCTCGTATGTTCGGAAAATACGATATTATCCTGTTCGCTTTCTGAATTTACGTCCGAGACTTGCATCTGCGTATACCTGGCTTTGTAATTGCTAAAGTGCTGTGGGTAGATATTTTGGATTTTGCCCATTACGTGTTCGGATGTGAAGATTCCGTTCACGATTTTTGGGTCTAGATGTTTTTTTAAGATGTTCACCAAATCTCCCTCCGAGTATGATTTCTTTTTAATTATGTGCCTGTGAAAGGTAGGGAAAGGGATTTGGAACGACTCCCCCTCCTCGTCAGATATTAGTATAAATAGTTGGTTTTTGAATACATTAATGGGGACATTTTCAACGGGTATCAAGTTATGGGAAGAGCTTTCATCACTATGGATTGTTGCCGTTGTGCAAACTGAACAATTATTTATAAAAGTTGTTACATCAGCTACCATATTGGGCCAGTAAAAATATCGACGTAATGTCTCTAACGTTTTATTTATGCCACTGTGAGCGGCTAACGAATCCTCGTGACTATGCTTTACTACCTCAGGCACCATAGACACGGGAATCCACAGCTTCCAGCACAAATCATCTGCTACAGCATCCCCAGAGGCATGCTCAGAACGGCGGTAAACATAATTATCCAGCACTTTCATGTCTGGCAACTGGGATTTGTTACGCTCCACACTAGCTTTAATTTCCTTATATTCTGGCGAAAAAAAATGATAAGATTTCAAATCTATTAGGCTGTCTAAACTGATGGCTGATAAATCTTCAGTAAATACACGAGACAATGCATCTGGCACGAGATTTTCGCTGCCCTTACGATGAAAAATCTTAAAGTTATAGCCTTGTAATTTTAAAGACCATCTGGCTAATCTGGAACTTAAGTCCGACTGGGACATTAGCCACTTTAGGGAGGCATGGTCAGTGTGAATGGCGAATTCCTGACCTTCTACCGAATAACTTCGCTGTGCTTGGTTGAGCTTCCGAGACATAAAATCAATAGGGACGTCGTTTCCTTGGTCATCTTTTTGCATCAATACTCCGCCCATGCCAGTGTGGCTTGCATCGCAATGTATTGCAAAAGGAGCAGAGAAATTTGGGCTATGCAGTACTGGGGCATTGCACATTTTAAGTTTTAACAACTCAAAGGCCTTTTGAGCCTCGTCTGTCCAAATAAACTTTCGCCGGTTCTTTAGCGTGTCCGTGATAGGTGAAGCCACTCCTGCATAATTTTGAATGAATTTATGGTACCATCCCGTGACACCTAAGAATCTACGAACTTGACGAACTGATCGAGGAACTGGAAATTCTTTAATGGCCGAAACTTTCTCTGGATCGGTTTTAATTGTTCCATGCCCAATGACATGACCTAAATATTTCACCTCTTGCCGACAGAATTTGCTTTTCTCTACATTGATTGTTAATCCTGCTTGAGCTAAGCGAATGGCTAATTCTTTCAAAACATTAATATGTTTGTCAAAGGTATCGGACACGACAAGCAAATCGTCTAGATATATAAAAATTTCGTTTCGCAAGGAAGCTGGTATAACTTTGTCCATCAATTTGGACATTGTTTGAGGGGCGTTGCATAAGCCGAACGGCATTACCGTAAACTCATAGAGAGGCCTTCCCGGTACAGTAAAGGCTGTTTTCTCACGCGCAGAAGTTTCAAGCGGAATTTGCCAATAAGCGTCCTTCAAATCAATGCTAGTGATGTACTGGGCTTTTGGCAATCGACTCAAGATACCATCAATTAAAGGCATGGGATATGCATTTTTAATCGTAACCCCATTGACTTTGCGACTGTCAATACACAATCGCACCTTTCCGGGCTTCTGAACAATAACTACGGGAGACGACCAAGGACTGTTGGATTCCTCATTGACTCCAAGCTGTAGCATCCTGTCTAATTCACTATACATAAGCTTCTCCACGGCTGGCGATACCGCGTAGTGACGTTGCTTTACAGGCTTGGCTTCGCCTACGTCTATTTCGTGGGTCAGCCAGTTAGTTCTGCTCAGTCCTTTCTCAGCGAAGGAGGGAAACGTCTTGATAGTCATTGCTAGTAAATCCTGTTGCTGAAGCGTAAGAACTGTTTGTTGGTCATTACAACCAAGTTCACTAATAACGGGGCTGTGGCATTTATTTGCTAAAAATACAGGAAGTAGATCAAACGCCTTCCAAAAATCAATGCCTAAGTACAGGTCCTGTGCTAAGCTGGGAACAATATAGAAAGATAGCGACTTGCTAATGCCGCGAAAACCAACAGGCGTTGTGACTTTGCCAACAATTGATTGTTGTTGGCCATCTGCTGTACGTACTGCAGACGAAATTGGTTTATATAGATCCTTCTTTAACAATAATTCAGTGGCAAAATTGCCACCAATGCAACTGATCGAGGCACCAGTGTCCATAAGTCCACTTAGCGTCTTGTTAAGTAATGAAACTTCAGCGTATGGACGCCAATCTGAACTGTTGCTTACTACTGAGCTTAACAGGGCCTTCTTCAGTTCTTTTTGCTTGGCTTTATAAGTTTGCCAACGAATTTTCTTTCTATTAGTTACCGGCTTTAAATTGTGAGTCTTTTGTTGGGGTTGTTGCATCCGTCGATGCAGTGGTATGGCTGGTATTAAGGACAAATCAGGTAATATACAATCCGAGTCGGGTACCAAGAAGGTTACTCGGTGTTCGTGGCTATCGAAGCTACTGGTTTGCGTGCACTTGTCTGCGCACGCGCTTGGCCGTTTTTTGCTGAGCATTTACGACAAGAAGGCTTGTAAGTATCGGCCTTGCCGCAACCATAGCAAAAGACACGGCGCTCTGCTACGCAATCTTGATATCGATGCCCGTTAGCGCCACAATTCCAACAGGAAAGAGCTAAAGCCGCTAAATCGCCATCGACGTCATCGGTATCGATTTCCTCTTCTTTAACCAATTCCGGCTGAGTATAAACTTCGCTAACAAACCGTTTTGGAGGAGCACGTTGCATAGGTTTGTCCACGGTACTTGCGTACTATTTCACGTAGCTGCACTATTGAATATATTGGCACGTATAAAATCTTGCGCTGAGTGACTGGCAATAGATTTGCACGCAACACTTCTAACAGTGATAATTCAGACATAGGTTGCACAAGTCGATCGGCTAATGAAACAATTGCCTCATAAAACGTATCAAAAGACTCGTTTGCCTTTTGTTTACGTTCTGAGATGGCTGTCCGAATTTCCAAGTCCGTTCGGCCATCTTTAAACTGCGCTTGAAGAGCTTTACCTAATGGCTTCCATTCAATAATGTCTACACTTTTGTGATAACGCCAAAACCATTCACTGGCGCTACCTTCGAAAAGATTGCTCGCATAACGCGAAAGTAAGCCGAAGTTTCCCTCGAGAGTCTGATGCGTGAGAGCTTCAACTCTATATAGAAAATCATCTACTGAAATGGCTGAGTGTCCTGAAAATCGGACTTTCCAATTTGCAATTATTTGACTGATGCGATCAGGACGCAAATTACTAGACTGCTGAGATCCAGCGTCAGGTGTATTCATATTAGGCGATCTGAACTCAACTTCTACACGATTCGGCAAATTAACAAAATCTTCAAAAGATTGGTGTCACATCGCTGGGGAAGCTACTGGCGGTCTTTGCTCCGATACAGATCGAGCAGAATTAGCTGCAGTTTGCAGATTTAAGCTCTGAAACCCAGCTGCAATTGCTTGCGATAAAAATTGAGTTTGCTGTGTCATTACTGCAGACATAGCATTTATAATTGACGGTTGTAAGTCATTTGCCATTGCTCTATTTGCTTGTTCTTGCAAGAAATTTGAATCTTCACTACCTATTGCAACGTTGGCAAACTGTGGGGCACTTGCAACATTTGATTCTGTTTGAGGGAGTGCACTCGTACGTGAAGCAGTCTTTGACCTGGTCAAAGTACCTGAGGTTGCTGCTTGTGCAGTCGCTAACTCTTGAGCTAAAGTCAATGTTGATTTACTGAGAGCAGTACGACAAACTGGGCATACTTTTTTATTACCCGTTCGAGTATTAAAACAGACGTGATGAAAGAAATGGTTGCATCTGGTGGTTAAGAGCTGATTTGGGTGTTCGACTTCCTTAGTGCAAACACAGCAGATAGGCTCCTGATCATGAACCTGGCTTAGATTCTCTTGACTAATATGTGCCATGACTCTTACTGCTAGTTAGACTAGAGACAAACTACTACTAATACTTCAAATAGTATACTAATTATAACCAAAATTTTCAATAGCGAAAAATAATATAGGAAAAAGAAAATATCAAAAAGAGAGCGAAAGATTAATCAACGCAATATTTATATATTCAAAAAGAAAATATCATAAAAATAATTGGGGAAAACCATGCATACGCTTTATGGATAATAGGAAAGGTCTACATATTTGATTGTATATCACCAAGGGTATAAAGAGTTCGCTTGCTGTTATTGATCAGCGGATGGCCGTAGAACATGTCCACGTTAGCACCATTTTCCAGCGAGATCTTCAGCTAAAAAGCAAAACTATTAAGGGTTTTTTAATACGTCGGCTATTGGATATCGTCTATATATGCGAATGCATATATATGAACTGAGTATCTAAGCCACTTGAATTCAAAAAGAATATGGCATTTGCGTTATTTTGGAAACGGCTAACTCTTCCTCATACCTATTTAAATCCAATGCATCAACGCGAGGAGCGAATCATATTAATCATAAACACTAACTCTTCATCATATCCTTTTAATACAACACAGGGATACAAAACGCTTGAAATAAAATGAGATATGGCATTAGTGGTATTTTGAAACACTAACTCTTCAACATATGTATTTAATCCAAGATCTGGGAATCGGGAAAAGAATGGAGAATTAAGGGGAATAAAGTCAATGGCCGTGTTCACCAGAACAAATCGACAACAGAAAATCGATGAAATTTGCATGATTATTCTGGTGAAATGCAGTGATTAGCAATCATGATTTCAAATTTTGTGATGTATGATGACTGAAAATTCATCACCAAAATAGTACGCTGAAATTCTGTGATTGTGATGCTTTGTTATCGAACAAACAAAATACATGATTACTGATTGATTAGTTCTGGTGAACGCGGCCAATGGATGTTGTTGACAGTTATTATTTTTCCTAAGTTGGGATGCAATCTTTAAGATACTAAGCCGCAAAACTATTTTCAAGAAAATAACTCTGCAACTCAATCGCTCAAAAATTACATGAATGGGTGCCCAATAATTAAACAAGTACTTTACAAATTTGAGCGGTTCAACCGAACGCAAAATAAATAAAATACTATCGTCCAACTATCGGCCCCACGTTGGGCGCCAAATAAATAATACTGTAACGTTTCTCATACTGCTAGGTATGTATCTGAGCAGGTGTAGGGTATCACTCGTCGGATAGTAAGCGCTTGCAGTCCGGCTCCGGCTCGTCGGCAAGTTGGGTGGGTGCTTATTTGGTTGACGAGTAAAATTTGCTCACAGAACGAGTATTAAAAATATTAAAAAAATTCGCGTACTGAGGGGAAAGGAGGAAATTAGGATGAAGAACTAAGGATTAGGAACAGAAGAAGGGAACAGAAGATACAATCAATCAGACACTTTCATTATGTTACACCATCAGGTGTGAACGCCCGCCCTGCCATGATCCTTATGGGCCAGAAACACAAAAATAAGGATCGCAAGAACCCTAACCTATGTCCCCATATTGCAGCATGGTTTCCCTAATTGACAAAAAATTAGTTCGTATTCGATTTCATGTTTGATTTATTACTAGACATTGTTTCTTAATTTCGTACCGTAGATAATTTTAATTAAAACAAATAATTCCTACCATTTGATCGAGTGGGTGGCGATTATAAAAATTTAGATTAAATAGGAGAATTGGATTTTACATTCTTTCATTTTGTTTTCATTTTTTTTTTTTTCAATAACCAGGATGCAAAGCAATTTAAACTTTTAAGTTGATATTATTGTTCACGAAAATTATGTTTTTATCTTATCGCCCGAAAATATGCAATATTGTTGTTGATTTCCGTTAGACAAGCAAAACCGACCGAAAAGCTTTTATATGTTTGACCAAAAGATACAAAATAATCAAAAAGTATAACACTTACGGCTTACAATCCCACGATGAAAGATCTTTCAGTGTGTGCGCGGCCGAGGTTGAAAAGGTGCATGTCTGAAATAAAAGCTTTAGATCGGGTTCGGGTCTTGGCTAAGCTTTTGCAAGGCATATATAAATGATAGAGTGATAAGAAAATAAAGTTATCGTTATTATAAAATATTAAATTGATTTGCATTCTTCATGCTTAAGGCATTTGCATAATTGGCGTTGGCTAACCTGGTTTTAAAGCTTTTTTATTTAGTACTGAATATTTTATCTCTTTGTGATTATAGGCACCACCATACCGCACTCGCAAATTACAAAAGCATTAGAATTTAGAAATTAAATTTGTAAATAAAAGTGGCAGAAGGCCTTAAACAAAAGGCGCGCAGCCCACTTGCAAAATTTATGCCACTTGGGCAGCCAAAATTCAAAGTTCACTTTGAGGTTGGGTCACACAAGCATTTAGGGGCTAGTTTTTCACCATGTTCGGGAGCGTTTCAAGAAAAAATTGAAATGGCAATCAATAGCCAGCACACACAAGGGCAAATTCCTTCGATGTCAGCTCACAAAACACAGATCTGATCAAACGGCAGCGCTATCCGAATTGGGCATTATTCTTGCTGTGACGTCACGTTAGCCGAGTCACAAACCCAACATATGTATGTGATCCGCACAGGCAGAGCTTTCGCCAAGCTTATCGTCGCACAGCTGTGAATATGCACAAAGTGCCGACTCTGTCACCCGTGAGAAAATAAACAGAGACGCACACACAAACCAATTAATCAACGTTCACCTCAATCAAACTGAACTGCTTACCCGTTTCAGACTCGGCACAACTAAAGGTGAATTTGAATTCAAATGCTGAATTCGTGGCGGCGGGTCAGCAAAAAGGGTTTAACAATCGGCAAACTTGCACAAAATATTAAAAATTAGCGAAATTTAATTTACTTTAATTCACTGAGCATACTTACATATGCCACTGGCAAAAATTAAGCACAAGCTGACACTTTTTCTGCTGATTTTGTGGTTATGCAGAGAATATATTAGCGATAAAATCGCGCACAAGCGTTTACTTTGATGGCCACGAGGTAAAAAGATCGCTTGTGAAAATTTTAGAAGCCAAGAGGCCAACTTCTTTTGACTTCTTTTTATGCTGCATATTTGCAGCTTTGGTTGGTTGCAGGGGTACAATTTAAGCAACTCAAAATGGGTACTACCAACTTTTAGCTCCTAAAGTTGCCGCTAGAGGGCGAAACCTAAACTTTATAAAGCTTCATTTATTGTATTCCATATTATTCTTATATTAGATTTATTATTTCTATTACTATTTTCCCTTTCGTTAGACTTATTATTATATTTTAATATTACATACTAACTATAGTTGACTTTGCTGTTCGTGGCGCTGTCAGCTGTTCGCTTGCAAGTTGACTGCTATGCAAGGCAGCTAAGGCGATTTCTGTAGCCTACTTCTAGGATGGTCAAAAAAAAAGAATATTTATGCCCAATGAAAAAAATTAACAAATATAAAAAAATAAAATTAACTATCAATAAAACCGACAAGCGGACCTTTACAACATGTTACCGTTGTCGTGAGCCGGGCCACATCGCCCCTAACTGCCCCAAAAATGTGTCGACTGGAGGAACAGGATCCAGGTCAGAAAAGAGGGTAGAACTATGCGTCGTGGAACCTAAGTCTTTTATGATGATACAAGGTGAGAAGTTTCCAATCTCATTTGACTCTGGAGCAGAGTGCTCATTGGCTAAAGAAAGTATTTCCAATAAGATAGTTGGTAAGAGAACAAATAATGTAATTTCCTTAAAAGTTATAGGTAATGCCAATATTTACAGTACAGTTCAAATTGAAAGTAACGCCATTATTGATGGCAATTGTTTAGAAATCTTGTTCCACGTAGTTCCGGATGATTGCATGAAAAATAATGTTGTTATCGGTAGAGAAGTATTGGCTCAAGGGCTTACGGCAGAAATTTCTTATGATGGCTTTAAAATTGTACGATCAAAAATTGTTAACGCATGTAACTTGTCGGATCCAGTTAAATTCGATAATTTAGAAACAGAAGTTGTTGCTGATGAAAGAGTAAAATTATTGTCATTGTTGGAAAAGTACTCAACGTCTTTCATTGAAGGCACTCCGCAACTTGTGTGGGTACTGGTGAAATGTGTATTCGACTGCTTGAACCGACTAAAATTGTACAAAGACGACCGTATAGATTAAGCCAAAGTGAGAGAGAGATAGTACGTGCTAAGATCAACGAACTAATAGAATCTAAAGCAGGGATTAAAACCCTAACCGAAACCGTAACCTTAAACCGGTAAAAACCGATTGAAATTTAAAACCGTAACTGAAACCGTAACCGAAAAAAAAATTTTTCATTTGACCGAAACCTAAAAACCGAAACTCTTTAAACCGAAATAACCGTTTAGTAACCGATTCATTTATAAGGGTTAATTTCGGTTATTCATACATAAAAAAAAAATATAATTATTGGTTATTTTTAATTTCGATTTTTGATTTTCTTATGTTTAATTTTGATTTTTTTTTGATATTCATGATCGAATTTTCAAAGTACTGAATAAGCGCAAATAAAATAAATTTAAAATAAACTGAAGAATATGTGAAAGAAATGTGTGATTGAAAACTTAAGAAAGTAATGCCTTTTTAATTATTATTATTATAATATTAATATAACTATATTTTTGCAACAAAAATGTTTTTGTGAACCGAAACCATACCGGTATTTCAAAACCGAAACATACAAAAACCGGTTCACCGTTACGAAATCTTTATTCAAAGATTTTGCGTAACCGATAACCGAAAACCGAAATGCGAGCCTAACCGAAATCGTAACTGAAACCCATATTCGTTTTGGTTTTAATCCCTGATCTAAAGTCATTAGACCGAGTAGCTCACCGTTTGCTAGCCCGGCGTTGATAGTAAAGAAAAAGAATGGGTCTGCAAGGCTTTGTGTCGATAACCGAGAATTAAATGGCAATACAGTGGCCGATAAGTTTCCGTTGCCTTTAATATCTGACCAAATTGCTAGGCTGCGTGGTGCGAAATATTTTACCTCTCTGGACATGGCTAGTGGATACTCCCAGATCCCAATGCACCCAGAATCAATTGAATATACTGCCTTCGTTACCCCTGATGAGCAGTATGAGTTTCTGTCAATGCCGTTCGGTTTGAAGAACGCACCAAAGAGCTGTAATGAACGCATTGGGCAATCTCGCACATTCATTTGTAAACGTTTATATGGACGACATATTGATTGTTGCGTCGACTAAAGAAGAAGCATTTGACAGGTTGCAACTTGTGTTAGAAGTGTTGGTAAATGCTGGATTTTCTTTTAACATTTCGAAATGTTTTTTCTTGAGGACTACCGTGCGATATCTTGGCTACGAGGTACAGGCGGGAGAAATACGACCTAATGCAAACAAAATTGAGTCGTTGGTTGCGTTGCCACCTCCAAGATCAGTTGCGACTTTACGTCAATTTATTGGGTTAGCATCATATTTCCGTCAGTTCGTTTCGGGCTTTTCACCTATGATGAAGCCTTTGTATTTTCTTACATCGGAGAAAAATAGTTTCGAATGGAAAGCAGAACATGAAGAGGTTCGTAAGAGAATTATCCACATACTTACAAACAAACCGGAGTTGACCATTTTTGACCCCCAGTATTCAATTGAGTTGCATACTGACGCCAGCTCTATCGGTTATGGAGCCATTCTGTTGCACAGAATAGACAACAAACCCCATGTCATCGAATATTATAGCAAAACAACCAGTTCTTGGGAATCCAGGTACACTTCATATGAATTAGAAACCTTGGCAGTTGTAAATGCCGTAAAACATTTTCGTCATTACCTTCACGGAAGAAAATTCGATATATTCAGTGATTGTAATTCTCTAAATTCGTCGCGAACTAAAATCGAGCTGTCACCTAGAGTTTACCGTTGGTGGGAGTTTCTTCAAACGTTTGAATTTTAAATTCAATACAGAGAAGGAAAGCGAATGGCACATGTAGATTTTTTGTCAAGAAACCCAATTCGTCAACAAAATAACTTTGTTCAAAATAAGGTGCAAGAGAAGCGAATTGACTTGACAGAAATACCCGAAAATTGGTTACACGTGGAACAACAAAGAGATCCGGAAATTACAGAAATAATTACAAAACTGACAAATGATGATTTGCCATTGGCTTTAGTTGCAACATACGAACTGAGAACGAATGATGCTGATCATGAATATATATACTTTATGGAGTCTGCAACGCCTCCTTCTGCCTGTTAAGCACATTTTTTTTTGTGACAAAGTTAATAGACCCCTATACTTTTTTAAAGTACGGGGTCTAAAAATTCAAAGACACTCTAAAACACGTTGTTTGCCGGTTGTTCCTCGATCTTTCCGCTGGTCTGTAATAAACCAAGTGCATGAAAATTTACAAAATATTATATTAAAATTGTATTAAAATCTTTGTAAATTTTCTGTTGATAAAAAATACAAGTTCAAGGACGATTAAAATGTCCTTTGGGCCAAAATTATATTAAATTCTGGCTAATATTTTAGGATATACCTTGACACAATCGAACCGCGAAATCGTCCTTCCATGGACGAAAATCCTGTGTAAAGGACAATTTGTCCTTTGATTCTAATTTACTTTAAAAGTCCTGGTCCTAAGAAGAGAATTGACACCAAGTTTGTCAGTATCGGTCCATAAACACCCAAGATATAAATGTTCAAAAAAATGAATTTTCAACTCAAAAAGCGCGGACCAGGAATTCATTTTAGAACTATGGTTTCTTGGTGAAAACATCTTAGAATTGACCATAGATTACGAAAATGGGTTACCATTTTTTGTGAAAAAAATCGATGCACTCTAATGTACATCAATCACTGCGGACGGCAGTCCGCGCTAGTGACGAAAGCAGCACGAAGGGTGCGAAGGCGACTAGCATATATACACAGGAAGAATGGAAGATTTGCTATGACTGTCCGATCAGGTCGAGTTATATACCGATCGAAAGGTATTAATTAAACTTACAAGTGTGCATACTAAGACTTTTGAAAACTCACCTGGTTCGTGGGATAAACAGGTGTAAGTGGGAGGGGCAAAATTTACATTATTGGAGCTAATGGGGCCGTTGGAGCCTTTTTGAATTTTCGTTGAATTTTTTACAATTCTCATCAAAAATACGCGTCGAATGACACCTCGATCATCAAAATCGGACAACTGGTTCAAAAAATAATTAGTTTTGAAATTTTGAGTCGCCTTCCGAAAATGAGATGAAAAGTCAGTATGTTTGTTTGTTTGTTTGTTTGTATCAAAGCGATGATTTAGCTTAAAAGTTTGAATGAGGACTTGTTCCCGCTCAAAAATCTAGAAACGTTTGTTCTACGACTTTTTCGAAAAATCGCTAGTTTAGCGGGAAATCGCTAAAAACCGCTAAAACTAAAAACCCCCATAGTGTCCAAACTATGAAAGCTACAGATATGATCTATATGTCGTTGGAAAGGTACTTTGAAGGGCTCTTAAGCATATGCTCAAACTTTTTTTCTAAAGTACACAGGTAAAAAGCTACAGGTGAAAAAAGGTAATTTTTTCCACATTTTGGCGGTTTTCGAGAAAACGCCGCTAGCGATTTTTTTTAATTTTGAATATGTTTGAGCTTTTAATATTTCGCGTTTTTTGATACATCATGCATAAATTTTTGTTGATTGGTTTGGAAGATATAACCTATTAACTGAATATATACGTTTTACTTTGAATTGGAAAAGGACAGCAGCAACAAAGTGTCATAGCAGCCAGAGTTTGAGAGTGCTGATAAATTTTGCGCTTGGCATGTTGGCATGTGTGTTAGTAAAGAGAAACAGTGTTGCCAGACAGTTTCTTTTTGCTTGTACAAACAATAAACACCGATTGACAAAGTTACACTGTAAAAAAATATTTCAATTGTCAAAACTTCCTATGTCTTATTAAAAAATTTCTGATATCTTATAAAAAAACCTCTTTACGAGGTAAAAGTCTAGTGACGAAAACATTTTCATGCCCCAAAATTTCTGATTTCCAATTTTGTGACGAAAAATATTACATTTTACACATGAATTAAAAAAAAAAAAAATTTTGTCACTGGCTCTGCGCAAAAAAGTACTACTAGTATATACTGGTATTTATTAGTTATGAAAAATTTAGCGCAATGTGTCCAGTGACAAAATTTTTTTTTAATAATTCATGTGTAAAATGTAATATTTTTCGTCACAAAATTGGATATCAGAAATTTTGGGGCATGAAAATGTTTTCGTCACTAGACTTTTACCTCGTAAAGAGGTTTTTTTATAAGATTGTACCTACACCAAAGCTTTTGGAGAGGCATATTAAGGCTTAGAATTTGCTAATAGATACTGATTCTATGATGAAGAGTGGCACAGCATAGTCTTTAAGGCCAAAAAAAAAATTAATTTTAATGGCCCACACAACTGCAATGGAGAGATTTGCTCCAGGATCGGCTATCCTGCTACAAGCGAGGTTTTGGCGTCAGAACCTTTATGGTAGGGACCGCGTTCTGCCATAAGGGAAATACCCCTATGTGCTTCAAATTCACCCGGATGAATGACAGCATGTACATTTGTATGTAGAGCTTCTGGACTACAAGTTAATAGACATTGCACTACGGCTTTTTTCCGTTTTTTTTTTTTGGAATAAAGTCAATTTTTTTTTGTTAAGTATTTTAAAATTTTGTTGAGTTTTAATTTTTAGACACCCTAGTGTAAACATCGCATCGCGTTGGCAGCCCATTCTGTTAATCGAACAGAATGTTAAACTTATCGATATGAAATAATTCGAGAGTAGAAGAAGAAGAGAACTGACTTGGGTACGAAGCAGAACAGCAAGACGTTTTTATATTATAATTTAATATTAATAAATATCCATTATTACTTTATATCGGAGCATTATTCCCTTGGCTAGGATTCTCGCACGAATCGCCTGACAGGAGCACCAGTTGAAAGCCAGTGTCTTTCAGTTCAGAAGTGGGATAAGTGATGTGTTCGCCTATCCGAAGAGCAGCATAAACGCAGTCAAAGAAAAAACGTCGGCGTACCAGGTTTGCAATGGAAAGTGTTTCCACGGTCTAGGTGACCAAAGAGATTGCAAATTGGAATTGGTTCCTTGGTCTACGTGGCAGACGATTTTGGATTTGGATTATTAAGTTGTAACGAAGTTTTCCAGCCGGGGTCTGCGTCTCAGTCCGGCCAGGGTCTGTTATAGAAATATTTATTAACATCTGGGACGGCTGAAATGAGCGGCGGAAGCGTCAGAGGGTATGCGGACGCTCCCGCTCGATGATCGGCTGAAAAGAACCATGATGCGAACCCACGAGCGACCAGGAGGACGAGGAGGAAACTCCCGAATCCCGTTACGTCGTCCTCTTCTCGCCCCCTGAGTCTCTCGGTTCGGATGCGGCCACAAAGTCGTCTGTTTCCGGCGGCGTTGGGTGTTGTACCCCGGGATGAGAAACGGAACAGACCAAAATCTCATCCCAAGGATACCCCAACGACGCTCAGACCCGGCCGCCTGGTATCGAATCCACGGACAGAAAACGGAACGGACCAAAATTCTGTTCGTGGACCGTATCCAAGTGTTTCCAAACCTGGTTCGCCGGAGAGAGGCTTCAGAAATAGAAAACGGAACAGACCAAGATTCTATTTCTGAGGCGTCTCCGGCGCACCAGGTCCGGCCGGTTGGGCAGACCATGCCTCCGCATCCTAGGGCTCGCATCAGGTTACCTAAAATCCTGTAATGAAACTAAAATATTTGCCCCGAACCACAGGGAAAATAAAACTCGAGCATGCCATTTCCATTTTTCTTATTTATTCCGCAATGGTATATATAAAAGGAAGAAAAAAACGGAAAGAAGTTTTGTGCCGCCGCACACAGTGGAAAGATGTTATGCCGCTGCTCCATAGGCGGAGCCGAGAAATGAGAAAAGGCCACTGGCCAGCTTACCGGCTATACAATCGGCCGAAATGGATGCTGCGTTTCCGCAGGTGGCTCGTTGTCCTCACTCACACACACACACACGAGGGTGTTGCTGCTGATAGCGCTGCGCGGCGCTGTGTTTCGTTGTTGTTGCTGGTCCTCTTCACACACACACGACGGTGTTGCGGCTGGTGGCGCTGCGCTGCGCTGTGTTTTGTTGTTGTTGTCGTGGTCACACACACCGACGGTGCTGCTGCTGATGGCGCTGCGCTGCGCTGTGTTTGGTTGTTGTTGCTGTTTGCGGTCAAAAAAAAGATTTTCCGCGCACACACTGTTGTTTGTTGTCGCTTGCGGCCAGAAAAGGGCAGATTTCTGCACACACGCTTTTGGTTGTTGCTAGTTGCGTTGTATAATGCCCGCGCACACACACACTGTTGTTGTTGCCAATGTCACTTTGAAAGAATACTTTTGAGGAGTCAGAGAGAAACACGTCCGTTTGCTTTGAGCCCGTCAGAAAAGTGCAAAAATGCCGCGTGGCGGAAGTTCCACCATTTTTCTTGCTCGTTCACCTTCAGAACCAGATGAACGATCGTGCGTGGTTCCTTAGAACGAAAATTGAACCACGAGAACGCGACTTAGTTCATTGCGCTAGTTCTTCGTGTTCGCTCCATGCGATGTTCCAAAATACCAAAACTTAATGAACCAACTGAGCGAGCGCGATCCAGTGGCTCGCTCAGTGGTGTAATAATACTAGATTTGTGTGGCAGCTGGATGCTGCCTCACACCCCCCCTTTACTTCGGGGGGCGGAGAAAGACAGTGAGGTTGTAATGTCTGGCCTGGTCGATCGTTGCTCGCTGTGTATTCTCCTTCACTATCTTGAATATGTCTTGCAGTCGTCTGGCCTTTGTGTCGGGTGCTTCTGGTTCCCGTCCGATGCTAGGAGTTACTTCGTCGTAGAGAGCCCCAGGGAGTCGTGGTTCTCGTCCTTGGACTAAGAATGCTGGGCTGAATCCGGTCGTGTCCGAGACGCTAGTGTTGATTGCCAGCATGATTTCTGGCAAGAGATCATCCCATGTCTTCTGGTCTCCACAGATGTTTTGCGCGATCATCGTCTTGATTGTCCGGTTCGCGCGTTCGGTCGGATTCTGTTGCGGGCTGTACGGGGCGGTGTGCTGTAACTCGATGCCAGCGGTTTGGCAGAAGGCACGAAAAGATCGACTAGTGAACTGTGTACCGTTGTCGCACACAAAACGCTGTGGTACTCCAAACCGGCTGAGTATGGTCTCTCGAAAGGCTCGCTCCAGGTGTGCTGACGTCGCCTTCCGTAAGGGGATGAGCTCGACCCACTTGGTGAACGCGTCGAAGAATACCAGGAGCATGGTATTCCCATGCTTGGACCGTGGGAGTGGACCAACGAAGTCGGCGCAAAGTGTTCCGAAAGGCTCCTCCACCTGGCGTGTCAGCATCCGGCCTGCAGGCTTGAGTTGGCTCACCTTGAACTTTTGGCACTTCTCGCACTGCTTTACGTAGCGGGCTACGTCCCGGAATAAACCGGGCCAGTAGTAGCGTTGACTGATCCGAGCGATTGTCTTCCGGATACCCAGGTGTCCGGCGGTGGGATGGTCGTGACATTCAGCGAGCACCCTAGATCTGTGGTCGGAAGCGACGCACAGCTTCCAGGGCACGTAGTCCTCCTCCTCTGGTCGATGACCAAGGTGGCGATATACTTGACTTCCTTCGATGGTGAAATCCGGGAACTTGTCTGGAGCCTCCAAGATGCGTTTGGTGAGCCGTGTTATCCATTTGCAGTTTGATTCTTCCTCTCGTGTGACCTGCAGGGCTACTTCCAATGGTTGGCGAGACAAGGCGTCTGCTACGATGTTCTGCTTGCCTCGGCGATAGTGGATGTCGAACTGGTATTGTTGCAGCTCCAGGGCCCATCGTGCGATCCGTCCGGTAGGGTTGTCGATGCTGTTTAGCCATTTGAGAGCGAGATGGTCCGTCACTACGTCGAACCTGTAGCCTTCCAGGTAGCAGCGCAACTTGCGAATGGCCCAGACTATGGCCAAGCACTCTTTCTCCGTGGCGGAATAGTTCTCCTCCGCTTTGACCAGCCGCCGGCTGACATAGGCGATCACCCGTTCGGCTCCTTGGTGCTGTTGAGTCAATACGGCTCCAAGTCCGCAATCGCTCGCGTCGGTTTGGAGTACAAACTTCTCGCTAAAGTCCGGACAGGCGAGGACTGGGGCTTCCGTCAAACGTGCTTTGAGTTCCTCGAATGCCGCTTGCTGTTCTGGTTTCCAGTCCCACTTCTGGCCCTTCTTGAGCAAAAGTGACATGGGCTGGACGATGTCGGCGAAGTTCGGGACGAAGCGGCGATACCAGGACGCTATCCCCAGTCATCGTCTTAGCTCACGGCAGGTCGCTGGTGGCTGTAACTCTCGGACTGCTGCGATCTTGTCGGGGTCCGTGTGGATTCCCTCTCCACTGATGACGTGACAAAGATAAACTAGACTGCGTCGGAAGAACTTGCATTTGGCCCGGTTGAGCCGCAGGTTGGCTTGCCTTAGCCTTCGGAGTACCTCCCCTAGGTTGCGTACATGTTCCTCCAGTGTGGCTCCGCTCACTATGATGTCGTCGAGATACGCAAACGCGCAGGGCTCCATGTCAGGGCCTATGACGCTGTCCAGGGCCCTTTGAAAAGTGGCAGGCGCTGAGTGGAGGCCGAATGGCATCACTTTCCAATGGAAGAGACCGCGTCCAGGTACTGTGAATGCGGTGTATTCCCGGCTGCCGCGAGCCATAGGAATTTGCCAGTAACCACTCTTTAGGTCCAACGTCGAGATGTATTTCGCGTTGCGCAGACGCTCCAGGATGTGGTGGATCCTCGGCAGTGGATACGCATCCGGGATAGAATTCGCGTTCAGCTGCCGGTAGTCGATGCACATCCGGACGTCGCCGGTCTTCTTCCCCACGAGCACAATGGGCGCGCTATGAGGGCTCTTGGACGGCTCGATGCAGTTGTTCTTCAAAAGCTCGTCGACTTGATCGTCGATGATGCGCTGCATGGCTGGATTCTTCGGGTAGTATCTCTGTTTGATGGGCCGGTCATCCTTCATAGTGATCACATGCTCGGCAATGTGCGTCACCCCGGTCAGCGTCTCGAATTGGGCTAGCTCTCGTTCCAGGAAATCTCGTACCCATGGCTCTAGATCGGGTTCTTCTTCTTGTCTTGGTTGTGCCTCGCTGGGGTCATCGTCGTCCGCCTCGTTGACGTGAGGATCTGGTTCCGGGGGTATTGCTAGAGCGCATACCTCGGCCGTGGTTTCCCCGAAGGGGTAGGGACGTTGAGATGGCTCGCCATCTTCAAGTGGTCCCCAAGAACTTGGCCCGGTGGAACGGGTATCCTCAGTCATCTTCGTCTCATGGTCATCCTCGTCTTCCTGTACTGGGGTCGTCGGAGCGTCTTCTTGGGCGCGTGTGGTGCCCACCTTTGGGTCTTGAGATACTTTGCGAGGTGTGCCCGTCTTTGGGTCTTGCTGGACTTCCTTGGAATTGCCCCCGAAAGGGTCTTGGTACACATTACGTTGGTTGCCCGTCTTTGGGTCTTTCTGGACTCGCGTGGGATTGCCCCCGAAAGGGTCTTTATACACATTACGTTGGTTGCCCGTCTTTGGGTCTTTCTGGACTCGCGTGGGATTGCCCCCGAAAGGGTCTTTATACACATTACGTTGGTTGCCCGTCTTTGGGTCTTTCTGGACTCGCGTGGGATTCTCTGGTTGCATTGCGGACAGGTCGCCTGGTCCGGCTGTGGTTCCCCCGAAGGGGTCTTCGTGATGCTTTGCTGATGCTGCTGCGGACAGGTCGCCTGGTCCGGCTGTGGTTCGGGCTTCGTGATACTTTGCTGCTGCGGACAGGTCGCCTGGTCCGGCTGTGGTTCGGGCTTCGTGATACTTTGCTGCTGCGGACAGGTCGCCTGGTCCGGCTGTGGTTCCCCCGAAGGGGTCTTCGTGATGCTTCGCTGATGCTGCTGCGGACAGGTCGCCTGGTCCGGCTGTGGTTCGGGCTTCGTGATACTTTGCTGCTGCGGACAGGTCGCCTGGTCCGGCTGTGGTTCCCCCGAAGGGGTCTTCGTGATGCTTCGCTGATGCTGCTGCGGACGGGTCGCCTGGTCCGGCTGTGGTTCCCCCGAAGGGGTCTTCGTGATGCTTTGCTGGTGCGGACAGGTCGCCTGGTCCGGCTGTGGTTCCCCCGAAGGGGTCTTCGTGATGCTTTGCTGGTGCGGACAGGTCGCCTGGTCCGGCTGTGGTTCCCCCGAAGGGGTCTTCGTGGTGTACTTGTGCTGCTGCGGACAGGTCGCCTGGTCCGGCTGTGGTTCCCCCGAAGGGGTCTTCGTGATGCTTTGCTGATGCTGCTGCGGACAGGTCGCCTGGTCCGGCTGTGGTTCGGGCATGGGTGATGAGTGCTTCTGTCGTCCCGCCCAACGTCGTTTCCCACCCGGGAAGGGGATCCTGGCTCGCCGTGGTGGCGCGGGTAGTATTACGACGACCGGTGGGGGTCTGTAAACAAGCTGGCGTCAACCGCAATTGTACGGCTCCACAGTGTAGGGACGCTTGGACAGCACACAAGAAATCTATGCCCAGGATCACGTCGTCCACGACGGTTGGCAGTACCAGGAACGGTATGCACGCCCATTTCTCGCCGAGCTGCACTGTTGCGACGAGTGCCTTGCACACGGTGGCACGACTTCCATCTGCCATGCTGACTTTGGCTCGTATATCCCGAAGTTGTTGGCTGTTGAGTTGGCTTGCTGCACCCTCGCTTATAAAGCTCCTCGTGGCTCCAGTGTCTATGGTGGCTTGCCTCACCTGACCCTCGATCCTGACCTGAGCCACGATGCGCGCCTTCTCCACTCGCATGACTGGATTTATTCCCGGGACGGGTTGGCGGCTGTCCTCCGTTTCCTCCGTTTCCCGAAGCCAAACCGCAGCACTCCGTCGTCTTGATTCCTCGTTTGCCACAGCGCCAGCAGTAGTACAGCTGCCGGTTGCGACAGTCCCGCGCCTGGTGACCGATTTCACCACAGCGTCTACAGGCTCGTTGTACGTCGATGGCTGGACCTGAGTCTTGCATCATCCTGTTAACGTGCGGTTCTCCTACGGATGGCTGATGGCTCGGCTGGCTGTCTCGGAAAGGATTCCGATGTCTGGTCGCTACGGCTGGCTCATCCCGTTTGTGGGCTATGGCTAGGCCCAGTTGTGCAGGTCCACTGCTCTGTCGCTCGCGATCTCGGACAAACTCGAAGTCCGTGGCCAATTGTGTCAGTTGCGGGAGTGAGTGGGCCTCGTGCCGCCGGATATACAGTTGGTATTCGGGCAGCAAGTTCTCGTAGGCCCGATCCAGTTCCTGCGTTCCGGAGTAGCTTGCTCGCTTCATGAGTAACCGTAGTTCCACGATGTACGTCTTGAAGCATTCTCCCGGCCTCTGTTGCCTTGCTCGGATCTGGTCCTCCAGACGCTGAAAGTAGCGAGGGGGCAAGAAAAAGTTTAGAAAATCTTGCTTGAACGTGGCCCATGATGCTCCCTGCAACCGACTGACGCGGAACCAATCACTAGCATTCCCAGTGAGCAATTCTGGAATGGCTTGTGAAAGGTGAGCCAAGTCGATCAGGTGAGCGGCGGCGCGTTCCTCCACACGTTCAATGAAACTCAGCGGATCCGACTGCCCATCGAAGTGGATACCCCAGCGATGCACTTTCTCCGCTATCGTGCGATATGGTGTATCCGTGCGGCCTGTGCCCTGCATGGCCGGGGAATGGCTACGATTCCCTCGGACAAGCCGACTGCCCGTTCGAGCCTCCGGTGGTTGACTGCTCGGCGCAGTCACGATCACTTGCGGCACCACTTGATCCCTTGGGACAGGGGAAACGCTGCGGGATCGACTCTTGGTATCGCTGTGATCAGATCCTGAGGCATCCCGATACTGCTGCTCTAGCTCCATCAATCGCTGGTTGACGTGCTCGGCATGGGTGCCTAGCGAAACGAATGCGGCGACACGGGTACGGAGTTCGGTAACGGTCCCTTCCGGATCGAGGCCGAATTCCGCCGCTATCGTTATCAATTGCTCCCGGCGTCGGTAGTACACCCAACTGACGCTGACCATGCTGACCGGTGCACGTGTTTGGCTCAAAAGTGACGGACGAAGAAAACGCCTCTTTAAGCTAGGCGCACGTGGTCGGATACTAGGTTCTTGGATCGCGTAGGTTTCGAAAAGCAACCAGTCGCGGCTGGAGTTTTATTCGATGGCTACGCGTGGCTGTGGTTTTGGGTAAGCGAGGTGAACCAGCAGGACCGTTAAGAGCTTTCGAGAAATATTTGGCTTGCTTGCGGGACCGTCGATGATTTTGGAAAAAATGTTTTTCCACGTGCAGGACCGTTGAGAACTTTCGAGAAATTATTCGGCTTGCTTGCGGGACCGTCGATGATTTTGGAAAAATGTTTTTCCACGTGTAGGACCGTTGAAAACTTTCGGAAAATTATTTGGCTTGCTTGCGGGACCGTCGATGATTTTGGAAAAATGTTTTTCCACGTGTAGGACCGTTGAAAACTTTCGGAAAATTATTTGGCTTGCTTGCGGGACCGTCGATGATTTTGGAAAATGTTTTTCCCCGTGCAGGACCGTTGAGAACTTTCGAGAAATTATTCGGCTTGCTTGCAGGGCCGTTGATGATTTTGGAAAAATGTTTTCCACGTGCAGGACCGTTGAAAACTTTCGGAAAATTATTTTGCTGGTTTGCTTCACTTCGTTTGGTTGCTTTCGCTCGCGTTGTTTTATTTTCTTTTGATCGCGTCGATTTAGTTTCTTGGCTCGCGTTGAGTTATTTTCGTTGCTTTGATTTTTCTTTTGTTTAGAGAAGACGACTGCTCGCGGTGATGGTTCTTGATTGACTGTTTCTTGTTTAGAGAAGACGACTGCTCGCGGTGATGGTTCTTGCTTGACTCCTTGCTCGCTGCTTCGGCTCAAGCCATGAGAACGGTAGCGATCGCAGTCGACGTCGGCAGAGGCCGTGAATGTAGCGCTGCTTGCGTACGCGTCGCGACAAAATGTCGCCTGGCCCTCTGCTCGCCCTTGTGGCGTCAGAGCCAGCCTGTGGCTGCTGCTCGCGCACGAGGCGCAGAATTCGCTCGCTTGGAATTCTGCCCGCGCTCGTGGCGCCAGAGCCAGCTTGTAGCGCTGCCCGCCCTTGTAGCGGCAGAGCCAGGTTGTAGCTTTGTGGTCGCACGCGGTGTCTCTGCTTGCGTTGTGTTTCTGCCTGCGCTGCAACTCTACTTGCGTTTGCTGCTTTGCCTGCGCTGCAGCTCGGCTTGTTATGTAAGCAAAAAAAAGAGAAAAAAAGACGTGAATCAGCTAGGGACTGAGAAATCTTAGAGATTTTATTCTGGCGGGATATAGGTAACGATGACGGTTCCGTTCCGCAATATTAGAATCTGGAACATCCTTCCGCCGGTGCGCACGCGAACTCTGACGTTCCGGCCACGGGCGTGGTTTCGGGCCCTGTCGACGCAGTCCAGAAGGGCAACTGGAACTAGCCCGTACAGGCCGCGGAGGTGCCACGCTGCTGGAGCGGCGACCCAGTTAGCCTGGCCCCAACCGACGGCTTCCCTGGCGACGTCCGGCTCCTGGGCGGCGGCTTCTCTTGCGGCTACCGACACCGGACTCATGGTCGGCACGGAGCCCGTGATGGCCATGTTGGGCTCTGTCGAGCGGCTATCGTCCGAGCACCGAGGACTGTTTGGTGGCGGTGCTATGCCTGGGCGGCCGCTGGGCGTCATGGATATGTCCAGCGCTGGTGCGCCGTAATAACGCATCTGGCGGTACATCCCGGAGGCCAACGCAGCAGTCCCGCTTCTCTTCGCCCGTTTCTCTCGCGATCTGGAAGACAGCAACAATATCTCCCGCTGCGGCGGACTAGCGCTGCTAATTTTCTGGGCCCTCTGCTACTTGTCCAGGAAAAAAAAAGAAAGGAAGACTGAATAAAATGTCCCCTCAAAATAAAATGCCCCTAAAAAAAAATTATTTCCCGAAAATATGTATATAAAAAAAAATGTTTCGCTAATCGTGGCGGAAATGCCACATGGTGCGGGCAAAAAATGCCGCGTGAAAAAAAATGGCGCGGGGAAAAAATGCCGCGTGGTAAAAAAATGCCAAGAGGAGGAAAAAAAAAAAAAATCTAGAAATGGAAAAAAAATGTTCTACAGAGTATTTTGGTTAGTACTAGCTACGAGGGCAATAATATTTCTGAGACCGTTGTGGGGAAAAAAATGTATGCTTGCGAGGATCCCGTGGTTGACTTTCCTGACGGGCTCTGAAATTTTGTATTGGCTCGAAATAAGAAAATATGGTTTCTAATGGCATGCTTCCCAATAGGATTAAATTATCTGCCGATATCTTTGCTCTAGATGTTTATCAAAGGGACAAAATGTCCAATAAGAATTTTGTTCCAGACGTCCCTGCTCGGGCGCCATCTGTAACGAAGTTTTCCAGCCGGGGTCTGCGTCTCAGTCCGGCCAGGGTCTGTTATAGAAATATTTATTAACATCTGGGACGGCTGAAATGAGCGGCGGAAGCGTCAGAGGGTATGCGGACGCTCCCGCTCGATGATCGGCTGAAAAGAACCATGATGCGAACCCACGAGCGACCAGGAGGACGAGGAGGAAACTCCCGAATCCCGTTACGTCGTCCTCTTCTCGCCCCCTGAGTCTCTCGGTTCGGATGCGGCCACAAAGTCGTCCCTTTCCGGCGGCGTTGGGTGTTGTACCCCGGGATGAGAAACGGAACAGACCAAAATCTCATCCCAAGGATACCCCAACGACGCTCAGACCCGGCCGCCTGGTATCGAATCCACGGACAGAAAACGGAACGGACCAAAATTCTGTTCGTGGACCGTATCCAAGTGTTTCCAAACCTGGTTCGCCGGAGAGAGGCTTCAGAAATAGAAAACGGAACAGACCAAGATTCTATTTCTGAGGCGTCTCCGGCGCACCAGGTCCGGCCGGTTGGGCAGACCATGCCTCCGCATCCTAGGGCTCGCATCAGGTTACCTAAAATCCTGTAATGAAACTAAAATATTTGCCCCGAACCACAGGGAAAATAAAACTCGAGCATGCCATTTCCATTTTTCTTATTTATTCCGCAATGGTATATATAAAAGGAAGAAAAAAACGGAAAGAAGTTTTGTGCCGCCGCACACAGTGGAAAGATGTTATGCCGCTGCTCCATAGGCGGAGCCGAGAAATGAGAAAAGGCCACTGGCCAGCTTACCGGCTATACAATCGGCCGAAATGGATGCTGCGTTTCCGCAGGTGGCTCGTTGTCCTCACTCACACACACACACACGAGGGTGTTGCTGCTGATAGCGCTGCGCGGCGCTGTGTTTCGTTGTTGTTGCTGGTCCTCTTCACACACACACGACGGTGTTGCGGCTGGTGGCGCTGCGCTGCGCTGTGTTTTGTTGTTGTTGTCGTGGTCACACACACCGACGGTGCTGCTGCTGATGGCGCTGCGCTGCGCTGTGTTTGGTTGTTGTTGCCGTTTGCGGTCAAAAAAAAGATTTTCCGCGCACACACTGTTGTTTGTTGTCGCTTGCGGCCAGAAAAGGGCAGATTTCTGCACACACGCTTTTGGTTGTTGCTAGTTGCGTTGTATAATGCCCGCGCACACACACACTGTTGTTGTTGCCAATGTCACTTTGAAAGAATACTTTTGAGGAGTCAGAGAGAAACACGTCCGTTTGCTTTGAGCCCGTCAGAAAAGTGCAAAAATGCCGCGTGGCGGAAGTTCCACCATTTTTCTTGCTCGTTCACCTTCAGAACCAGATGAACGATCGTGCGTGGTTCCTTAGAACGAAAATTGAACCACGAGAACGCGACTTAGTTCATTGCGCTAGTTCTTCGTGTTCGCTCCATGCGATGTTCCAAAATACCAAAACTTAATGAACCAACTGAGCGAGCGCGATCCAGTGGCTCGCTCAGTGGTGTAATAATACTAGATTTGTGTGGCAGCTGGATGCTGCCTCACAAAGTGTCAGATGTGTTCTAGCAGCTTAAGAAGTTTTTGCGCAGCGTCGGTATACATACAAAGTGCTTGTATGTATATGTGAATTTCAAGGGAATTTCACAATTTGAAGAAATTGCAACACCAATTGCGTGAGAGAACGCACAAGCAGCCATTGCAGATTTTTGACATATACAGGGTGTGTATTTCAAGAGAAGAAAAATGCAGAAAATAGCCGAATTGAAAGTGGATCAATTAAAAGTTCTTTTGAGGCAAAGAGAACTAGCGACAGGAGGTTCGCGCAGTGATTTGATTCTACGATTGGTGGATTTTGAAGGATCAGAGGAAATACAGATGTCGCATGCATCAGGAGATCATGTAGATAAAACAGTCATAACCCAGTTGCAAAGTGAAATGCAGCAGTTGAAGGAAATGATGACTCAGTTGATTAATCAGCAAGCAGCTAGTACAAGCACAGCAGCAATCGAACAGGCAGCAATTGGAAACGTTTTGGATGCAGCTAATGAGAGTTGCCAAGTTAGCCAATTCAACGCAAACACGAGACAAGCATCGGTAAAGGAGATTGCCAGAACCTTACCAGAATTTGATCCGAGTGACACAAACGCTATTTCAGTTGAGCAGTTTATCGATCGTGTCGATAATGTCATCAGTGCATACAAGTGGGAGGATAAATTCTTATTACTCGCCATATATTCGCAGCTAAAAGGTCCAGCCAAAATGTGGTTCGATTCGTCGCCAGTTTTGCATACATCATGGAGAGCTTTTGCAAACGCCCTGCGCGATGAGTTTGGAACAACACCTGATGAAGCCGAGATTCATTATGCTATGTCCAATGCCATCAGACGGACAAAAGAAACCGTTAAGGAATATTGTTTTCGTATGTCAGCCTTAGGTGTACGATACAACATCAGTGAAGCAGCAGTCATCAGATACACGCGTTCTGGATTACAACACCGTGAGCTTCAGCAGAGTATCGCAGCAATCAAGTTCACGACAATGAAGCAAATGAGGGATACCGCAGATGAATATTTTGTAAATCGAGGAAGATTACCGAACGTAAGACATGATCCAGTTAGACGCGACAATTCCGAGCACCAGCAAGAAACGGATGCAAAGGAAAAGAAGCCAAAAGATACTCTGAAGTGTTATAATTGTGGCGAGATGGGATATTTCGCAAATGTGTGCCCGGTCCCACAGAAGAATCCTCGTTGTGGAAAATGCAAGAAGTTCCATGGAAGCAATGAAAGCTGCAAGCCACCAGAAGCTAATGTCCGACGCCTAGGTGCAGAAAATCGAGACAAGTGGTTCACTAAGGAAATAGTAGTGCAGTCGAAGCCGTATAACGCATTCATTGATACGGGTAGCCAAGCAAGCATCGTTCGCAAATCAGTTGCTCAAGGAATCAATGCTGATCGACGCAACTGTCCTATCCAGATGAAAGGTATTTGTGGTGGCACACGAATACTAAATGAAGCTATAATTGTGGATATAGCCATTGATAACATTACAACTACAGCACAAGTATACATCGCAGAGGATGAATTACTTCAAGAAGATTTCTTGCTCGGACAAGATGTCATAGTCAACACGCACCTCACGCTAATTGTGAAAATGGGCAAATGTCTTTTGAAAACAAGCGAGTATTGCAACTGCCCACAACTAATAATAATGCATTGTCTAAACTTCTTCACAATGTAGAGAGCAATGACGATAAAGTTAAGTTGAGCAAGATGCCTTTGACATTTTAAAACAAAGATTGATTGCTAAGCCAGTATTTGCAAGTTATCGAGTAGACGCCATACACGAAGTTCACACGGACGCAAGTTCAGTTGGTGCTCCACAGGAGGATGCACACGATATAGACACTGCCAGTTTGAAGATAGGAAAGCTAATCATTGACGAAGCAGATTGGTTGTTCGCTATACAGCTACAGGATGAGAAGATCCAAGCGATAGTCAGCAACATGAAATCCCAACAGAAAACCGAAAACGACGAATACGTGATCGAGCAAGGACGCCTCGATCCTACCGTAAACACGAGAGCAAACTACTATGGGTCGTGCCTAAGCAGCTACGCTATCACATTCTTCATGAATCACATGACAAAGCAGGTCACATGAGCGTGGACAAAACAGTAAGTCGGATCTGCAATTTGTTTTGGTTTCCCCGCATGAGAAACTACGTAAAAAGCTACATAAAATCCTGCGTGGGTTGTGCGCTAAATAAGGAACCAGGAGGACGTCAAGAGGGTCAATATCATTATGACGATATGAAGCCAATACCGTTTTCCACTATACACATCGACCATTTGGGACCCTTTCCAAGAAGTTCCAAACGCAACGAGCACATCTTTGCCATTGTCGACGCTTTTACCAAATTTACAATCATTCGCGCTGTAAAGAGCACAGCAACCAAACATGTCATAGAAGTCCTACGAGAAGTAACCAGCTACCTTGGAATGCCAGCACAGATCATCTCCGATCGTGGTACAGCCTTCACATCCAAGGAATATGAGAAATTTTGCCGAGAGAATAATGTCAAGCGTATCCTCAATGCCGTTCGCACGCCAAGAGCAAATGGACACGTGGAGCGCACAAATCGTATTATCCTGTCTATGTTATTGCCAATGGCAGATAATAATAAGCGTTGGGTCGAGAAGCTACGAGACATCCAATGGAGCATCAATACCATGGTCAACAAAACAACTAAATGTTCTCCATTTCAGCTATTGTACGGGTATGAGCCGCGTGATGTACTGCAAAACACGTTGGGAAATGTTCTCCAAGACAAAGAAGCCGACATGATGACAGATGCTGAGCTACAGAAGCTTAGAAAAGATGCCGCCGCTAGAGTCAATGCTAAGCAGAAGCTAAGAAGAGATATGATGCCAAACACTCGAAGCCGACTATGTACGAAACAGGTGATCTCGTTTTAGTTGAGAACGAGCCCTATAGCACAGGAACATCCCGGAAGTTGGAGCCTCACTACAAAGGTCCGTTTCTGGTCAGCAAAGTGTTGCCACACGATCGATATCTTGTTGAAGATATCCCACATGCACAGCGAACTCAGAGGCATTACAAGTCAGTATACGCCTCCGACAAGATGAAGCCGTGGTGTAAGATACCGCCAGAAGACCCCAAAGAAAATGACGATGAAGAAGATGACGAATACGACGAATCTCGCGAGGGCGCTTCGAATTGTCAGGAAGCCGAATTGTAAACATCGCATCGCGTTGGCAGCCCAATCTGTTAATCGAACAGAATGTTAAACTTATCGATATGAAATAATTCGATAGTAGAAGAGGAAGAGTACTGACTTTGGTGCGAAGCAGAACAGCAAGAAATTTTTATCTTATAATAAATCTTCATTATTACTTTATATCGGAGCATTATTCACTTGGCTAGGATTCTCGCACGAATCGCCTGACAGGAGCACCAGTTGAAAGTCAGTGTCTTTCACCTTGAAGCTACAGAATTGGAATGTAGATTAGAAATGTTGGATTCTCATATAGAGACAGCTTTAAAATATCAGACTCGAGTAGAATCATTTGACCCAGGCGATGAATATCGTGGCGAGTTGGAGGAGCTTTGCATCACGACAAAGGCTCGTTTAAAGTCATTTATAAAGGGACTTACTCCTGCTACACAAGCAGTAGTTCCGGTTGCAGTTCAGCTTGCTTGGAATTAGTGATGTAAATTTGAGTGAAAACATCGATGTCGATGTGCATCGATGTTTTTAAAATGAAACATCGATGTTGGTTGATACATCGGGTTCGAAACATCGATGCATCGATGTATGTCCCATGGTTTAAAACGTTCAATTTAAAAAAAAAAAAAAGGAGTTTCTTAGCTAAATAAAGGTGATTTATTCTTAAAAACATGTGCTTTCATAGCAGTCTTTTCAGTTTCATAGCAATTTTTAACTTAAAAAGAAACAAAACTAATAAAAACTTATACTTCCATAGCAGTCTTTAACTTAAAAAGTATTTATAAAGTATAAATTTGCTTACTTTGGCATTGCAAACACTGTTCATAAATAAACGCACTCTCGTCATACAAAAATAGCGTATTGAAGATGAGACAACTGACGATAAATACGCAAAATTGTGAAATTAAGCCGATGTTTTTCAAAACATCGATGCATCGCCATGAAACATCGATGAATCGACATCTCCAAAAACATCGGGAAACATCGCCAAAAAAACATCGATGTTCGATGCATCGATGTTTTTTTACATCACTACTTGGAATTGCTCAATGCTACACACAAGTTAAGAGCAAGATACATACTGTGGTGAAGTCGCGAGTCAATTGCAGTGAGTTCTCTCTAAATCTGTGGATCTTAAAGACCAAAAAAGGAAAGAGTAACCGAAGCCAGCTGACGCTTTTATTTTGTGCTCCGTGTATTTTCTCACTTATTCGTCAATAAACTTGTCTGAATAATTATAAAAACTCATAAACAGTGAACTGCACATTGGTCGCATACCTGTTGCAAATTGTTTTTAAAATAATACACAATTGGCAACAAAACAATCATTTAAATTTTTGCCCCAAGTTTGACCGGGAAAAAAAAAAATATAAAACAACAAATAATTCAAAAGAGCAGCATCTGAGAGCATGAAACACTCGACACACGAAACTGTGCAAAACTCACACTCAAACAAAAACAACACCGCGCTCACCAAAGTGACAAAGAAACCAAAAACGAAATAATAACGGATTTAACATAACACAAATAACATACACTATCCAAGCATAAACAATCTAACATCATGCCACAAATAACAAAGAGATTGCGCGAGAACTCCAATGGGGAGATGAAGACAAACAAAGGGCTGGATATGAGCTCTATTTTGCAGCTCATTAACGAACGTTTCAAGGAACAGGGGGAGATGATAGCATGCAAAATGAGTGAAACCGAAGAGCGCATACTCTCTGTGCTTCATGAACGGCTGGACGGCATGAGTGCAGAAATCCAAAAGTTATGTGTGCGCGTCAAAAAACTGGAGAGAGATGTCTCTGAAGTTGATGCGTTAAAGACACAGGTGGGCTTGCTGAAGTCAAAACTCTCGACTCTGGCAACTGCAGAAGTGGCAAATGACCTCCGAATGCTTGGAGTCCCGTTCTGCGTGGGAGAGGCTTTGAAAACCATTTTCAACTCACTATGTTTCTCACTTGGAAAACACCTGCACCGAAGCTGAAAGATATTTGTAGGATCAGACAGGGGAAAACAGCAAGCACAGTTGTCGATCCTACAATTATTATAAAACTTCAAAACGCACGTGACAAGATCGCTCTCTTGCGGGCGGCCGGAGAGTATAAGCGGACGACAAAGCAACTACTGAACCTGCAGTTGTTGGGCTTTGACTCGTGTCCGCCTATCTACCTAAACGAACAGCTGACGAGAGAGACACTATCTTCAAAGAGGCTATGTGGATGAAGAGACAAAGATTCCTAACGGCAGTTTTCTGTCGACGTGCCTGCGTTTATGTTAAGCTAAGTGAGAGGTCAGATCCATTGTGTGTGGAGAGCTTTCAAAAGCTCTTACAAATGCAAGCCAAAAGCTCTGAAATTTCGGCTAATGCTCCGCCAGAATGAGCGTTACTTTTTTTATCTTTTTATACCCTGTGCCCATTGAAAATGGTCAAAAAGGGTATATTAGATTTGTGTGATGTATGTAACAGGCAGAAGGAAGCATCTCCGACCATATAAAGTATATATATTCTTGATCAGCATCAACAGCCGAGTCGATTGAGCCATGTCCGTCTGTCTGTCCGTCTGTCCGTCTGTTTGAACGCGTCGATCTCAGAAACTATAATAGCTAGAGACTTCAAATTTGGTATGTAGGTTGCTGGATACCGGACGCAGATCAAGTTTGTTTTTAAATTTGGATCGGACCACTATATCATATAGCTGCCATAGGAACGATCAGTCGAAAATCA
The DNA here is from genome assembly GCA_963924055.1 of Drosophila limbata. Classification (NCBI taxonomy): domain Eukaryota; kingdom Metazoa; phylum Arthropoda; class Insecta; order Diptera; family Drosophilidae; genus Drosophila; species Drosophila limbata. Next base: position 180,122 of record CAWUOW010000222.1, read on the forward strand.
AGTCTCGGTATGAAAAACTTTTTTGTTGTTTGAGATATGTGAACCAAACTGACAGAATATGCATATGGGATGGTCGCATACATCCTGACCAAATTTGATTGAAATCGGACCACTATATCATATAGCTGCCATATCAACCATCAGTCGAAAATCAAGTCTTAGTATGAAAAACTTGTTTGTTGTTTGATCTATCTAAATCAAACTCACAGAATATGCATACGCGATGGTCCCTTATGACGTAACCGAAAATTGGTTGAAATCGGATCACTATATCATATAGCTGCCATAGGAACGATCAGTCGAAAATCAAGTGTTAGTATGAACAACTTTTTTGTTGTTTGAGATAACTGAACCAAACTGACAGAGTATGCATATGAGATGGTCCCTTGTAACCTGACCGAAATTGGTTGAAATCGGATCACTATATCATATAGCTGCCATAGGAACGATCAGTCGAAAATCAAGTCTTAGTATGAACAACTTTTTTGTTGTTTGAGATAACTGAACCAAACTGACAGAGTATGCATATGAGATGGTCCCTTATAACCTGACCGAAATTGGTTGAAATCGGATCACTATATCATATAGCTGCCATAGGAACGATCAGTCGAAAATCAAGTCTTAGTATGAACAACTTTTTTGTTGTTTTAGATAACTGAACCAAACTGACAGAGTATGCATATGAGATAGTCCCTTATAACCTGACTGAAATCGGTTGAAATCGGATCACTATATCATATAGCTGCCATAGCAACGATCAGTCGAAAATCAAGTCTTAGTATGAACAACTTTTTTGTTGTTTGAGATAACTGAACCAAACTGACAGAATATGCATATGAGATGGTCCCAACCAATATTCTATTTTATGGATAATGGCACAGGGTATCCTCCAGTCGAGCAAACTCGACTGTAGCCGCGCCCACTTGTTATATTTAAAAATTACTTTCAAAAAGTTAAAAACAAAAAAAATTTTTAAAATTTTGTTGAAAAAATTATTTTGTATTTTTCGGTGTGAATTATCAGAATTGCATATATTTACCTAATTCCTATTGCATCTATATGATATACTAGTCCGATTTGAATTGCATATGTCGACCTAGTTCCTATTAGTCTTGTACCAATCCATTCGAAACAGCAAACGAGACGTTCATTCACTCGCATTGACCGGTATCATAGCCTACTCAACTGCCCGAATAGAATAAAGAAAGCAACATGTTAATACTTGAAAGAACGAGATGCTTGAACAGATTTGAAGTTTCGAAATTTGTCAATGGGGCAAATAAAGAACCAAACACAACTTTGTACTTGTGATACCGGGTACCATTCAAATAAACTTCTTATTAAAATTCAAAAATACATTAAAAAGTAAAACAAAAACCATGCATATTTATTGCAAGACACATGTTGCAAGACAGGTCCAGACCTACTTGGAAACGCTAAAATGGGAAGTCCTACCCCACCCGCCTTATTCTCCAGACATCGCTCCTTCCGATTACCACTTGTCCCGGTCGATGACACGTGGCGTGTCACAGCAGCGGTTATTTTCATATGAAGATCCTATTTTAGGTCGATGAATGGATTGCCTCAAAAAACGAGTCGTTCTTCCGAGCTGGTATTCGTATTTCAATTATTTTTTTGCTTTTGCTTTTATTACATCCTGCTCGTTTTTTTTTTCGTTTGCTGATACTTCTTAAACGAAACAATTCAAAACCAAGCACACTTTGTGTTTCCATTTGGCTTTGTTCGTTTGAAGCAAATTTTACGATATCAAACAAATCGGTATTTAGAGTATTTTGGAAGCAGTCCTGAATGAATGTTTTCGTGATAGCCTCTAGTTCCTATGACATCTTTATGATATAGTAGTAGTAGAATCTGGGGTAGTCTTCTACATCCAGAAAAAATTTGTTTAAAATCGGACCACTCACTGCGGACGGCAGTACGCGCTAGTGACGAAAGCAGCACGAGGGGTGCGAAAGGTATGACTGCTATGACTGTTCGTTTAGGTCGAGTTATACACCAATCGAAAGGTATCAATTTAACTTAAAAATGTGCATACTAAAACTTTTGAAAACTCAATTGGTGTGTGAGATAAACAGGAGTAAGTGGGAGGGGTAAAATTTAAATGATTGGACCTTTCTGAATTTGTTTTTAATTTTTTACTATTTTAATCGACTACTGGTTCAAAAGATAATTAAATTTGAAATTTTTAGTGGCCTTCAGAAAATGAAATGAAAAATCAGTTTGTCTGTTTGTTTGTTTGGATCAAGTCGTTAATTTAGCTTAAAAGTTCGAATTAGGACTTGTTCCCGATCAAAAATATAGAAACGTTCGTTCTACGACTTTTCGAAAAATCGCTAGCTTAGCGGGAAATCGCTAAAAACCGCTAAAATTGATATAATGGAAAATGTATGGGGATTGTTATCGCGCAAGGTATATGAAGGAGGCAGACAATTTGACTGCAAAGAAACTTTAGTTGCGGCGATTAAAGCGGCCTTGTCAACAATTTCATTGAAAATTCTGGAATGTTTGTACAGCTCCCTACCCAACCGGATATTTGAAGTTATTTTAACAATGGCAGGATTCACACACTATTTAACTTCATTGAAATTTCTTTAAAAATATACTAACTTATAAGTAAAAAGCAAAAAATGTCAAAATGAGCTTTAATTTTTAACATATTTTTAATTTTTGTACGGTGAACCTATTCAGTTGAATGAAAAATAGTGCATTAATTTTGTTACTCTTTCAGATGAAAAAATAAATAAGCAATAAATATTAAGTTAATGAAAATCATACTTTGGCATCTAATTACTTAAGGATCAGAAAATTATAGAAAAAAAATTTTACGTAAATCGGAACATTGGAGCATCGGAACAGCTGAATTCCTTCCACGGTAATCATGAACCTATTCAGTTGATCGACAGTGTATATGCTTTATTATATGTAAATGACTTGGTTATATGTACAAAGAACATTCATATTTAATGAGCAAGTTTCAAATGAGAGATTAAATGGAAATCAAATATTTCATTAATATTAAAAATAGACAAAACAGATGACACTAGTTTACAAAATCAAAAAAAAATTTTCTTATGGATTTGAGCCCATTTAACACGAAAATCGCACTTAAAATTTTGTTCATGAAAACATTTGCGAAATATTCATTTTTTTTCCGAATTTTCGAAGTTGCTCCGACATTTTAAAGTATGCCACGAAATCTAATTAACCGATGTGCCCAAAAAGCACTAAAATTAAAGATAACAAATTACTCTACATTTTTTTTTCATATAGTTTCGAGATCGGTTTAATAGTTCAGAAGCTAGCATCCTTAGTCAGTAAAAAAATCCGGTTTTTTTGTAATATAGCCACAAAAAAAATAGATATCTAAAACGTAAAATTGTATTTAAGTGTGAAGCGTAAAGCTGACACTGTTAAGATGAAAATAAGTCAATGTTTTTTGAGAATCTATGGATAAATGATAAACAAGAACAAAATCAAGATAAGATGCCACAAACCATACTAGAATTTCTAAACTCAGCTTTAAGAATTGTTCAAGACTTTGGTGGTAAGACCGAAAGCTTACAAAGCTTCATTGACTCACTGGAACTTTAAAATGACAAAAAAGTCACACATGAAGTAAGATTTACTAAAACAAAAATTTTAAAAAAGACACAAACCGAACTATCGGCAACAAAATATTCAAATGAAATAGAAAATCTGACAAAAGGTTTGACACGTGCATACATTTTAGACGACCTAAAACCAGACATAGCCAGCACATACGCGACTCAAACCGCAGTAAAGGCTATAATTAAAAACTGCAACATCGAAAAAGTAAAAACAAAAATGGAAGATGGACAGTTCAATAATATTAATGAAGTCATTTCTAAATTCGTGAGTAGTTGCACTGAAGCAACAGGTCCTATTCGCACGACAAAATAATCGATACAACAACAGTCAAAGAAACCCTAATTATGACACATACGAACAATACTAGCTATCACTGCGGACGGCAGTCCGCGCTAGTGACGAAAGCAGCACGAAGGGTGCTATAGGCGACTAGAATATATACACAGGAAGAATGGAAAATTTGCTATGACTGTCGATCGAAAGCTATCAATTTAACTTACAAATGTGCATACTAAGACTTTTGGAAGAAAATTGGGCCGTTGGAGCCTTTTTGTTTTTTTTTTAATTTTTTAATATTCTAAAAATACGCGTCGAATGACACCTCAATCAATAAAATCCGACTACTCGTTCAAAAGATAATTAATTTTGAAATTTTTAGTGGCCTTCCGAAAATGAGATGAAAAGTCAGTCCACTTGTTTGTTTGTTTGTTTGTTTGTTTGGATCAAATCGTTGATTTAGCTTAAAAATTTGAATGAGGACTTGTTCCAGCTCAAAAGTCTAGAAACGTTGATATATGACACAAAAAATGTTAACGATAGTTTTGGAAGATATAACCTATTAACTGAATATATACGTTTTACTTTGCAGCAGCAACAAAGTATCATAGCAGCCAGAGTTTGAGAGTGCTGAACAGATTTTGCGCTTGTCATGTTGGCATGTAAGTTGCCAGATAATTTGTTTTTGCTTGTACAAACAATAAACACCGATTTACAAAGTTACACAGTCAAAACATATTGCAATTGTCACAATTTCCAATGTCTTCTTAAAAAATTTCTGATATTACTAGTGAAGAAAACATTTTCATGCCCCAAAATTTCTGATATCCAATTTAGTGACAAAAAATATTAAATTTATTTATTTATTTAAATTTTTTTTTAATAATTTATGTGTAAGGATTATTAAAAAAAAATGTTTGTCACTGGGCACATTGCTCTAAATTTTTCATACCTAATAAATAGTACTTTTTGCAAAAATTTTTTCCAGCATGACAATTCGCTTTTTTTTCGTATCACTTGGTTTTTTTTTGCTCACTTTTTTTTCCACTCCCATTAAAAGAAACTGAATGTGTAGCTACTTTTTCGCGTCAGCTTTGCGCATCACTATTGATCATCGCCATTGCGCATCATCGATGGCCATCACTGCCCACTTTGTTTACGGTTTACTGTTTAGCGTCACTCTTGCGCATCACTGTTGACCACCCCTATAGCGCAACTCTGGTGAGCATCACCTTTCCCTTTGTTCACTGTTCACTGTTTACTTTTGCCCATAATTGTCACAATCCATTACCATCACTGCTGGGCATATTCACTTTGTTCACAGTTCACTTCTCTTTAGCGTCACTTTTGCACGATTTGCACCGCTTTGCTCGATTGGGTCTCAACCCTGTTGCACATCATTGTTAAGCGGCAGTTAAGCGCAGACACTTTTTAACGTTGACTTTGGCGCCGAGGCGTTTGTTCGTTTTCGTAGCAGAGCTGCAGCGCTCTCCCTCGTGACGTTGACAGCGACGCTCGCTCTCCCGACAGAGCGTTTAGCTAAACGTTTATGCTCGCGACGGCGAGTGCTTGGCTCGCGACTGCGCACAGTGAGGCCGTTGCTTTTTTTACTTTGCTAAAATAATAACCTTTGAACCAAATGAGATAATCAAAAAATTTTAACGTCATATGATAGAACTTTTCATCCTATGTGAATGTAGAGGGGTGGAAAACTTCCATCTGGATGCTATGGCAGCTAATTAAAGCACTTCGCGTTTCGTTATAATAATTCAAATTATTTGGACCGATCTGCTCGATTTTATGTGTTGCCCACATTTGGAGAGTTGGTTGGGAAACAAAAGGAACTTGTTCGCTGCCTACTTTTGGGTATGAAGCACAAGCCTGGAGAAAGCCGGAACCAAAAATCGTCTGCAAGTGAAGATTGTCCTCGTTGCCGCAGAGTCGTTCCGCTATCTGCTTCGTCAGTGTCCGGTACTGCGTTGGAAGCAGCTGGAAAATGACTTCCCGTTGAAAGTCGGATACCTTGGATTTGACGATCACCAAGCAAGCTCTTTCGGTACCGACGCGCGAGACGGAAAGCCCGAAGGCCGTTGACAAAGATGCGTCGATACGGCTCACAGGACAGCTTGGATCGATTATCGCTCGAGTCTCGAAAGATTTCTTGTCGGTGTCGATAGTGATGAGGGCCGTTGGAAGGACTGTCGTCTTTTGTTGCTCCAAGATGGACGTGAGAGATATTGTCGGGATGGGCCGGGTTGGGGTGCGAGCTGCTGCTGATGGAGAGCGAGATCTTGCTTGCTGACGGATCGGGGAGCCTTGCCGCGACTCGTGCATGTGCAGCAGCGTGTGGTAGTCCCGGTGACACACACGGCATTTGTCCTGGCGTGGACAACTCTCTCCGGAGTGCTGGTGAGCCAAACACTTGGGGCAGTATTTGTTCACCAACACTGCCCTGAGTCTCTTCTCCGGCATCGGATCGACGCGGTTCATCGTGGACGTCTGCCCTGTGTCGCTTGTGGACGCGGTGCCATTGCGTGTTGTACTGAAATGAAGCGGATGCGGAAATTAGTTTGGAGTTTGGAGATGGAACGTCCGTCTCTGGAGGCAGCAAAATAAATTTTGCAATTGGTCGTTTAACTACACCACGGGTCTTTAAACCATCTTATGGCTTTTCAAAGGCTCGTCGGCCGTCGAGGAGTCCCACAGACCGTCCATTGCGACAACGCGACGAATTTCGTAGGAGCCAGTCGCCAATTTCGGGCCCGAATCGAGGAGGAGGCTGACGCACTTCAAGAATACGCATCAAGAAGCGGATGCGTATTTGCGTTCATACCGCCCAGGGCTCCGCACTTCGGGGGTCTGTGGGAGGCAGGTGTGAAGTCTGCAAAGCACCTACTCCTACGGATGGTAGGCAGCCTGCTGTTAACGGGAGAAGAGCTGCAGACGACGCTCGTCGCAGTGGAGGCCGTGCTCAACTGACGGCCAATAGGAGCACTAAGCGACGACCCCAGCGGCGGCGAGGCTCTGACACCGGGCCACGCACTAGTGGGAGGCCCATTGACCGCAATGCCAGCAGGACCTGACCTGCTTAAGTCGATGGCAAGCTGTCTCGTCGCTCAGGCGACAGTTCTGGCGGCGATGGTCCTAAGAGTACATTCTGGGACTCCAAGCCAGGAGCAAGTGGCACCATCGCACGCCAGACGTCGTCGTTGGAGAGATGGTGGTCGTCTCCGAGGACAATCTGCCGCCTCAGAATTGGCTGATCGGAAGAGTCATGGCGGTGCATCGGGGAGAGGACGGCGCCGTTCGCGTCGTTGACTTGAAGACGGCAACCGGAGGAGTGTTCAGGAGGCCCATTCATAAGCTGGCTCGGCTTCCAATTGGATGAAGCACTGGGCTTCATGGTCGCCGATGTCGCCGCATTTCGGCAGATTTTTTATATTTTTTATTTTTTTTATGATATTTTTCCTAGTTTAAGTTAGTTGTTGAATTTTTTTAATTTTAGGGTTAATTAGACTTAGGGCGCTTTCGTCATTCGCTCTGAGCGCGAATTCGCCTCGCTTCGTCACCGTAGGGTAAAGCTAGGCTTAAGAAAAATGAAGTAGTCAGTTGTCGAAATACAATTATAACGCAAGCACGAAATCTCGCTGTCGCTCACTTTAAAAGCCACCAAAGTTTTCGCGTATTTAATAAATAATATTAAATACATTATTCATAAAAACTTATGGATTTTAATGGCGCCCCGGGTGGACTATTTTAAAGTTTATTGTTTCTATTTTTTTCGAGTGACAGCAGTGACAATAAAAGTTCGAAGTGTTTTATTTTTTTGAACAGTTCAAACATAATATATATACATATTCTTCGCTTGTGTGGCCCGCGACGCGAAACAATTGATAATTTAAAATTAATTTCGCCGGTCGTGCAAATATAGTTGCTGCAACTTAACAATCTGGACATTTCTTTGTGCTTAGATTCCATTAACTTTGTGTTGGTAGACGATTTTTGGAGCTGAAAATTCCAAGGAAAGTTTCATCGGCAATCAAAAGTCCGGAACAGCAGGTACTGTGCTTAAAATTGAAAGCCAAACAACCACAAATTGCATTGGTTGTGCTAATAAAGCCAACTCTTTCAATTCTTGGCACATATGTAAAGTAGTTGAGCATTTTATAATTTGTATATTTATATTGCATGCACTAAGTGACCGCTTTGGAGATTGTTTGTTGTCATTTTTGTCAATAATTATTATTGTGCGATTAGTGCTCTGAGCAGGAAGTTGACCAGTTGACGTACATACATACGTACACACGTACATAGCAGCGAAGCTGCAGTCCGCTATTATCGTTTTCGTTGTTCGTTTTGCTTAGCGACAGCTGTCCAGTTGTTTGTGTGCATTTTAGTTGGCGTACTTTGGCAAGCATCACTCGCTCCCCTACATTGTTGGTCAGGCATATTCATTTTCAAAAGTCGTTTGTCAATTGATAGCGCTCCTTTAGTTTTTTGCTTCTTTTAACGTTTAACGTATAAACGAGTGCTACAATAATTTAATTCAATCATATTTTAATATATAAAATATTATCGAATTTAAATATTGCCATGACAAACACTAAGGAAAATCTTGAAGATTCGAAAAGTAAACTCAATATATGCGTAAAAAGGTTAACCCGTTTGTTTGACCAAATAAACAAGATTAAACTAAACCTTTGTAAACATCGCATCGCGTTGGCAGCCCAATCTGTTAATCGAACAGAATGTTAAACTTATCGATATGAAATAATTCGATAGTAGAAGAGGAAGAGAACTGACTTTGGTGCGAAGCAGAACAGCAAGACATTTTTATCTTATAATTTAATATTAATAAATCTTCATTATTACTTTATATCGGAGCATTATTCACTTGGCTAGGATTCTTGCACGAATCGCCTGACAGGAGCACCAGTTGAAAGTCAGTGTCTTTCAGTTCAGAAGTGGGATAAGTGATGTGTTCGCCTATCCGAAGAGCAGCATAAACGCAGACAAAGAAAAACGTCGGCGTACCAGGTTTGCAATGGAAAGTGTTTCCACGGTCTAGGTGACCAAAGAGATTGCAAATTGGGATTGGTTCCTTGGTCTACTTGCAGACGGTTTTGGATTTGGATTATTAAGTGTCGGATGTGTTCTGGCAGCTTAAGAAGTTTTTGCGCAGCATCGGTATACATACAAAGTGCTTGTATGTATATGTGAATTTCAAGGGAATTTCACAATTTGAAGAAATTGCAACACCAATTGCGTGAGAGAACGCACAAGCAGCCATTGCAGATTTTTGACATATACAGGGTGTGTATTTCAAGAGAAGAAAAATGCAGAAAATAGCCGAATTGAAAGTGGATCAATTAAAAGTTCTTTTGAGGCAAAGAGAACTAGCGACAGGAGGTTCGCGCAGTGATTTGATTCTACGATTGGTGGATTTTGAAGGATCAGAGGAAATAGAGATGTCGCATGCATTAGGAGATCATGTAGATAAAGCAGTCATAACCCAGTTGCAAAGTGAAATGCAGCAGTTGAAGGAAATGATGACTCAGTTGATTAATCAGCAAGCAGCTAGTACAAGCACAGCAGCAATCGAACAGGCAGCAATTGGAAACGTTTTGGATGCAGCTAATGAGAGTAGCCAAGTTAGCCAATTCAACGCAAAAACGAGACAAGCATCGGTAAAGGAGATTGCCATAACCTTACCAGAATTTGATCCGAGTGACACAAACGCTATTTCAGTTGAGCAGTTTATCGATCGTGACGATAATGTCATCAGTGCATACAAGTGGGAGGATAAATTCTTATTACTCGCCATATATTCGCAGCTGAAAGGTCCAGCCAAAATGTGGTTCGATTCGTCGCCAGTTTTGCATACATCATGGAGAGCTTTTGCAAACGCCCTGCGCGATGAGTTTGGTTACAACATGTGTTGTCGATGCCCATTCTAAATAATCCACTCGTTTGTAGAATCCTGCAGCAATTTTCTTGTCGATTTCTTTTGCATATGCATCACGAAGTGCGAATGGTACATCTCTTGCTCGAGCAAACACGGGCTTAGCGTCTGGTTTTAGGTGTACTTTCACAGGTGGCCCCTTGAAAGTTCCAGCTGTTGTATCGAAGATCGAGTTGTACTTTGCTAGTAATTGCCTTAGTTTTCCATTTTTCTCATCTGAAAGTCCAGTTGCTTGTGCTGCTATGGTCTTAATACTTCTTTCTGCTAGGTCTATCGAGCTGTAAGAATCATTTGAAAACAGCTCGGCGAAGTTAATTTCCTTTGCAAACTGGGAAATCCATTCTCGTCCACGTAGTGTTCCTAGATTTCCTTTCACTACGTATAAGTTAAGTTTGCGTGTAGTTCCTCCGAATGCCACATTCAACGAAGCTCTTCCAATGCAAGTAATTTGATGGCCTGTATAACTGGAAAATGTGCAATCCGTTCTTGTTAGTCGTAGTGTAGGTTTAATTTTGCGAAATTCTTTTTCATTAATTATGCTGCACGGAGCTCCTGTATCTAATTCCATCGGTAATCGTATTCCATCAACATGCATTGTGATAATTTTTCTTTTTGAAGAATTGATAGAATTAATTGTGTTAGTATAAAGCATTGTCTCAATCTCTTTTCGTTCATCAGTTTCTGTAGTCTCCGAAATTTGCTTAGTATTTGTTCTGCATACCTTGCTTATATGCCCCTCCTTACCACACTGAAAGCATTTCTCATTTTTGAACTTGCAGTCTTTTCGTAGATGCTGCCCTCCACAGCCGTAGCATTGACTGTTAGGCTTAGAAAAGTTACCGGGTTTCTTGCGAATTGGAGCGTATCCCAGCTTACATGTAGGTTCCACCTCTGGGACCTGTTTAGCATTGACAGTGCTGACTGAATGTAGCAACAATTCTCTGGAGTATGCTGCTTCGTACGCATCTGCGAATGTCGTTGGTTTTTTTGCAATAACCTCATCACAGATATTTCGACTCTGCATGCCGAATAGCATTTGCTCTATTAGCATTCTGTGGAGGAACGTATCATATTCGCAAAAGGATGCAGCTTGTTTTAAGCGAAGAACGAAGGCTGCTAGGGATTCCTCGGCTTCCTGATGTAGTTGGCGAAATTTGAAACTCTCTGCATATTTGTTTCGCTTTCCATCGAAGTGGTCAATTAGCACTTCTTTTATTTCCCCGTATTGCAATTCTTCGGGTCGTCTTGGATTAATAAGAATACGTAGAGTTCTATTCAATTCTGCACCCATATGCACACGTGCGTAGTTATGGTGCTCAGAAGAAGGAATTTTGCTTAGTTGAAGTGCCCAGTCGAACCTTGTGAAGTAATCTTTTACCGTAGTCTCCTCCCCGCTTTTATAGTTTGGCATTGCAAGCCGCTGCGTCATTGTAGAATTCTCAGAATTGCCAGCATTGTGGCTTGCTTCCTCAACTGCTGTGCGAATTGCACCAGCCAGCGATTGTAGGATTTCGTTCAATTGGGCTGCGTCAATACTCATCTTGTTTACTTCTGACACCAGTGTTGTGTCCTATATATTAAAATAAGTAATTTATTTTAAGACTAAAATTCATTGCGTCTTTTCAATTTGATTTCACAATTATTAGAGGCGTTGCCAATACAAATCGATTCTTAATACTAGCATAAGCGATTATTCGATTAACTATCGATATATAAAATGATTACAATGTAGTATTATTAATTCATACATAACAGAAATAAAAAACGGGTCATATATAAATTAAAGTTTATTAATAATAACAAAAATTATAAATACAAAAAAAAATTTAAATAATGTATGCATTAATCGGACTCTATATCATTTTCGCTTTCTTCACTTTCATTTATTTCGCTTTCATTTAATTCTGGTGCTTTTTAAAGAGACAAAGCTTCTTTTGGTTATGTGTTAAATTTTTTTTTGTTAACTTCCGTTTGCAAGATATTATTGGATCTGAGCTTATTAAAAACATATTCAAAATATCTTAGATGCTCTTAATTCTATCCATTTTGCTCGAATAGCACTCTCGATACTTTTTGAAATCCTTGTTTCGAGCTTCTTGAGCTTCTTCTGAGAGTTGGCCAATTGGTAGCAAAGCGTTGGAAATAATTTCAGTACCGTGAATTAAGAATTTGTGTATCGTTGGTGGCATATAATACCACGGATACAACTTTACAAAGTACCTAGCAGTTTCATGAGTGTACACTTGGAACGATTCCATGTTAACCTCGTGGCCTGATGCAGCGACAACCATAACGGTATGGAACCTACTGGAGATCGACTCCAGTAATTTTCGCCGAAACTTCTGCATTTGGAAAAATTCGTCGCGTGGTGAATTCGTTTGAATTTGCAAGATCTAAAATAGTGTTCGTAAAAATGCAATGATATAGGTCAGCTAAAATCTTTTGTAACATATATGTTGAAACATATATTTACCGGTCACAAACAAACACCCTAGCTAAAGACGAGAAACACAATTAAAAGCATACTATTTATTACAAAGTTAATAGACACATATATTTTATCTAATGACGTGGATCACAACTAGACGTTCACTGTTAATAAGAGTACACTAGTACATACACTTTACTTCGCTTTCCATTTCTCAATAAAATAAATTTAATAATTTAAGCTAAGCTTAAAGTTGATCTTTTACTTTGTCTTGCTAAATGCAATTGACAGACAGCTTACAGCTGACCAAAACAGCTGACAAAATCAGCTGACCGAAACAGCCGACCACTTAAAAATGAAAAAGCAACTATGTTTTGTGATTTAGCGAGCAACTTTGAATTCAAATAACTCTCTCGGGGCAAAACGGGGCGCAAAACCCCTTGGAGGGCACTTAGACAGATATGTTACAAATTTAATAAAGAAAGAATGATTACGTTTAGTTACGTTTGAAGTAACTTTTGCCTATCTAAAGATAAAAATACCTCTGATTTCACAGGTACTTTTTATTTAAATATTTTTCCAAAAAATTACTAAAAATTTTTGATTCAAAAAAATGTACAAAAATTGTTAAGGATTCAAATTTATTATTTCCATTTTAAACAATTAATTTTTGGTAATTTTTTACGCGGAATTCGTCATCAAAAGTGACAAAAAAAATATAAATTTTTCGTATTTCGAAAAACGAAAACACAAAGTTTCAACTTTGGCGTCACATAACAGGGTTTCTATAAGACATAGGGCCATAATTTTTTCACTCCCCAATGCAGAATTTTGTCTTCTTTGACCACATATTTATTTGATTTCGCAACTCCAAAATTTGTATTTTGCATTTATCGTCACTTTTGGGGTCTCTCACCCCAGTGTGCGGCAAGGGCTACGCCGTTGAATTTGACGGCGGCGGCGGCGTATACACTTATTTAATAAAATTTTTCTCATTAAATAAAGAAAAAAACCACTGAAAATTTTTTATGTCTATTAAAAAAAAAAGTTTTTCAAAACCAATTCACTGTAATTTTTCACAGACTTGATTTTACATATATTTAATTGTAAAAAAAATAAAATAATTTAAAGATAAAATATTTCAAATTTTTTTTTTTTTAATTGTTGTTTTAAAAGCTATGACGCCGAACGCCGCCGCCGCCGCCGCGCAGATTTTTCCGTGACTTGGCGGCGGCGCGTCAGAAAGACCAAAAATCGGCGGCGGCGGCGGCGTGGCGCGGCGGCGTAAACGTCTAGTATGTACATTAGAGTGCATCGATTTGTATGGGCCCGAAAAAATGAAAAAATGGTAACCCATTTTCGTAATCTATGGTCAATTCTAAGATGTTTTCACCAAGAAACCATAGTTCTAAAATGAATTCCTGGTCCGCGCTTTTTGAGTTGAAAATTCATTTTTTTGAACATTTATATCTTGGGTGTTTATGGACCGATACTGACAAACTTGGTGTCAATTCTCTTCTTAGGACCAGGACTTTTAAAGTAAATTAGAATCAAAGGACAAATTGTCCTTTACACAGGATTTTCGTCCATGGAAGGACGATTTCGCGGTTCGATTGTGTCAAGGTATATCCTAAAATATTAGCCAGAATTTAATATAATTTTGGCCCAAAGGACATTTTTATCGTCCTTGAACTTGTATTTTTTATCAACAGAAAATTTACAAAATATTATATTAAAATTGTATTAAAATCTTTGTAAATTTTCTGTTGATAAAAAATACAAGTTCAAGGACGATAAAAATGTCCTTTGGGCCAAAATTATATTAAATTCTGGCTAATATTTTAGGATATACCTTGACACAATCGAACCGCGAAATCGTCCTTCCATGGACGAAAATCCTGTGTAAAGGACAATTTGTCCTTTGATTCTAATTTACTTTAAAAGTCCTGGTCCTAAGAAGAGAATTGACACCAAGTTTGTCAGTATCGGTCCATAAACACCCAAGATATAAATGTTCAAAAAAATGAATTTTCAACTCAAAAAGCGCGGACCAGGAATTCATTTTAGAACTATGGTTTCTTGGTGAAAACATCTTAGAATTGACCATAGATTACGAAAATGGGTTACCATTTTTTGTGAAAAAAATCGATGCACTCTAATGTACATCAATCATTGCGGACGGCAGTCCGCGCTAGTGACGAAAGCAGCACGAAGGGTGCGAAGGCGACTAGCATATATACACAGGAAGAATGGAAGATTTGCTATGACTGTCCGATCAGGTCGAGTTATATACCGATCGAAAGGTATTAATTAAACTTACAAGTGTGCATACTAAGACTTTTGAAAACTCACCTGGTTCGTGGGATAAACAGGTGTAAGTGGGAGGGGCAAAATTTACATTATTGGAGCTAATGGGGCCGTTGGAGCCTTTTTGAATTTTCGTTGAATTTTTTACAATTCTCATCAAAAATACGCGTCGAATGACACCTCGATCATCAAAATCGGACAACTGGTTCAAAAAATAATTAGTTTTGAAATTTTGAGTCGCCTTCCGAAAATGAGATGAAAAGTCAGTATGTTTGTTTGTTTGTTTGTTTGTATCAAAGCGATGATTTAGCTTAAAAGTTTGAATGAGGACTTGTTCCCGCTCAAAAATCTAGAAACGTTTGTTCTACGACTTTTTCGAAAAATCGCTAGTTTAGCGGGAAATCGCTAAAAACCGCTAAAACTAAAAACCCCCATAGTGTCCAAACTATGAAAGCTACAGATATGATCTATATGTCGTTGGAAAGGTACTTTGAAGGGCTCTTAAGCATATGCTCAAACTTTTTTTCTAAAGTACACAGGTAAAAAGCTACAGGTGAAAAAAGGTAATTTTTTCCACATTTTGGCGGTTTTCGAGAAAACGCCGCTAGCGATTTTTTTTAATTTTGAATATGTTTGAGCTTTTAATATTTCGCGTTTTTTGATACATCATGCATAAATTTTTGTTGATTGGTTTGGAAGATATAACCTATTAACTGAATATATACGTTTTACTTTGAATTGGAAAAGGACAGCAGCAACAAAGTGTCATAGCAGCCAGAGTTTGAGAGTGCTGATAAATTTTGCGCTTGGCATGTTGGCATGTGTGTTAGTAAAGAGAAACAGTGTTGCCAGACAGTTTCTTTTTGCTTGTACAAACAATAAACACCGATTGACAAAGTTACACTGTAAAAAAATATTTCAATTGTCAAAACTTCCTATGTCTTATTAAAAAATTTCTGATATCTTATAAAAAAACCTCTTTACGAGGTAAAAGTCTAGTGACGAAAACATTTTCATGCCCCAAAATTTCTGATATCCAATTTTGTGACGAAAAATATTACATTTTACACATGAATTAATAAAAAAAAATTTTGTCACTGGCTCTGCGCAAAAAAGTACTACTAGTATATACTGGTATTTATTAGTTATGAAAAATTTAGCGCAATGTGTCCAGTGACAAAATTTTTTTTTAATAATTCATGTGTAAAATGTAATATTTTTCGTCACAAAATTGGATATCAGAAATTTTGGGGCATGAAAATGTTTTCGTCACTAGACTTTTACCTCGTAAAGAGGTTTTTTTATAAGATTGTACCTACACCAAAGCTTTTGGAGAGGCATATTAAGGCTTAGAATTTGCTAATAGATACTGATTCTATGATGAAGAGTGGCACAGCATAGTCTTTAAGGCCAAAAAAAAAAATAATTTTAATGGCCCACACAACTGCAATGGAGAGATTTGCTCCAGGATCGGCTATCCTGCTACAAGCGAGGTTTTGGCGTCAGAACCTTTATGGTAGGGACCGCGTTCTGCCATAAGGGAAATACCCCTATGTGCTTCAAATTCACCCGGATGAATGACAGCATGTACATTTGTATGTAGAGCTTCTGGACTACAAGTTAATAGACATTGCACTACGGCTTTTTTCCGTTTTTTTTTTTTGGAATAAAGTCAATTTTTTTTTGTTAAGTATTTTAAAATTTTGTTGAGTTTTAATTTTTAGACACCCTAGTGTAAACATCGCATCGCGTTGGCAGCCCATTCTGTTAATCGAACAGAATGTTAAACTTATCGATATGAAATAATTCGAGAGTAGAAGAAGAAGAGAACTGACTTGGGTACGAAGCAGAACAGCAAGACGTTTTTATATTATAATTTAATATTAATAAATATCCATTATTACTTTATATCGGAGCATTATTCCCTTGGCTAGGATTCTCGCACGAATCGCCTGACAGGAGCACCAGTTGAAAGCCAGTGTCTTTCAGTTCAGAAGTGGGATAAGTGATGTGTTCGCCTATCCGAAGAGCAGCATAAACGCAGTCAAAGAAAAAACGTCGGCGTACCAGGTTTGCAATGGAAAGTGTTTCCACGGTCTAGGTGACCAAAGAGATTGCAAATTGGAATTGGTTCCTTGGTCTACGTGGCAGACGGTTTTGGATTTGGATTATTAAGTGTCAGATGTGTTCTAGCAGCTTAAGAAGTTTTTGCGCAGCGTCGGTATACATACAAAGTGCTTGTATGTATATGTGAATTTCAAGGGAATTTCACAATTTGAAGAAATTGCTACACCAATTGCGTGAGAGAACGCACAAGCAGCCATTGCAGATTTTTGACATATACAGGGTGTGTATTTCAAGAGAAGAAAAATGCAGAAAATAGCCGAATTGAAAGTGGATCAATTAAAAGTTCTTTTGAGGCAAAGAGAACTAGCGACAGGAGGTTCGCGCAGTGATTTGATTCTACGATTGGTGGATTTTGAAGGATCAGAGGAAATACAGATGTCGCATGCATCAGGAGATCATGTAGATAAAACAGTCATAACCCAGTTGCAAAGTGAAATGCAGCAGTTGAAGGAAATGATGACTCAGTTGATTAATCAGCAAGCAGCTAGTACAAGCACAGCAGCAATCGAACAGGCAGCAATTGGAAACGTTTTGGATGCAGCTAATGAGAGTTGCCAAGTTAGCCAATTCAACGCAAACACGAGACAAGCATCGGTAAAGGAGATTGCCAGAACCTTACCAGAATTTGATCCGAGTGACACAAACGCTATTTCAGTTGAGCAGTTTATCGATCGTGTCGATAATGTCATCAGTGCATACAAGTGGGAGGATAAATTCTTATTACTCGCCATATATTCGCAGCTAAAAGGTCCAGCCAAAATGTGGTTCGATTCGTCGCCAGTTTTGCATACATCATGGAGAGCTTTTGCAAACTCCCTGCGCGATGAGTTTGGAACAACACCTGATGAAGCCGAGATTCATTATGCTATGTCCAATGCCATCAGACGGACAAAAGAAACCGTTAAGGAATATTGTTTTCGTATGTCAGCCTTAGGTGTACGATACAACATCAGTGAAGCAGCAGTCATCAGATACACGCGTTCTGGATTACAATACCGTGAGCTTCAGCAGAGTATCGCAGCAATCAAGTTCACGACAATGAAGCAAATGAGGGATACCGCAGATGAATATTTTGTAAATCGAGGAAGATTACCGAACGTAAGACATGATCCAGTTAGACGCGACAATTCCGAACACCAGCAAGAAACGGATGCAAAGGAAAAGAAGCCAAAAGATACTCTGAAGTGTTATAATTGTGGCGAGATGGGATATTTCGCAAATGTGTGCCCGGTCCCACAGAAGAATCCTCGTTGTGGAAAATGCAAGAAGTTCCATGGAAGCAATGAAAGCTGCAAGCCACCAGAAGCTAATGTCCGACGCCTAGGTGCAGAAAATCGAGACAAGTGGTTCACTAAGGAAATAGTAGTGCAGTCGAAGCCGTATAACGCATTCATTGATACGGGTAGCCAAGCAAGCATCGTTCGCAAATCAGTTGCTCAAGGAATCAATGCTGATTGACGCAACTGTCCTATCCAGATGAAAGGTATTTGTGGTGGCACACGAATACTAAATGAAGCTATAATTGTGGATATAGCCATTGATAACATTACAACTACAGCACAAGTATACATCGCAGAGGATGAATTACTTCAAGAAGATTTCTTGCTCGGACAAGATGTCATAGTCAACACGCACCTCACGCTAATTGTGAAAATGGGCAAATGTCTTTTGAAAACAAGCGAGTATTGCAACTGCCCACAACTAATAATAATGCATTGTCTAAACTTCTTCACAATGTAGAGAGCAATGACGATAAAGTTAAGTTGAGCAAGATGCCTTTGACATTTTAAAACAAAGATTGATTGCTAAGCCAGTATTTGCAAGTTATCGAGTAGACGCCATACACGAAGTTCACACGGACGCAAGTTCAGTTGGTGCTCCACAGGAGGATGCACACGATATAGACACTGCCAGTTTGAAGATAGGAAAGCTAATCATTGACGAAGCAGATTGGTTGTTCGCTATACAGCTACAGGATGAGAAGATCCAAGCGATAGTCAGCAACATGAAATCCCAACAGAAAACCGAAAACGACGAATACGTGATCGAGCAAGGACGCCTCGATCCTACCGTAAACACGAGAGCAAACTACTATGGGTCGTGCCTAAGCAGCTACGCTATCACATTCTTCATGAATCACATGACAAAGCAGGTCACATGAGCGTGGACAAAACAGTAAGTCGGATCTGCAATTTGTTTTGGTTTCCCCGCATGAGAAACTACGTAAAAAGCTACATAAAATCCTGAGTGGGTTGTGCGCTAAATAAGGAACCAGGAGGACGTCAAGAGGGTCAATATCATTATGACGATATGAAGCCAATACCGTTTTCCACTATACACATCGACCATTTGGGACCCTTTCCAAGAAGTTCCAAACGCAACGAGCACATCTTTGCCATTGTCGACGCTTTTACCAAATTTACAATCATTCGCGCTGTAAAGAGCACAGCAACCAAACATGTCATAGAAGTCCTACGAGAAGTAACCAGCTACCTTGGAATGCCAGCACAGATCATCTCCGATCGTGGTACAGCCTTCACATCCAAGGAATATGAGAAATTTTGCCGAGAGAATAATGTCAAGCGTATCCTCAATGCCGTTCGCACGCCAAGAGCAAATGGACACGTGGAGCGCACAAATCGTATTATCCTGTCTATGTTATTGCCAATGGCAGATAATAATAAGCGTTGGGACGAGAAGCTACGAGACATCCAATGGAGCATCAATACCATGGTCAACAAAACAACTAAATGTTCTCCATTTCAGCTATTGTACGGGTATGAGCCGCGTGATGTACTGCAAAACACGTTGGGAAATGTTCTCCAAGACAAAGAAGCCGACATGATGACAGATGCTGAGCTACAGAAGCTTAGAAAAGATGCCGCCGCTAGAGTCAATGCTTAGCAGAAGCTAAGAAGAGATATGATGCCAAACACTCGAAGCCGACTATGTACGAAACAGGTGATCTCGTTTTAGTTGAGAACGAGCCCTATAGCACAGGAACATCCCGGAAGTTGGAGCCTCACTACAAAGGTCCGTTTCTGGTCAGCAAAGTGTTGCCACACGATCGATATCTTGTTGAAGATATCCCACATGCACAGCGAACTCAGAGGCATTACAAGTCAGTATACGCCTCCGACAAGATGAAGCCGTGGTGTAAGATACCGCCAGAAGACCCCAAAGAAAATGACGATGAAGAAGATGACGAATACGACGAATCTCGCGAGGGCGCTTCGAATTGTCAGGAAGCCGAATTGTAAACATCGCATCGCGTTGGCAGCCCAATCTGTTAATCGAACAGAATGTTAAACTTATCGATATGAAATAATTCGATAGTAGAAGAGGAAGAGTACTGACTTTGGTGCGAAGCAGAACAGCAAGAAATTTTTATCTTATAATAAATCTTCATTATTACTTTATATCGGAGCATTATTCACTTGGCTAGGATTCTCGCACGAATCGCCTGACAGGAGCACCAGTTGAAAGTCAGTGTCTTTCACCTTGAAGCTACAGAATTGGAATGTAGATTAGAAATGTTGGATTCTCATATAGAGACAGCTTTAAAATATCAGACTCGAGTAGAATCATTTGACCCAGGCGATGAATATCGTGGCGAGTTGGAGGAGCTTTGCATCACGACAAAGGCTCGTTTAAAGTCATTTATAAAGGGACTTACTCCTGCTACACAAGCAGTAGTTCCGGTTGCAGTTCAGCTTGCTTGGAATTAGTGATGTAAATTTGAGTGAAAACATCGATGTCGATGTGCATCGATGTTTTTAAAATGAAACATCGATGTTGGTTGATACATCGGGTTCGAAACATCGATGCATCGATGTATGTCCCATGGTTTAAAACGTTCAATTTAAAAAAAAAAAAAAGGAGTTTCTTAGCTAAATAAAGGTGATTTATTCTTAAAAACATGTGCTTTCATAGCAGTCTTTTCAGTTTCATAGCAATTTTTAACTTAAAAAGAAACAAAACTAATAAAAACTTATACTTCCATAGCAGTCTTTAACTTAAAAAGTATTTATAAAGTATAAATTTGCTTACTTTGGCATTGCAAACACTGTTCATAAATAAACGCACTCTCGTCATACAAAAATAGCGTATTGAAGATGAGACAACTGACGATAAATACGCAAAATTGTGAAATTAAGCCGATGTTTTTCAAAACATCGATGCATCGCCATGAAACATCGATGAATCGACATCTCCAAAAACATCGGGAAACATCGCCAAAAAAACATCGATGTTCGATGCATCGATGTTTTTTTACATCACTACTTGGAATTGCTCAATGCTACACACAAGTTAAGAGCAAGATACATACTGTGGTGAAGTCGCGAGTCAATTGCAGTGAGTTCTCTCTAAATCTGTGGATCTTAAAGACCAAAAAAGGAAAGAGTAACCGAAGCCAGCTGACGCTTTTATTTTGTGCTCCGTGTATTTTCTCACTTATTCGTCAATAAACTTGTCTGAATAATTATAAAAACTCATAAACAGTGAACTGCACATTGGTCGCATACCTGTTGCAAATTGTTTTTAAAATAATACACAATTGGCAACAAAACAATCATTTAAATTTTTGCCCCAAGTTTGACCGGGAAAAAAAAAAATATAAAACAACAAATAATTCAAAAGAGCAGCATCTGAGAGCATGAAACACTCGACACACGAAACTGTGCAAAACTCACACTCAAACAAAAACAACACCGCGCTCACCAAAGTGACAAAGAAACCAAAAACGAAATAATAACGGATTTAACATAACACAAATAACATACACTATCCAAGCATAAACAATCTAACATCATGCCACAAATAACAAAGAGATTGCGCGAGAACTCCAATGGGGAGATGAAGACAAACAAAGGGCTGGATATGAGCTCTATTTTGCAGCTCATTAACGAACGTTTCAAGGAACAGGGGGAGATGATAGCATGCAAAATGAGTGAAACCGAAGAGCGCATACTCTCTGTGCTTCATGAACGGCTGGACGGCATGAGTGCAGAAATCCAAAAGTTATGTGTGCGCGTCAAAAAACTGGAGAGAGATGTCTCTGAAGTTGATGCGTTAAAGACACAGGTGGGCTTGCTGAAGTCAAAACTCTCGACTCTGGCAACTGCAGAAGTGGCAAATGACCTCCGAATGCTTGGAGTCCCGTTCTGCGAGGGAGAGGCTTTGAAAACCATTTTCAACTCACTATGTTTCTCACTTGGAAAACACCTGCACCGAAGCTGAAAGATATTTGTAGGATCAGACAGGGGAAAACAGCAAGCACAGTTGTCGATCCTACAATTATTATAAAACTTCAAAACGCACGTGACAAGATCGCTCTCTTGCGGGCGGCCGGAGAGTATAAGCGGACGACAAAGCAACTACTGAACCTGCAGTTGTTGGGCTTTGACTCGTGTCCGCCTATCTACCTAAACGAACAGCTGACGAGAGAGACTTACACTATCTTCAAAGAGGCTATGTGGATGAAGAGACAAAGATTCCTAACGGCAGTTTTCTGTCGACGTGCCTGCGTTTATGTTAAGCTAAGTGAGAGGTCAGATCCATTGTGTGTGGAGAGCTTTCAAAAGGTCTTACAAATGCAAGCCAAAAGCTCTGAAATTTCGGCTAATGCTCCGCCAGAATGAGCGTTACTTTTTTTATCTTTTTATACCCTGTGCCCATTGAAAATGGTCAAAAAGGGTATATTAGATTTGTGTGATGTATGTAACAGGCAGAAGGAAGAATCTCCGACCATATAAAGTATATATATTCTTGATCAGCATCAACAGCCGAGTCGATTGAGCCATGTCCGTCTGTCTGTCCGTCTGTTTGAACGCGTCGATCTCAGAAACTATAATAGCTACCTATTTGGTATGTAGGTTGCTGGATACCGGACGCTGATCAAGTTTGTTTTTAAATTTGGATCGGACTACTATATCATATAGCTGCCATAGGAACGATCAGTCAAAAATGAAGTCACGGTATGAAAAACTTTTTTGTTGTTTGAGATATGTAAACCAAACTGACAGAGTATGCATATGAGATGGTCCAATACATCCTGACCAAATTGGATTGAAATCCGACCACTATATCATATAGTTGCCATAGGAACGATCAGTCGAAAATCAAGTCTTAGTATGAAAAACTTTTTTGTTGTTTGATCTATCTGAATCAAATTCACAGAATATGCATACGCGATGGTCCCTTATAACTTGATCAAAATTGGTTGAAATCGGATCACTATATCATATAGCTGCCATAGGAACGATCAGTCGAAAATCAAGTCTTAGTATGAAAAACTTTTTTGTTGTTTGATCTATCTGAATCAAACTCACAGAATATGCATATGAGATGGTCCCTTATAACCTGACCAAAATTGGTTGAAATCGGATCACTATATCATATAGCTGCCATAGGAACGATCAGTCGAAAATCAAGTCTTAGTATGAACAACTTTTTTGTTGTTTGGGATAACTGAACCAAACTGACAGAATATGCATATGAGATGGTCCCAACCAATATTCTATTTTATGGATAATGGCACAGGGTATCCTCCAGTCGAGCAAACTCGACTGTAGCCGCGCCCACTTGTTTTTGCATATATTTATTTTATTTGTAACAATTGCCGTATTAATGTTTCTTTCTCTTTAATATATTTGTGTATTATTGTTACTATCATTATTGATATTTTTTCTTTATCGACGTTATATATTCTGATATATTTTGGTGTGCTTCAAATAGGCTGTAAAATCAAACTTTTTAAATGTCAGCATCTCTGATTTCAACCAAAGCGAGCGGCCATGCAATGGTTAGAGTTCTTTGCAAGCAAAGTAGTGGTCTGAAAATTTGTCATATAAATGCTCAAAGCCTTTTTAAAAAGATGGATGAGTTTCGTTATATGTTTGTGAACTCTACTGTTGATATTGTTTGTGTCTCTGAAACGTGGTTTGTCCCTGATTTAAGTAACTTGTCTATTACTTGTGACGGCTTTAATGTTTTTCGTTCTGATCGTGTAAGTCATGCAGGTGGTGTAGCAGTTTTTGTATCAAATAGAATAAAATGTAAAGTAGTACTAACACAACCCCTTGACAGCCCAATTGAATATATATTTTTAGAATTGAATACCGTGAGCAAAAATATAACAATGCTTTTAGGATGTATGTATAGGGCACATAAAAACATTGACTACTCTGGTTTAACTGATGCAATAGAAAATTTGACACTGACTTATACTGACGTTATAAAAATTGGGGACCTAAACAGTAATATGCTTTGTTGGAGTAGATTAATTTAGTTTATTGTCAAATTATGAATTTTGTAGCCTAAGTTAAGTTAAGAGAGAAATTTGAATTTGTATAGATTTAAGTTGAAGTTGCTCTCTCTTGCTCGATCGGCACTTTGCCGACGGCGAATTCACATTGCGTGCGGCCGAACTGTGGTCCACGCTCTTGCTTAGGCTAAGCTAAAATGAATCGTCGTTTGTGCACTGAAGCCAACACATTATAAACTCGATATATTACACGAAAGCCGCGTCTCGTTTTTTAATTGTTGCAAGTTATTTAAATCTAAAAATTATTAGAATTTTCATTTCGTGATTTGTTTGATTCGCGGTGTTGGCTTTGTGCTTCGCGAGTGTTTTAATTCAACAAAAACAACTCAACATCTTTTTGGACGCTTGCCGCTGCATTTTTTGTACCTTCGATTGTCGCCGTTGGAGAAAATATGAGCCGATCGGTTTCCATGGATTCTCTTGAAAGCCTTCAGGTATTCTGTGCCAAACATTGAGCTTGTGTCATTTGTGGTGTCGCTAAAGTCGACCAAAATTAAATTGTTTGATATACATACATACATACATATTATATGTACGTACGTTCATTACATGTATAAAACAGCTCAAACTTTGGCACTCACCCCCCTTGTTTGTAATATACTTATTTCGCATTAAATAATAAAGTTGTGTTCAATATTTATTAATTTAAATCATATATAATAACGAGTTCCAACTTTAGTTTATTTAAAAAAATATAACTTTATTTAAATAGAAAACTTAAAGCGAGTTGAACATCGGAGTTTGAGAATAATTCAAGACTGACTGTTAAATGTTTTGACGTCGCATAGCAAACCTCGGCTGTGAGCTTTTGGGGATTGAGCTTTGCGCTCTACTATAAACAGAGAGATCTTAGGGATCGCTCTTTTGAGAAGACGAATATTTGGGTGCTAAGCAACAGCCTGGATTTGTGCCGCGTCGGCAGATTTGACCCTTGGTGGGAATGACAATTCTAGCGGATGTTTATATTAACTGTTTCGATCGTGGGAGCGCTTGAATTGTTATTTTCACCAGCCTGTTATTGTTATTGATATCTTATTACTTGATAGGGGGAATATGTGCGAGAATATTTAGGTGGCTATGTGCATTACATATGTTACTTCCCCATCCATAAAAAATTAGCCTGTCCTCAGGCAGTAATATTGGGATATAGTGTTGGTTCGGATTCGAGTACAATATTTGCTGTTTCATTTGATATTGGATTGATTTGTACATTATTTGATTGTGGGGTTATTTCTGATTGTTTCTTATAGTTAACAATTATTTTGCGTGGTATGCTTTTATACTTATAGCTAAAATATAGTACTAGTATGATTACAATAATTATAAGAGTTGTTAAAGTAATAATTTGAAGTGTATTGTAATGTTTTGTTTGTTGATTTACAATTTCTTTTGCCTGTATATAAGAGAGTGGTTCTAGTTTAGTTACATTATTGTTTACATAAATAGTTTGTGTGTAATCTAACATAGTACTTGTGATCAATATTTCCTCTAATTGAATGGAGCAATTAAATGCTTTTATAATATTATTACTTTCTATTGTTATATCTCTGTTAATACAATTTTGATTTAGAATTGTTTTAGGTAAGTTCCAAGTTAACATTATATTAGGCTCTACATATTTTGTTTCAAAAGATTTATGTGTTTTTGCATATCTACATTCGGTTGTGTCTTGATTTAAAATTCCTGTTATACATTTGTTCATTACTAGATCTTTGGTCTTTTCGGTATATGCTTTATTATTTTGAATGAAATATTTGTCATGTATAATTTCAGTTAAAATGTTTCTGTTTTCGTCTGGGTATGGAACAATTTCAAAAATTGGTGTATTGATGATTTCGCGAGGAATATGGGAAATTATCAAAATTTCGTTTGTAGTTGTTTTCAACCATGTAGAAGTCTTAATATTTAGAATCTTTTCAGAGTTTACGTGTGATAATGGACTATGTTTTAGTAATTTAGGGTTAAATATACCTAATCTTGTTAACTGCATTCCTAGCTCTATGTCTTCGATATATTCTGTAAATTCTTGTAGATTAAATGTAATTATTGCTAATTTTTTGTCTCCTTCATTAATAAATGTTAAAGTATTTGTAACTTCTATTCCTCTATTTACTACTTCTATTACTTGATTTAGTTCGTTTGCTTGAACGCTGTTTTCTGATAAATTATTTATTTTGGATTCCAGTTCTGCTTTATCTTCCTGATCTAATGTACCAAATAAGTATTTATAAAATGTTCCCATAAAATTGATAAGGCCTCTTTTGTTGCGTTTTGCTATTCTTATGCCGTTCATTTCTCTTTCCAATTTTTCTGTTAAATATTGAATTTGGGATAATGTCTTAAATTCTTCAGCTTGTTTCATTAAATTATTGAATGTGTTTTCGATTTTTGTGAGATTAACAGTTAAATAGTGGTATTCGTAATTTATTGGTAAGTTAATAGTTCCTGTTTTAAATATAAGGTAACCGTTTTTCGATTGGATTGGGTTTACTTCTAAGCTTTGACCATTAGTTTGTTGGATGAAATACATTAGTAAGAATTGTATTATAAAAATAATTATTTTATGTTGTAGCTTCCTGATTTGAGTTGTCATTAGGCGATGATCTGGAATTATCATATTTGCTCTTGTTAATTTTCTTTTTCTTTTTAAATTTAGATTTGTAGTGTATTATCTTTCTCCCTCTGTTTGTCTCTTCGAAATGTTTTTCGTCTACTTGTCTCAAATTACCGGTCTTTTTGAATGGATTAGTTGATTTCGAACGTACCAAAGGTGATTGTCTATAATTAGTATCAATTTCAAAATCTGTACGGTTTTCATTTAGTTTATCTATTTGAGTTGTTTTGTTAAGTTGAGTGTTATACTCTGGGGTATAGCTGCATTATATAGTCCACTCTTCTCACGAACGCCGTGAGCTCTTCCGTTTGTCCATCATAGGTGGGCACTTGTTTTATTTGTCCAAGAGCTTGCTTCAGGAGAAGCTCTGACAAAACCATTGGTGGGGTTGATGGAGATGCTGGGGGTGTCATGATTGATGTTGACAGTGTATTTATTTTTTCTTTTTAATGTTCGGGTTTTCTTTGTCTTGTTGTGGCCTAGGATTACAATTATCCTTTAGTGGTCACAAAGCAAAATTGACAAAGTTTGTCACGTTTTTTTAAGCACAAAACTTGGTTTTATTTAACCTAGGACTTCAGTTGTCCCTTAGTGGTTAACACTTTTGTTGTAACTTAAACACGCACGTATGTTCTTTAGCGGATATGTATTTTGGTTTAATAAAGTTCAACTTTACTCTTGACTTTGGATATGCGGATCCTTAGTAGTCTTTTTAGTTTAGTTGATTACAAACACTTTACACATCCTACCGGCTGCGCCAATAACGAGTTCCAACTTTAGTTTATTTAAAAAAATATAACTTTGTTTAAATAGAAAACTTAAAGCGAGTTGAACATCGGAGTTTGAGAATAATTCAAGACTGACTGTTAAATGTTTTGACGTCGCATAGCAAACCTCGGCTGTGAGCTTTTGGGGATTGAGCTTTGCGCTCTACTATAAACAGAGAGATCTTAGGGATCGCTCTTTTGAGAAGACGAATATTTGGGTGCTAAGCAACAGCCTGGATTTGTGCCGCGTCGGCAGATTTGACCCTTGGTGGGAATGACAATTCTAGCGGATGTTTATATTAACTGTTTCGATCGTGGGAGCGCTTGAATTGTTATTTTCACCAGCCTGTTATTGTTATTGATATCTTATTACTTGATAGGGGGAATATGTGCGAGAATATTTAGGTGGCTATGTGCATTACATATGTTACTATATGTATATGTGTGTCATCATAATTGTTGAAAACACAACATAATATAATTTTGCACATAACTTTATTACAAATACAATAAACAAAACGGCAACATTTACCTTTTAATATAAACACACAAAAAAGTGGTCTATCTATTGCATATTTCATATTTGGTTGTTTGTGTGTTTGTGCAAATGCAAAGTGTCGCGGTTTCTCTTTGTTTAAAGGCTACGTACAAATATATGTAAATACATACACAGAAAAAAAAATCCGGGATATTTAGCCCGGATTCAATCCGAAACGATGTCAAAAGTGGGGTAATCTCGGATTTACTTAAACCAAGTATGAAATACTTGATTTTTTCAATCCCGAATTCAATCCTAAAAATTCTTAAAACAAAGCAAAAAAAAAAAATTTTTGTAACTTTTTTTTTATTCTGGCCGTTTTTTTTTATTCAAATTTTTTCTTTATTCTTTTTTTATGATTTTTAAATTTTTAAACTTTTTTTAATTTTTTTTTTAAATTATCTTTTTTTAATTATTTTTTTTTTAACATTTTTTATTCATTGTTTTTTTTAAACATTTTTTTTTTTAAGGAAGGGAATGTTTGTGACTGCAATTGACTGGGGGAATCGAACCCATGTTTTTTTCAAACAGGTCGGCGACTCTAACCACTGAGCCATCGGACCAGTTGAAATGAGAGAGGCCGAGAGAGAATCAAGTAATTTGGGCTTATTTTCCCATTTCAATCCCGATACAGGCTTGATTATTCAGATTAATCCTGAAAACATACTTAAAAAATGCAGGCTTGAATCAAGAATTTTAAACTTGATTTTAGAATGGCATTTTTTTTTCTGTGTACAGACATATATTTGCAATTGCACATACACACAACGCTTATTCACAGTTTTGGGCATCAACATCTGTTCGTTTGGGCGTTCGTTCACCTAACTTCGCTCTTTGCTTGCTTCGGTCCAATACATTGGTTTGTTTGTGCGTGCGCTCGCGCCAATTTCGTTTGTTCTTTTCATTTCGTTCTGCTTGCAGTTCAAGCTTGGCTTGAGCAGCTGTAATTACATTCGCTTGCTTGTGTGTGCGCTCGCGCCAAATTCTCTCACTTGCTCTCTTTCCCCCGCACCCCGCATATTCTAACGCTGCTGCCCACAAGTGGCTGCAGTAAACGTTTGGCTTGCTTACTTTCGGTCGCTTGGATCTTTTTCGTTTGCTTGTACACATAACGCATTACGTGCGTATGTGTGTTCAGTAGGCGAGCTTGTCGTTTTTGTTACATACTTGCAGTGTTTGTGCGAGGGTAGCTTAAAAAGTTTGTCGAAAAGTTTGTGCGTTTTAAAAAAGTTTTTTATTTTTATTTTTGTTTTATTAGCTTTTTCCTCCGCTTAATTATGGTAGATCCAGATAATCAATTAGGCGAAAAGCCAACAGGATCTAAATATAGTGCAAAGTTAACAGTGTGTTTACAGAAATTCGATAAAGTCAGTGCTGATATTGCTCGAATGCAAACAGCAGTTAAGTTAAAAACTATTTCATCTGACAAAACTGAGTTAGCTTGTCGCTTAGAGCTATTAGAAGGATATATCGAAAAAGCTATGAATTTACAGGCTGAGCTGGACAGTTTAAATCCAGCTAATGAAAGTAGAGGGCCGTTAGAGGATTTGTGTGTGATAACAAAGGCCTTGTATATGAATGCAGCTAAACCGCAACCTGTTCCACAGGCACAACACGACTGCTCAATGAACTTGAGCCAGCGATCGCAGCTGCCGAAAATGCGTTTACCTAAATTCAGTGGTAAACATTCGGAGTTCAGGAATTTTATGTGCCTCTTCGAAAGTCTAGTGGATGATGATGCCTCATTGACAAATGTTGAAAAATTCAATCATTTAGTGTCTTGTTTGTCAGATGAAGCGTTAGGTGTAGTGAAGCCGTATCAGCTAACAGATTGTAATTACCCTAAGGCTCTCGCCAGTCTCAAGTCTGTATACGACAATAAATGCCTTATATTTTTTGATACGGTTGCCCAATTCATAACATAACATTCTAACTCTCTCTCTGTTTGGACGTGTTTTTGTGTGCTCCGTGAAAGTTCTTGTTTTAGTGCATTTCTAACACGTAATTATTATATTAAATTTGTCTTGTTGTGAAATCTACGCTTTTGGTGTTCTGTTGGTGCTTTTATTGTGCAAAAACAGTGATTGTTTCAATAATTACACCAAGATTGTTTGTGTTTTCAACTTGTGCAAAGTATTTTTGTTTTTTTTCTTATTGCTTTCCTCTCTCTTATTCTGTCTATTAGATCAGCTGTACATCGATTGTGCTTGGGCAATTAACAGCTGTTAACTTGCTCTCTCGCTCTCAGTGTCGCTCTCTGTGCTCTCATCAATAATCTGCTGAAGCGCTTACCAGTACCAATACGCTCTCGCATATTTTCATCTCTTGCTTTGTGCTTGTTTTCTGCACTTTAAGCGGCCGTTTGTGACCAAGCGTTGTTATTGTTCTGCATTTTTCTTTTCATTTCGTTTATCATTCCCCTAAAGTATTGCATAGTCGACTATAAAATACCCTTTTTTATTATGTCGTCCGATTTAGTGTGTTTTTTTAACAAGTGTCATGGACCTGACCCCAAGCAAGAATTTATTTCTTGTTTCTTTTGTGACCGGACTTTTCACTTGAAATGTGCTGGTATAACGGTTAAAGTCAAAGATTGTCTTGAGAAGAACAATGGTTTGAGATGGCGCTGTGATACTTGCCGGGACATTGAGGTGCAAGTTCGTAAATATATGGAGCGAACTAGAGATAGTTTTAAGGACTTGTCTAAAATTTTTCACAAGGCAAATGTCCTATTTTCGGATATGGAGAACTTATTCAGAAATTCATCATTATTGAATGAGCCTCCTAAACGTAAAAAGAGTAGTTCTGCTCCGCGCCAGGCGCAGATGTCCTTTTCAATCCCGCCATCAGACCTGGGTCTGCAGCCATCTATCATTAACTCTCAGCCATCTACTTCTCAGCAAGCTAGGACTGGACTAGGACACAGCCCACCCGATAGTGCATTTTCCGCCTCACCTGTTCCGTCTGTTCCCAATAGAGTAAAATCAAATGCCACGCCAGTTGTTAACGCAGCCAATACTTTGACTGTCGTACCTCCTCGCATGTCTAAGCCCCTCCAAGGCGTTCCTCCTCCGGAGCCTATGAAGCATGTCTTTGTTTCTAGGCTTGCCAAAGATCAGTCCTCGTATGATGTTAAGGCTTACATCCAAAACATTATACAGGATCCTGACATTTCGGTGGACAAATTTAATTTTAATTATCCTAGGGAAATTTCTTCATTTAAGATATCATGTTCGGAGAAGGTTTTTGATCAAATTTGTCATCAACACTTCTGGCCCGAACATATCTTTGTTGCTGAATACAAGGGAAATTCTACTCGAAAAAGAGATCGGGCTCCGATCTCAGGTGTTGGCTCCTCTCTACCTGCTTCATCTTCAAATGAAGCATCAAAAAACTAATTTCTTCTCTAACTCTAGCCTATCAAAATGTTCGAGGCCTTAATAGTAAACTCTCTAATCTATATCTCAATAGTCATTCTTTTGATTTTGATGTCATTTGTTTTACTGAGACCTGGCTCAAGCCTGCCACATCAGACTTTTCTATTCTTTCTTCTAAATACTCTATATATAGATGTGATCGTCTAGCTCGTAAAGGTGGCGGAGTACTATTGTCCGTGGATTCTAATCTGTCCTCAGAACCGATTTCAACTACATTAAATTCTGATATTGAGTTTATTTGTGTGAAAGTTTCTTTTCTTAAATTTTCAATTTATTTTACTTGTTCTTATATTCCACCCCTTTCTGATATCACTTTATACGATAGTCGCCTGACTGCTATTAAATTTATATCATCTCTACTTTCTGATACTGACATGCTCTTTGTCTTAGGTGATTTTAATCTTTCAGATGTTCGATGGTTTTCCTCAAACGACTCGCATTCTCTTTTTCCTGATAGCTCTCATGAATTTATTGACGGTCTTTCTGAGCTTTCTTTGGTGCAAATCAATCCTGTGTGCAATTCTATCAACAGGACACTTGACCTGTTATTCGTATTGGACTCTACCAATAGCATTGTATACAGGATTGATCCATTGGTTATTCCGGAAGACCCTTACCACCCAACTCTAAACGCACGCATTAATTTACCTTTGTGGCCTGTTGTTCTATCATCTCAGCCATTTGAGCGAGTACGGAGTTTTAGTAAAACTGATTTTAATAAGTTAAACAGTCTAATTTCATGTTCTGATTGGTCTCAACTATACACATGTTCTAACTTGGATAATGCCATTAAGCTTTTTTATAATACTCTTAACTCTTTTTTTGACATCTGTGTTCCACTTGCATCACCAATTAGTTGCAATAGACCTCCTTGGTTCTCTAGAGAATTATCACATTTAAAAAATGTGAAATCCAAGCAATTTAAAAAATATAAAAAATCTGGAAATCCTTATGATTTCTCTCGATATTTAATTACCTGCTCTAGCTTTCTAGTTCTTAACTCACAATGTTATAATAATTACTTGCAACGTTGTAAGCTTGAATTCTCTAAAGATCCGAAGCAATTCTACAAATTCGTAAACTCTAAACGCAAAGCCTCATCATTACCATCTTCTGTTGTCTTTAACGATATTCAAGCTAATACTGATCAATCCATAGCAGATATGTTTGCTGACTTTTTCCAAACTACATATTCTACGAGTAGTCTCCGTGTTGGCCAGCCTTACCCGTATAGGTTAAGCTGTTCTAACTGTATTTACAGCCCTCTAATCACAGAAAGCTCGCTTCTTTGCGATCTTAAATTGATTAAGCCAGTGCACGCACCAGGTCCCGATGGGGTGCCTGCTTCTGTTCTTAAGTACTGTGCAGAATCTTTATGTAGACCATTACATAAGTTGTTAACTTTGTCCGTAGATTCCTCCTCTTTCCCAGCGCTATGGAAAGATTCTTATATTATCCCTCTTCATAAAAAGGGTATTAAGTCCGATGTTCAGAACTATAGAGGTATCTCCAAGTTGTCTGCTATTCCGAAGATGTTTGAGAAAATTATAACCTCTCATCTTCAACATTTATGTAGCTCTATTATCTCACCTACTCAACACGGGTTTATGAGATGTAGATCTACAACCACTAACCTACTTGAGTTCACTTCCCTAGTGATTAAAGGGTTCAAGAAAAAGATGCAAACTGATGTTATTTACACTGATTTTAGTAAAGCTTTTGATTCTGTAAACCACTCTCTACTCACTCATAAGCTTGATCTTCTTGGTTTTCCGTACAATCTTCTTCTTTGGATTTCAAATTATTTAAGTAACAGAACACAAAGAGTTATTTTTAAAAATTCATTTTCAAAGTCAGTTAAAGTTGCTTCTGGAGTACCGCAAGGTAGTCATCTTGGTCCACTACTCTTCACGTTATTTATAAATGATCTTCCATCTATACTATCTCACTCCCATGCAATCATGTATGCGGATGATGTCAAGCTTTGTTTATCGTATAGCGATCCTTCTTCTATTAGTCTCTTACAAGCAGACTTAAATGCTTTCCATCTTTGGTGCCAAGATAATTTATTAAATCTCAATAGTTCGAAATGTAAAGTTATGACTTTCTATAGATCTTCCCGCGTTATTTCACGGTATTCACTTAATGGCATTTTATTGGAATGCTTGAACGATTCCGAAAGATCAGTTAATGACTTGGGTATAGTTCTAGATCATAGACTGAAATTTGATAAGCATATCGCGATAGCTGTCAATAAAGCAATGGGAGTTCTCGGGTTTATTAAGCGATGGTCCAAGGAATTTGATGATCCCTTTACTACTAAACTTCTTTACACGTCTCTTGTTCGTCCGATTCTTGAGTATGGATCATGTGTGTGGTCTCCTCAATATGAATCCCATCGTGCCAGGATAGAGTCGGTTCAAAAACAATTTTTAATTTTTGCTTTACGTGGCTTGAGTTGGAACTCAGAAATTCAGTTGATTTCATATTCTAGTAGACTTCTCTTACTCAATCTTCCCTCTCTTAATAACCGTAGAATTATGCTTGGAGTAATGTTCATCCACAAATTACTGCAGGGTCACATAGACTCGGCTAATTTGTTGGATGAAATAACCTTTAACGTACCCTTTAGAGTAACTCGAACCTTTAATCCTTTACATCTTTCACGTTGTTCCACTAACTGGGAGCTTCACGAACCTCTTCGTACTCTGTGTGCAGATTATAATAGTCTGTACCGTACGATTAGTTTCGAGTGTTCTACGCTCACTATTAAAGCCTCTATATTATCTTGTTTAACTAGTCTAACAAACTAACTGTTTATTAATACTATTTTGGTCTGATTGGGTTTTTCTGGGTTTTCCCCAATCCTAGCAACAAATGCTGGGCCAATCATTTTCTTTCTCATTTTAAATTCCCCAGAGTTTTTAATTCTAACTTATATTGTAATTTAAATATATATAATAACGAGTTCCAACTTTAGTTTATTTAAAAAAATATAACTTTATTTAAATAGAAAACTTAAAGCGAGTTGAACATCGGAGTTTGAGAATAATTCAAGACTAACTGTTAAATGTTTTGACGTCGCATAGCAAACCTCGGCTGTGAGCTTTTGGGGATTGAGCTTTGCGCTCTACTATAAACAGAGAGATCTTAGGGATCGCTCTTTTGAGAAGACGAATATTTGGGTGCTAAGCAACAGCCTGGATTTGTGCCGCGTCGGCAGATTTGACCCTTGGTGGGAATGACAATTCTAGCGGATGTTTATATTAACTGTTTCGATCGTGGGAGCGCTTGAATTGTTATTTTCACCAGCCTGTTATTGTTATTGATATCTTATTACTTGATAGGGGGAATATGTGCGAGAATATTTAGGTGGCTATGTGCATTACATATGTTACTTCCCCATCCATAAAAAATTAGCCTGTCCTCAGGCGGTAATATTGGGATATAGTGTTGGTTCGGATTCGAGTACAATATTTGCTGTTTCATTTGATATTGGATTGAATTGTACATTATTTGATTGTGGGGTTATTTCTGATTGTTTCTTATAGTTAACAATTATTTTGCGTGGTATGCTTTTATACTTATAGCTAAAATATAGTACTAGTATGATTACAATAATTATAAGAGTTGTTAAAGTAATAATTTGAAG
Organism: Drosophila limbata; assembly: GCA_963924055.1. Lineage (NCBI taxonomy): Eukaryota > Metazoa > Arthropoda > Insecta > Diptera > Drosophilidae > Drosophila > Drosophila limbata. The sequence continues at coordinate 215,187 of CAWUOW010000222.1, forward strand.
TGTATTGTAATGTTTTGTTTGTTGATTTACAATTTCTTTTGCCTGTATATAAGAGAGTGGTTCTAGTTTAGTTACATTATTGTTTACATAAATAGTTTGTGTGTAATCTAACATAGTACTTGTGATCAATATTTCCTCTAATTGAATGGAGCAATTAAATGCTTTTATAATATTATTACTTTCTATTGTTATATCTCTGTTAATACAATTTTGATTTAGAATTGTTTTAGGTAAGTTCCAAGTTAACATTATATTAGGCTCTACATATTTTGTTTCAAAAGATTTATGTGTTTTTGCATATCTACATTCGGTTGTGTCTTGATTTAAAATTCCTGTTATACATTTGTTCATTACTAGATCTTTGGTCTTTTCGGTATATGCTTTATTATTTTGAATGAAATATTTGTCATGTATAATTTCAGTTAAAATGTTTCTGTTTTCGTCTGGGTATGGAACAATTTCAAAAATTGGTGTATTGATGATTTCGCGAGGAATATGGGAAATTATCAAAATTTCGTTTGTAGTTGTTTTCAACCATGTAGAAGTCTTAATATTTAGAATCTTTTCAGAGTTTACGTGTGATAATGGACTATGTTTTAGTAATTTAGGGTTAAATATACCTAATCTTGTTAACTGCATTCCTAGCTCTATGTCTTCGATATATTCTGTAAATTCTTGTAGATTAAATGTAATTATTGCTAATTTTTTGTCTCCTTCATTAATAAATGTTAAAGTATTTGTAACTTCTATTCCTCTATTTACTACTTCTATTACTTGATTTAGTTCGTTTGCTTGAATGCTGTTTTCTGATAAATTATTTATTTTGGATTCCAGTTCTGCTTTATCTTCCTGATCTAATGTACCAAATAAGTATTTATAAAATGTTCCCATAAAATTAATAAGGCCTCTTTTGTTGCGTTTTGCTATTCTTATGCCGTTCATTTCTCTTTCCAATTTTTCTGTTAAATATTGAATTTGGGATAATGTTTTAAATTCTTCAGCTTGTTTCATTAAATTATTGAATGTGTTTTCGATTTTTGTGAGATTAACAGTTAAATAGTGGTATTCGTAATTTATTGGTAAGTTAATAGTTCCTGTTTTAAATATAAGGTAACCGTTTTTCGATTGGATTGGGTTTACTTCTAAGCTTTGACCATTAGTTTGTTGGATGAAATACATTAGTAAGAATTGTATTATAAAAATAATTATTTTATGTTGTAGCTTCCTGATTTGAGTTGTCATTAGGCGATGATCTGGAATTATCATATTTGCTCTTGTTAATTTTCTTTTTCTTTTTAAATTTAGATTTGTAGTGTATTATCTTTCTCCCTCTGTTTGTCTCTTCGAAATGTTTTTCGTCTACTTGTCTCAAATTACCGGTCTTTTTGAATGGATTAGTTGATTTTGAACGTACCAAAGGTGATTGTCTATAATTAGTATCAATTTCAAAATCTGTACGGTTTTCATTAAGTTTATCTATTTGAGTTGTTTTGTTAAGTTGAGTGTTATACTCTGGGGTTCCTGCGTATATAAAAATGTCTGCTGGTGTTCTACCTGTTGTATTATGAGTGGTTTTGTGATTATATGTGTAAAGTATTATTTCGAATCTAGTAAGCTTATTTTCTGGATCTGATTCGCTGTTTATTATTCTTAATTTTTCATTAATAGTTTTATGAAATCTTTCTACGTCAGATATGCCATTTTTACTTGTTGTTATATTTATATCTACTCCTTCAGCTTTTAGCCATATTTGTAATGCTGAGCACATGAATGCTGAATCTTTATCTGCTTTAATTTCTTTCGGTTTTCCCATACTATTGAAAATTTTAAGTAACGCTCTTTTAGCTTCTAACCAATCTCTACCGTTCACTTCGATTAGGGACGCGAATTTTGAATAAATGTCTATGCAAGAAAGGAATTGTTTATTATCTACCATATAAAAATCTATAACGTATTTTTCTCTGGGATTCAAAGTTTCTGGCGTTAACTCGAAAGCTAGCTTTGTGTCTCTATGTTCTGTTTTCGCAATGTTACAGACTTGGCATTCATTAATAATATTTTGAATTAGGTTTTGGTAATCTGGGTAATAATACTTTTCTTTAAATAATGACGTTAGTTTCTGAATACCTGGGTGTAGTAATTCTTTATGTGTTTTAATAACGAAGTCTTTAAATTCTGCGTATGTTTGAATATCTTTTAATTTTTTAGTAGATCTCATTACTTTGGTTAAATTGTTGAGACTGATTATTTCCAAGAAAGCGGTTTGAAAAGTTAAGAAATCTGTTTCACAATGAAAATAGATTACGCTTTTCTTTGTACATAAATATTCTTTGATAAGTTCTTTGGCATGGGTGTTGGTCATTTCTTTATACATAATTTGAATTTTAGTTTTATGAAAATAATTTATTACGTTTACTTCGTTTGTATTATGTTTGACAAATTCGATCTGCCTGTTGTAATAGTTGATTGGCCTTTCTGTAATCGAGATATAATTTTGATTATCTTCTTGTGCACTGTGTACAGTTGCTGCTGTACTGTTAGGAGATTCTCCTAATAAATTTTCTTCAAGTTTAATTCTTGACAACATAATTTTCTTTGCCAGGGACATATTTGATGTGATAGTCAAATTCATTTAATTTGATCTTCCATCTTTGAAGTTTCATGTTTGGCTCTTTAACATTGTTTAACCAAACTAGGGGTTTGTGATCACTGAGGATTTCGAATTTCCTGCCAAAAAGATAGGACCTGAAGTATTTAGTGGCCCAAACAATAGCTAAAAGTTCTTTTTCTATTGCGGAATAATTTATTTCGTGTTCATTTAATGTTCGACTTGCATAGCATATTGGCTTATGGTTTTGCGATAACACGGCACCTAAAGCAATATTGCTTGCATCTGTAGTTAACGAAAAAGGTTTTTCAAAGTTTGGATAAATTAGTATCGGATCAGATGTAATAAGTATTTTTAATTTTTCAAATGCTGAGACGTACTCTTTGTTACTTATGTCGATTGTTGCATTTTTCTTAAGTTTTAAGGTCATTGGTTTCACGATTTGTGCAAAGTTTGGTATAAATTTCCTATAATAGCCACAGAGTCCTAGAAATGACTTGATTTCTTTCGTTGTTCTGGGTATTGGGAAATTTGTAATTGCGTTGACTTTTATTGGGTTTGGTTTTATACCTTCAGTTGTGACAATGTGACCAAGGAACTCAGTTTTCTTTTTCAAAAATTCACATTTGTCCAACTGCAATTTTAGATTGGCTTCCCTAAGTTTCTTAAAAACTCTTTTCAATGATAATATGTGTTCTTCCAATGAAGTGGAATGCACTATTATGTCATCCATGTAGACTAAACAATCTTTATAGATTAAATCTTCTAAAAGGTTGTTCATGCAACGTTGAAAAGTTGCAGGGGCGTTTTTGAGTCCAAAAGGCATGCGAGTGTACTCGTAATGGCCATTTTTCGTCGAAAAAGCAGTCTTTGGAATTGAATCAGCATCCATTTGGATCTGATGAAAGCCTTTTGCCAGGTCAATGGTAGTGAAATATTGACATTTTCCAAGTTTGTCTAATATATCATCCATAACTGGTATTGGGTATTTATCGTCAACTGTAATTTCATTTAAGTTTCGATAGTCAATTACTATTCGGAACTTTTGTTTTCCTGATGCATCACTCTTCTTTGGTACAATCCAAATTGGTGAGCAATAAGGAGAATTTGATTTTCGGATAATTCCTTGTTTTATCATTTCCTTCATTTGGTTTTCGACTTCTTCGTCATAAGCTTGGGGATACTTATAAGGTCGTTTGTAAATTGCATCTTCATGTTTAGTTTGAATGACATGCTTGATTGTACTGGTGAAAGTCAAATTTTCACTTTCTTTGTACTGTATGTCTCTGAACTCATGAAGGATTTTTGTTAATTTTAATTTTTCTTCCTCATTGAGGTGTTCTAATCTGAACTGGTTACTTTCTATTAACTCATTTTCGATTGCGAAATTAAACGGTTGGTCCGTTGTAAAAGGCGGATCAAGGCAATCAAATTCGGTATCTTTCACGTAAGGTGGATCAACACGATTGACTGCGGTCTTGTCCTTTAAGAATTCTTCATGATTATATCTCATGATAAATGGGTAATCGCTTAAGGTGACAGTTTCCTCTTTGTAATTTATGTTTGCTTCACAAGCCTCGAGATATTCCCTGCCTAATAATACATCGTAATTTTCTGAAAATTCGTGTATAAAAAATCTTTGGTGTTGTGGACAGAGTTTACTGGGGGCTAAGGAAATACATTGGTTTAAACAAATATTTCCTTTTATCGTCTGGACTTCTAAATGACAAGATTTAATTGGGAAATTCAAAAAGTTCTTTTTCATTAGATTTATAGAGGAACCTGTATCGATTACGCATTTGAGGTGAATGTTGTTCATTATTAGTCGAATGAAGGGGTTTCTTCTAGTTCTTGGTCCGAGGCTGCGTGATGAAAATTTTCGGCAGTATCCATTTTGGATTGACCACTAGAACTTTCGCGTTGTCTTTTGACAGGCGGATTTGAAGTGGTCGTTGTAGTTCTGTTTTGTTGGTAGTTCATTGGGTTTTGGAATCTACCTTGATTTAGTTTTTGTTGAAATTCATTATGCAACTGTGGGTTGCTTTGATTTGGGGCTTGAAAGTTTTGAGTGGCATTACTTGTGTTTGGGGGGCTTGCCATTGGATAGAAATTATGAGAGTTTCCCCTATTCCTGCGAGCATCACTACTGTTTGACGTAGTTGAGGTGTTGGTTTTTGAACGGTCAGAAAAGTTGTTTTCGTATAGTCCCTCTCTTTGAGCTACTTGTTTTAATTTAGTTATTGTCGTAATATCGTACCTAGCCAGAGTCATAAAAATTCGGTCGGGTAATTTTCTTGTTATAACGTCTTTGATTGTGTTATTCATAGCATTGGTGTACAGAATTGTTTGTGAGTCTATGCCTTCTAACATTAATTTGTTTGAAATTACAAATGATTTATACTCAAGGTCTTCAACAAACTTACGGATACTTCCGTTATAATTAGTGTTGTAGAGTCGACGAAGCAGTTCTTCATAGGGCGTCTGTGTTTTGAATTCGTCGATGAGCGCGTTCCTCAGTTGTATCCAGTTTGTAGCTCCTGGTAGCTGTGCGACTCGCTGTGCTGTTCCAGAAGTCTGTAGTTCGATGGCTCCAAATAGAACGTTGTGTTGTCTCAGATCTTGGGTGGGGTATAGCTGCATTATATAGTCCACTCTTCTCACGAACGCCGTGAGCTCTTCCGTTTGTCCATCATAGGTGGGCACTTGTTTGATTTGTCCAAGAGCTTGCTTCAGGAGAAGCTCTGACAAAACCATTGGTGGGGTTGATGGAGATGCTGGAGGTGTCATGATTGATGTTGACAGTGTATTTATTTTTTTTTTTTTTTAATGTTCGGTTTTCTTTGTCTTGTTGTGGCCTAGGATTACAATTATCCTTTAGTGGTCACAAAGCAAAATTGACAAAGCTTGTCACGTTTTTTTTAAGCACAAAACTTGGTTTTATTTAACCTAGGACTTCAGTTGTCCCTTAGTGGTTAACACTTTTGTTGTAACTTAAACACGCACGTATATTCTTTAGCGGATATGTATTTTGGTTTAATAAAGTTCAACTTTACTCTTGACTTTGGATATGCGGATCCTTAGTAGTCTTTTTAGTTTAGTTGATTACAAACACTTTACATATCCTACCGGCTGCGCCAATAACGAGTTCCAACTTTAGTTTATTTAAAAAAATATAACTTTATTTAAATAGAAAACTTAAAGCGAGTTGAACATCGGAGTTTGAGAATAATTCAAGACTAACTGTTAAATGTTTTGACGTCGCATAGCAAACCTCGGCTGTGAGCTTTTGGGGATTGAGCTTTGCGCTCTAATATAAACAGAGAGATCTTAGGGATCGCTCTTTTGAGAAGACGAATATTTGGGTGCTAAGCAACAGCCTGGATTTGTGCCGCGTCGGCAGATTTGACCCTTGGTGGGAATGACAATTCTAGCGGATGTTTATATTAACTGTTTCGATCGTGGGAGCGCTTGAATTGTTATTTTCACCAGCCTGTTATTGTTATTGATATCTTATTACTTGATAGGGGGAATATGTGCGAGAATATTTAGGTGGCTATGTGCATTACATATGTTACTATATATAAATACTATTTTTAACTTTAATGTTATATTTTTAAATTAATTGTTATGTCGGCTGCTTTTAGCCTGACAATAAATAAATAAATAAATAAATAAATAATTGTTCGATATACCAAGCATGACCAAACCATCGGCGTCGAGTTTGAGATCAATGATAGATACAGTGTCTGCTATATATGCCTCGTTATCTTCGTTGGGTGATGAAAAGGATATTTCTAATGCAATGATCATTCATATGGTCATGGCAAAGGTGGACCATGTGACCAAATCTAAATTTGAGGAGCAGCTTGATTATGACAAGCTGCCATCCTGGGAAGATTGCGCTAAGCAATTAAATAGAAGGTACCAATATTTGTCAGCAGAAGAGTCCACTCGCGATAAGACAAAGTCACGTAATGACGTTAGAAAGCCGCAACAGAAATCTTCTTTTGCTTGTGCTACTGGAAGTCATAAGTCGTCGTCTGCATGTACTTATTGCAAGTCTGCTGACCACAATATATATTCTTGTCCGTCGTTTAGTGCCATTTCCGTCATGCAACGGTTTGAGTATGTCAAAACTCAAAAGTTGTGTCTTAATTGTTTGACCGTGGGACACATAGTTTCGAATTGCAAGGCGTCGAAGTGTCGAGTCTGTTCGAAGCCTCACCATTCCTTGCTCCACAGGTATAATGCACCTGTACAAGGTGAGGCAGTGGCACTTCAAGCCTCGACTTCAGGGGCATATGTGGGTCACGTGCTTAATGCAGATCAAGTCGTTCTCGCTACCGCTATTGTGAACATTAAAGATAGATTCGGACAATAGCAGCCAGCACGAGTTCTGCTCGACAGTGGCTCACAAATAAATTTGATGTCTGAAAGCATGGCACAAAAATTACGGCTCAAGCGGGAGCCTACTTCCCTCGCTATCGCAATGGTTGGTGGTGCAACTACAGATAGCAAAAAGAAGGTTTGCGCATCATTTCAATCTCGTTTGAACTCCCACACTTTTTCCGCTGAGTGCTGGGTACTCAAGTCGATTTCTACACCTCAGCCTGGTCAATCTATTTCCACATTAAACTGGAAAATACCAAAAAACATCAAGTTGGCAGATCCAGAGTTTTATAAGCCAGCTAAGGTAGACGTGCTGTTGGGAGCGGAAATATTTTATGGATTATTGTGCGTTGGGCAAATAAAGTTACACTCCGATCTTCCCATAATGCAAAAAACATTGCTCGGCTGGATTGTTGCAGGCAAATGTTCTGGTCAAGTGCCTCGGCAACAGTTTAGTGGGAGTTCGGTAGCTCAAGTTTTCAATTGTTCTCTCGACTCATTAGTCAACCGTTTCTGGGAATTGGACCACTGTCCAATCGAGTCGAAGGCTGTTTGCCAAACAGCTGAACAGCAGGCCTGTGAACTACATTTTCAGAAAACTGTAAGACGGCTATCTTCTGGTCGTTTTCAAGTGAATCTTCCCTTTAAGACCGATCCCAAAGTTCTTGGCCTGTCCTTTCAAACTGCTGAAAGGCGATTTTTGCAACTTGAGCGCAAATTATCAAGGGATGAAACCCTTAGAAATATGTATCATGACTTCATGAAAGAGTATTTGGATTTGGGACATATGTCCATTCTGAAGTCTGCTCCTCTCGAACAGCACTACTATATTCCTCATCAATGCGTTCTGAGACCTGAGAGTACCTCAACCAAACTTCGTGTTGTTTTTGACGAATCAAGCAAGTCGTCAACAGCAGTTTCACTAAATGAAACACTAATGGTGGGGCCTACTATTCAGAGGGAGTTGTATTCAACGCTGGTCAACTTTCGGTTGAACAAGTATGCCGTAACTGCCGACATTTCAAAAATGTATAGGCAGATAAATGTTTCTGAGGAAGACAGAGACTTTCAACTTGTGCTGTGGAGAGAAAATACTTCGCAAAATATACAGGCATACAGGTTGAATACTGTTACATATGGTACAGCGTCAGCACCCTTTTTGGCTGATCGTTGTTTGTTTGAATTGGCAAATATTCACTCACAATCACATCCCATTGGCTCGGAAGTGATTAAAACGTGCTTCTATGTCGACGACATGCTGGCAGGTGCAGACAGTTTAACAGAACTGGACACCATCTGCAGCCAAGTAACTGAGATACTGCACTCAGGAGGATTTCCACTGGCCAAGTGGGCTTCTAATCGTCACAATCAGTCTGGTGAAAGTGACGCCAGTGAGGAAATCTCGATAAAATTTGATGAGCAAAGCTCTGTTAAAACGCTTGGAATGCGTTGGGCACCTCAAGAGGATGTGTTCAAATATCATCTTGACGTGGATAGTTTTGCCTCCTTAAAACCAACAAAGCGTAACATCTTGTCCATAGCCTCTCGTTTGTTTGATCCTCTTGGCTTATTATGTCCCATTGTCACTAAGGCAAAAATTTTGTTACAGGAATTATGGAGGCTGAAGGTAGATTGGGATGAAGCTATTCCTATGAGTCTTCACACTGCATGGAACAAGTTTATCACTACCCTGCGGGACTTGCATAAAATCTCGATCCCTCGGTATGTGTGTTTGAATTTTTACCAGCAGGTCCAAGTCCATGGCTTTGCTGACGCCTCCAGTCATGCCTATGGTTGTTGCATCTACATCCGAACATGTAACAACAAAGATGTTGGCGTCTCTTTGCTCACAGCTAAGTCTGGGGTAGCTCCGCTCAATGTGAAAACAATACCCCGGCTAGAGCTTTGTGCAGCACTGTTGCTGGCCAAGCTGTGGCAACAAGTGTCGAGTACAATGACGAAGTTCACAATAGACAGTGTGAATTTTTGGTCAGATTCGCAGGTCACTTTGTATTGGTTGGAGCGTGACTCGTGTACATTGGGTACTTTCGTGGCAAATCGAGTTGCCGAGGCTCAGGAATTTTCCAATGGAGTAGTGTGGCGTCACGTTCCTACAGACTCTAATCCCGCAGACTTGGTTTCAAGGGGAACCGATATTAATGAAATTGTAAGTTCCTTGTGGTTCAACGGGCCAAGTTTTTTGATGGAATCAGAAGATCGATGGCCTCAGCTCCACCAGTTCGAAATTGCATCAGAAGTTAAAGCGTCAGAAGATAAGAAAAGTGCGCTCGTTTTAACACTAGGATTGGCTGAATCGGAGTCTAATTGTATTGTGCAATTAATTAATCAACAGTCTAGGTTTTCTAAGCTGATCCGTATAATGGCGTATGTACTTCGATTTTGTTTCAAGCAGCTTAGACAGGAATCTCACATTGTATCTGCATCAGAAAGACAAATTGCGTTTTTAAAGCTGGTCGCAGTTGTACAGAGCACAACATATAGCAGTGAGTTCAAATTGTTGAAAAAGTCGGCAGTACTAGCACCAATACTGCAGTCATTGAATCCATTCATCCACGAGTGTGAGGAAAATGGCGTAAAATTTGAATTGATTCGAGTAGGTGGGCGTTTGCTACATGGGCCTATTTCGTACGACGCTAAGTTTCCCTTGTTATTGCCCAAGAAGTCAGAATTCGTCAGACAATTCGTTAGGCAATTGCACCTGAGGCACTATCATGCTGGTGCAAAAGTACTTGTTGGACTGTTGAGGCAGCAAGTTTGGGTGGTCAATGCTCGAAGCATTTGCACTGAAGTTGTTCGAAATTGCGTACACTGTTTTCGATACAAACCAAAATTGTTGGGGCAAATAATGGGAAATTTGCCAGCAGACCGCCTTCGAGAAGGTCGGCCCTTTAGAGTTTGTGGTGTAGATTTCTGTGGACCGTTCTACGTCAGCTACAGGATTAGAGGTAGACCACCAGTTAAAACGTACGTTGCCGTTTTTGTTTGTTTTGCCTCAAAGGCGGTTCATTTAGAATTGGTGACCGATTTGTCCACTGACGCCTTTCTTAATGTTTTTAAAAGGTTCATTGGAAGACGAGGACTGCCGGAGACGATGTTCAGCGACAACGCCACGAACTTCGTGGGAGCGAGCAACGTGCTGAAGGAGCTGCAGGAGGCGTTTCTGGAGAGCAAGGCGAGGCTGACGGAGTACGCAGCGGAGAGAGCGGTGCAATGGAAGTTTATTCCTCCGAGGGCACCGCACTTCGGCGGGCTGTGGGAAGCAGCAGTAAAGGCTGCCAAACACAGGCTTCTGCGAGGGGCAGGCAACGCCAATCTAACGCCGGACGAGTTGAGCACGCATCTGGTGGACGTCGAGGCGTTGCTCAATTCCAGGCCTCTCGTGGCGGACACCAGCGATCCGAACGACGGGGAGGTCATCACTCCAGGGCACTTGCTCATCGGGCAGCCTTTGCTGGAGCTGCCGCACGGATCCACGCAAGGAGAGTGCAGCAGCAAGCCCGTACCCGCGTACTTGAAGCGGTGGCGACAGTTGTCGGAGCTCAAACTGCTCTTCTGGCGCAAGTGGTCCAGGGACTACCTGCTCAGCCTGCAGCAGCGAGTTCAGTGGAGCAAAGGCGAGGCCAACATGGTCGAAGGAGCGGTCGTGCTGGTGCACGACGACAACAGCCCTCCACAGAGGTGGATCACAGGTCGCGTAACACGCGCAATAGCTGGAGAGGACGGCAAGGTGCGGGTGGCCGAAATCAAAATGGCGGCCGGCGTCATTAAAAGGCCAATCCATAAGTTGGCGCGCATCCCAATTTGTTGAAGACCGGAGCTCGTCAACGGGGCCGGAATGTTGGAGTAGATTAATTTAGTTTATTGTCAAATTATGAATTTTGTAGCCTAAGTTAAGTTAAGAGAGAAATTTGAATTTGTATAGATTTAAGTTGAAGTTGCTCTCTCTTGCTCGATCGGCACTTTGCCGACGGCGAATTCACATTGCGTGCGGCCGAACTGTGGTCCACGCTCTTGCTTAGGCTAAGCTAAAATGAATCGTCGTTTGTGCACTGAAGCCAACACATTATAAACTCGATATATTACACGAAAGCCGCGTCTCGTTTTTTAATTGTTGCTAGTTATTTAAATCTAAAAATTATTAGAATTTTCATGCTTCATGACCATAACTTATCAAGCGAAATGAATGCTCTAGACCTAAAACTTGTAAATTCATCAGAACCAACTCATTTCTCTGAAACTGCCGCTACACTACTTGACGTTGTTTTTGTTAAATAAAGTTGACAGAGTAATGTTATATGACCAAATTTCAGTACCTGCTTTTTCAAAACATGACCTCATTTTTCTCTCTTATGACACGAAACTTGACTTTAGTAATCAGACAATTCAATACAGGGATTTTAAAAATATAGATAATAGTAGACTATATAGTGACTGCAGTATGTGAGATTGGGACAGTATTTACTCTTTTCCATATGTTGACGCCCAGTTAAGCTTGCTTCAAAATAATATTGAATACCTGTACAATAAGCATGTACCGATTAAAACAATATTTATTAAACCAAAGCTAAGTTCATGGTTCAACTGTGATATCAAAAGTGCAATAAAATATAGGGACAAGTTGTATTGAAAATGGAAACGCTATAAGACTGACCATGTTTATCAAAAATTTAAGAATTCCAGACGTACAGTAAATGATTTAATCAATAGTGCTTAAGGTAGATACTATGGTATTAAGTTTTCGAGGACAAACTCTACACAAAAAATATGGAAGGAACTAAAGGATGTTGGAATTGGAAGGGCTAAATCTGTGATAAATGATGACTTGGATGTAAATGTATTAAATAGTAGTTTTGTCAATGTTAATGTTTGTCCAGCAACATGTAATCCGTACTTAAATTCTGTGTCGTTCAATAGTTGTGGTAGCTGTTTTAAATTTGATAATGTTAGTCAATGTGATGTACTCGAGTCAATCTTGAAAATTAAATCAATTGCAAGTGGATTAGATGAAATTAGTACAAAATTTGTAAAAATACTACTTCCACTAATTCGAGGACATATAACGCACATAAATCACGCAATAACCACATCCACTTTTCCTGACACGTGGAAAATTGCCAAGATAATGCCTAAACTCTGGTGCAAAACTATAGCCGCACCTACTCATTTGAGTGTACGCACAGAAAGAGTAAAGCTAGAAAAAAGATTTTACCACCATTGTTGCATTTCGTTTTGGGCAAGGTGCAGAATTATAGCCGCACTTCGCCAAATAAAGAAAATTAAGAAACATGCTTAATGTTTAATATATTTTTATTAAGTTTAATCATGAGTGTAACCTCCTTAACACTAATTAGCTCGTAGATCCTATTTGGCATACTGTTTATGAGACTTTTTAAGTCGCTTTGGAAAAGTCCTTCCCATTCCTTGATCACTGCCAATTTGAGCTCCTTAATACTATCGTACTTGGTGTTTTTGGCATAAATCCTGCGGACCAGCAATGCCCACAAGTTCTCCATTGGATTCATGTCTGGGGAACACGCGGGCCACTCCAAAAGCCGAACATTCTTCTCCTCAAACCAAGAACGTGTCTCGCGACTGACGTGCATTGATGCGATGTCCTGCTGAAAAATTAACTTTTCACGCCTTCGACCTCGAAGGAAAGGCAATAAGTTCATTTGCAATATATCCACGTACTCCCTGGAGACATGTGAGTGCTTGGAAATGCCAGCTCCAAGCATCCTGACTCGCAGAAAGCAGCCCAAACCATGAGAGATCCTCCTCCAAAATTTCTCTTGGAAAAGTAAAGAGGTTCTTTCCTTAAATCTCTCCAATAATGCGAAAATCCATCAGGACCGTCAAAATTATACTTTTTTTCATCCGAAAAAATGATCTAGAAAGATTAATTAATAATTGCATTGCTCTAGAGCAAACAACTTACCTTTGACCAGTCAGATGCCATATTATTTCTGGCGAATTTCATTCGGGCCTCCTTATGGCGGTCCAGTAACCTTGAAGCCACCTTCAGTTTCTGTCTCACTATAGTTCCCGACTTTTTTAAAGTCCTTGCAACGGTCCAGCGAGAAATATTTAGGCCACATTCAGCCGCTAAATCCTTAGTGGTCTTTAAGGAGTTGCTTGCAGAACTAACTAGCCGGCGCTGGTCGCGCTGGCTTATCTGCGGCTTACGTCCTCCGGGTTTTTTTTTGCGGTATTCATCCTGATTGTTCCAAAAATTCCTCACAACCTTGTCGGAGCGACCAATTTTTTTACCAATTTCCCGAAATGAGCAATTCTCATTTTTGAGCGCCAGAATTTGACCTTTCTCAATTACAATTTGAATAAACTCCGTGTTGATAACGTAGACATTGATTATGTGGAGAAGGCTAACAATTTAGGAATAACATTTAACAATACGCTCACATGGAAAGATCAAATCAATAAAGCTGTGGGAAAGACATATGGTATTCTCCGACAGCTTATGCTAAAGCAGGGTATCCACAGTAGAATTTTTTTGTCGAACGTGTTGTGTTCGACAAAAGTTCGCATGTGGATATCCATGTTTGAAACCAAATTTGTGTTCGTCGGTCTTGTTTGTGAAAAATAGAAATGTTTCTATCTTGCCTGTGTTCGTTCAAACGTGTTTGACAATGGATTCAAGTGTTTGTACAATCATCATTTCTAAAAAATATTTGAAGGAGCTGACGTGCAAAAATGGAGAAAAAATTTTTGGAAGAATTTATTGAAGCTTTGCAAAATCAACCTGCATTGTGGCAAAATAAAAGCGACGATTATAAAAACAAAAACATCAGAAACAAATCGTGGGGAAAACTCTTAACAAAATATAAGGAAAACGATGAAAGCGCTACAATTGAGACGGTAAAAAAAAAGTAAATTCTCTGCGCGCTTCCTACAGGCGCGAATTAGGTAAAATCAATTTTTTATTTATCTCTAATTCTTGTTGCTTATTTAATTATTATGCTATTATTTTCATCAGCAAAAATCAAAAAAAGCGAAAGGTCTGGAGCTGGCGCTGACGATATATACAGGCCAAGCATTTGGTATTTTGAAAACTTAAGTTTTTTGCATGAACAAGAATCATTTATTGAGGGCCCAAACACATTTGATGATGCCTCAAATATAGTACTAGAAGCAGAGACGGTAATTATATGTGCATAAAGTTATTTATTTGTGATGTACACATAAAGAAGTACAGAATCAATTAAAAACGATCATTTTGCCAAGGGACTGCTCCACATGTATTAAAGTATTCGCAAAATGTTCCGGATTACCAGCCAGCTGTGCGGTCAACTCCCGTACAACGAGTGTATCGGACCAGCACACCCATATTTACGGAATCAAGCACTGCTTCCTACCCTTCAGTGAATGGGAATCCACCAGTTGTTGTTACAGAGCATGTAACCATGCCACACCGTTCGTTCGCTGAACTTTTCAGCGACTCTGAATTTTCTTAAATAAATATTAAAATATTAATAACTCTTTTTCTTAGTTTAATGAATGGCTTGAGTACTTGTATAATGGATTCACATGTTTCCACTATAATCCGGCCGAGACTTTGGGGAGAAATCCCAGTTAGGAATTTTAAATCGGCGAAGCTTTGCCCGGTGGCTAAATAGCGCAAAGTAGCTAAAAGCCTCTCATTTGCTGTTATTGACACTCTCATGGGTGTGTCCTGTCTCTGAATCCTAGGACCTACTAGGCTCAATAATTCTTCATAGGTTTCCCCATTCATCCGAAGAAAATTCTTCAAATCTATGGGCGATGTTTCTTGGAGCTCTTTCAAGAGTTTTGTGTGGCTGAATTTCTCTCGTTTGGCATACCATTCTTTCATCCAATGCTTCCTTTTTTGCATTTGTTTTTTTTTCCTCCAGGCAAACATGTATAGTCATAAGAGCTATAATTTTATTTTTTTCCGCTTCCATGTTTACTCGTTGAGAATTTTTTTCGAGTGATGTTCGGCAACCAATGTTCGTCTAGTTGGTAGTCAAACTGATTTGTGTTCGACGAACACGTTCGACAAAAAAATTCTACTGTGGATACCCTGCTTAACACAGCCCTGGCTCCCGGTAAGCACGAAAGACCATTGCGAAAACATTAGTTACGCCGATTTTATTTTATGGAATCGAAATTTTCGCCAATTGTGATAGTGCTAGTCAGCAAAAGATTAAAGTAGTATTTAACAATTTAGCACGCTACGTCTTTGGACTCAAAAGATATGACCATGTTACCTGTTTTGCCAATCGTGTTTTTGACTTAGATTTGAAAAACTGGACTAAATTTAAAGTATTAATTCTTCTCCATCAGATTATCACTACAAAAACGCCTGATCTATATGACAAAATGCGCTTTTCTGTATCTTTAAGGACCTGTAATATCGTTTGTCCTAGAATAAAACTTGCATCCTCTGATAAGCACTTTTTTGAATGGGTTGTTCGACTTTGGAATCAGCTGCCATTTTAATTAAAGACCATTAGAAGCACACCAAACTTCAGCTCTAAGCTGAAATTACACCTGCAACAGAATATGTAATGAAAATAATAAAAATATCTTCAATAATGATAGTACTGATAGTAATAATGATAGTATTAATAATACAAATTCTAATAATAATAGTAATAATATTTTTATAAATAGTGATAATAATAGTAATGATAAAAATTGTATTTATGATGATTTTAAGATTAATTATTTTCCAACCTGATGTTAATTTGATAAGCAACATAGCTGTTAATTTATTAATTATAATAATTTGAATTAATATGAGATATATTTAATAAGATTGTCAGTGTAACTAGTGCACTAATTAAAAAGTACTCCTACTTGTAGCACTAGGAAATAGTCAATAAATAAATAAAAAATAAAATAATAAAAAAAAATTCTGGGTACCAGCCTGACCACACGGTCAATGTCAGTGGTTGGAAAATCCCTGAGAACCTGCAGTTGGCTGATCCATGTTTTCACAAGCCACAGAAGATCGATATGCTCATCGGAGCTGTGACGTTCTTTGAACTGCTCTCTGTCGGTCAGATAAAACAAGGTCCGAATTGTCCGATTCTGCACTGACAGCTAACATCAAAAAGATGTACCGGCAAGTCATGGTGCATGAAGTAGATCGAGATTTCCAGCTAGTAGTGTGGAGAAAGAAGCCATCTGACTCTTTGAGGTCCTTCAGGTTATACACCGTAGCTTATGGCACTGCGCCAGCTCCATTTTTGGCTATACGGTGTTTGACAAAGCTTAGTGACATGGTGGAATCGTCACACCCAAAAGCTGCTGACGTTATCAGGCACGACTTTTATGTCGAAGACCTATTAACTGGTGCTGCTTGCGTAGAGAGCCTTCAGATTATCAAGTCTGAGGTTTTGCAAATTTTGCAAGGCGCAGGTTTCGAGCTAACCAAATGGTTTTCGAATTCGCCTGAGTTCTCCGCAACAAATGCAATTAAACCGATAACGATCTCAGAGTCTGATACAACCAAAACATTAGGCGTGTTGTGGTTGCCAAATGAAGACGACTTTCAATTTAAGATTGACGATTCATTTATGGGTCTTAGAGCGACTAAACGAAACATTCTCTCGGTTTCATCGCGGATATTTGATCCGCTTGGCCTGCTAAGCCCTCTGATTATCAAGGCAAAGATCCTGCTCCAAGAGCTCTGGCTTCAAAAGCTAGGCAGGGATGAATCTATCCCACTGAGCTTGGACAACTCGTGGCAGCAGCTGAAATCAACTTTGATTCAGTTGCAAAGAATCAGGATACCACGATATGTTTTTACAGAGCCGACAATACCGATCGAGATTCATGGCTTAGCTGACGCCTCAAGGCGAGCGTTTAGCGTATGCGTGTATATACGCAGTCATACTGCAGAAAGTTGTCATGTTTCCTTGCTGACATCTAAGTCCAAAGTAGCTTCCCTCAAGACTAAGACTCTTCCCTAGACTTGAGTTTTGCGCAGCTCACCTTCTCGCAGATCTCTGTCACCGTTCATAAATGAACATACTTTTTGAGCAACCCTCGGAATGCGACGCCACATGGGCAACACTCAAGCGACACAAAAGGGCCACGGCGGCATAGAATTACCTCACGGAGAACCAAACATAACATAAGACAACTGCCGACTCTATCTAAATAATTACATCACTGCGGACGGCAGTCCGCGCTAGTGACAAAATACTCAATTGGTTCGTGAGATAAACAGTGGGAGGGGCAAAATTTAAATGATTGGAGCAAAAGGGGCCGTTGGAGCCTTTCTGAATTTTTTTTTGATTTTTTACTATTCTAATCAAAAATACGCGTCGAATAACACATTGATCATAAAAATCCGACCACTGGTTCAGAAGATAATTAATTTCGAAATTTTTGGTGCCCCTTTCAAAACGAGATAAAATGTCAGTCTGTTTGTTTGTTTGGATCAAATCGTTGATTAAGTTTAAATGTTTGAATGAGGACTTGTTCCCGATCAAAATTCTAGAAACGTTTGTTCTACGACTTTTTCGAAAAATAGCTAGTTTAGCGGGAAATCGCTATAGCATCCAAACGATAGAAGCTACAGATGTGATAAATACATCGTAGTAAAGGTATTTTGAAGGGCTTTTAGGCATACCTGTAGTGTTTTTTTTAAGTTAAAAGGTAAATAGCTACAGGTGAAATAAGGTATTTTTTCCCACATTTTGGCGATTTAAGAAAAATCTACACATCAAATCACTTAAAAATAAGTTACATGTTATAGGCAATTTTATTCCGCGTTTTTTGACATATAACACATATCTGTCAAAATTCGTTTGGGCAAGATATTACCTATTAACTGAATATACCTTTTACCTTTACACTACTGCATGTACATATGCAGTATGTGCACTGCTTGCAGCATAATGCGGAAATAAACTGCTTGCAAGTGGTGAATTCTTTTTGCGGCAGATAAATCATTTTATAATCAAATTATAGAAACGTTTGTTTTACGTTTTTTTCGAAAAATTGCTTGTTTAGCGGGAAATCGCTAAAAACCGCTAAAATTGAAACCCCCATAGCATCCAAACGATAAAATCTACAGATGTGATCTATATATCTTTGAAAAGGTATTTCAAAGGGCTCTTAGGCACACTTTGAACTTTTTTTTTAAGTTAAAAGGTAAATAGCTACAGGTGAAATAAGGTATTTTTCCCACATTTTGGCGATTTTGAGAAAACGCCAGTAATGATTTTTTCTAATTTTGCATGTTTGTTTGTAAAAGAACTAGTGTTGCCAGACAGTTTGTTTTTGCTTGTACAAACAATAAACACCTTTTGACAAAGTTGGACCGACAACAAATATTGCAATTTTCAAAATTTCTGATATCTTACTTCAAAATTTCTGATATCTTATAAAAAAACCTCTTTACGAGGTAAAAGTCTAGTCGAATAATATTAAGGTTTACTTATAAATTACTGAAAAAATTAAAGAAAAAAGAAGTCAGAAATATATTTACACTATATCTAACTCTGTTTATTAGTACATAAGAAATCCTTTAAAAACGCATACAACTCAATAAACGAGGTCAGTTCTTAAATTCAAATCAAGTGTTTTAGTTAGGGATTGGCCCGCGTGCAGAACCATTGAGATTCTCAGCCAGCAATAAACTTTGCGGCAAGAACTTGATACCTTTGCATGCATATGGTCCTTCGAGCCGGATGAGCGCAGTGACTGCCAGAAGATTATTTTATGGATGGAACTTTTGGGAGAACTCAAGCTACACAAAATAAAATAATGTCACAATTATGTAAGAAAGAAAATATGACAGAGCGATATATTACTTGGAAAAAACATTGAACATCGCTGGACAAAATCCGAAACAAATCCAAAATGATCTGGACGAGATCAAAGAAGTTTTCGAAAGGTTAACAAAAATCTTCAAAGAATTGAAATCCCATGGCCTAGCAACGCCATCGATGCGAATTCGCTACGAAGAGCCCTATCAAGAAACAAGGGAGATGGAACGTTTTCTAAGCTCAGAAAAAAGATTACGGAAAGATAGTAAGCGAATAATACGATATATTCAATTTATGAAAAAAGTATCCGGAGACACAAACACGTGGTGAAATTGAAAAATATAAAGAAGAGCAAAAAGGAGAGACACCTGAAGAGCCAGAGACAAGGGAAGAGAAAACAGAACAACAGCTTATGCTAACACAGCCCTGGCTCCCGGTAAGCACGAAAGACCATTGCGAAAACATTAGTTACGCCGATTTTATTTTATGGAATCGAAATTTTCGCCAATTGTGATAGTGCTAGTCAGCAAAAGATTAAAGTAGTATTTAACAATTTAGCACGCTACGTCTTTGGACTCAAAAGATATGACCATGTTACCTGTTTTGCCAATCGTGTTTTTGACTTAGATTTGAAAAACTGGACTAAATTTAAAGTATTAATTCTTCTCCATCAGATTATCACTACAAAAACGCCTGATCTATATGACAAAATGCGCTTTTCTGTATCTTTAAGGACCTGTAATATCGTTTGTCCTAGAATAAAACTTGCATCCTCTGATAAGCACTTTTTTGAATGGGTTGTTCGACTTTGGAATCAGCTGCCATTTTAATTAAAGACCATTAGAAGCACACCAAACTTCAGCTCTAAGCTGAAATTACACCTGCAACAGAATATGTAATGAAAATAATAAAAATATCTTCAATAATGATAGTACTGATAGTAATAATGATAGTATTAATAATACAAATTCTAATAATAATAGTAATAATATTTTTATAAATAGTGATAATAATAGTAATGATAAAAATTGTATTTATGATGATTTTAAGATTAATTATTTTCCAACCTGATGTTAATTTGATAAGCAACATAGCTGTTAATTTATTAATTATAATAATTTGAATTAATATGAGATATATTTAATAAGATTGTCAGTGTAACTAGTGCACTAATTAAAAAGTACTCCTACTTGTAGCACTAGGAAATAGTCAATAAATAAATAAAAAATAAAATAATAAAAAAAAATTCTGGGTACCAGCCTGACCACACGGTCAATGTCAGTGGTTGGAAAATCCCTGAGAACCTGCAGTTGGCTGATCCATGTTTTCACAAGCCACAGAAGATCGATATGCTCATCGGAGCTGTGACGTTCTTTGAACTGCTCTCTGTCGGTCAGATAAAACAAGGTCCGAATTGTCCGATTCTGCACTGACAGCTAACATCAAAAAGATGTACCGGCAAGTCATGGTGCATGAAGTAGATCGAGATTTCCAGCTAGTAGTGTGGAGAAAGAAGCCATCTGACTCTTTGAGGTCCTTCAGGTTATACACCGTAGCTTATGGCACTGCGCCAGCTCCATTTTTGGCTATACGGTGTTTGACAAAGCTTAGTGACATGGTGGAATCGTCACACCCAAAAGCTGCTGACGTTATCAGGCACGACTTTTATGTCGAAGACCTATTAACTGGTGCTGCTTGCGTAGAGAGCCTTCAGATTATCAAGTCTGAGGTTTTGCAAATTTTGCAAGGCGCAGGTTTCGAGCTAACCAAATGGTTTTCGAATTCGCCTGAGTTCTCCGCAACAAATGCAATTAAACCGATAACGATCTCAGAGTCTGATACAACCAAAACATTAGGCGTGTTGTGGTTGCCAAATGAAGACGACTTTCAATTTAAGATTGACGATTCATTTATGGGTCTTAGAGCGACTAAACGGAACATTCTCTCGGTTTCATCGCGGTTATTTGATCCGCTTGGCCTGCTAAGCCCTCTGATTATCAAGGCAAAGATCCTGCTCCAAGAGCTCTGGCTTCAAAAGCTAGGCAGGGATGAATCTATCCCACTGAGCTTGGACAACTCGTGGCAGCAGCTGAAATCAACTTTGATTCAGTTGCAAAGAATCAGGATACCACGATATGTTTTTACAGAGCCGACAATACCGATCGAGATTCATGGCTTAGCTGACGCCTCAAGGCGAGCGTTTAGCGTATGCGTGTATATACGCAGTCATACTGCAGAAAGTTGTCATGTTTCCTTGCTGACATCTAAGTGCAAAGTAGCTTCCCTCAAGACTAAGACTCTTCCCTAGACTTGAGTTTTGCGCAGCTCACCTTCTCGCAGATCTCTGTCACCGTTCATAAATGAACATACTTTTTGAGCAACCCTCGGAGTGCGACGCCACATGGGAAACACTCAAGCGACACAAAAGGGCCACGGCGGCATATAATTACCTCACGGAGAACCAAACATAACATAACATAAGACAACTGCCGACTCTATCTAAATAATTACATCACTGCGGACGGCAGTCCGCGCTAGTGACAAAATACTCAATTGGTTCGTGAGATAAACAGTGGGAGGGGCAAAATTTAAATGATTGGAGCAAAAGGGGCCGTTGGAGCCTTTCTGAATTTTTTTTTTAATTTTTTACTATTCTAATCAAAAATACGCGTCGAATAACACCTTGATCATAAAAATCCGACCACTGGTTCAGAAGATAATTAATTTCGAAATTTTTGGTGCCCCTTTCAAAACGAGATAAAATGTCAGTCTGTTTGTTTGTTTGGATCAAATCGTTGATTAAGTTTAAATGTTTGAATGAGGACTTGTTCCCGATCAAAATTCTAGAAACGTTTGTTCTACGACTTTTTCGAAAAATAGCTAGTTTAGCGGGAAATCGCTATAGCATCCAAACGATAGAAGCTACAGATGTGATATATACATCGTTGTAAAGGTATTTTGAAGGGCTTTTAGGCATACCTGTAGTGTTTTTTTTAAGTTAAAAGGTAAATAGCTACAGGTGAAATAAGGTATTTTTTCCCACATTTTAGCGATTTAAGAAAAATCTACACATGAAATAACCAAAAAATATGTTATATGTTATAGGCAATTTTATTCCGCGTTTTTTGACATATAACACATATCTGTCAAAATTCGTTTGGGCAAGATATTACCTATTAACTGAATATACCTTTTACCTTTACACTACTGCATGTACATATGCAGTATGTGCACTGCTTGCAGCGTAATGCGGAAATTAACTGCTTGCAAGTGGTGAATTCTTTTTGCGGCAGATAAATCATTTTATAATCAAATTATAGAAACGTTTGTTTTACGTTTTTTTCGAAAAATTGCTTGTTTAGCGGGAAATCGCTAAAAACCGCTAAAATTGAAACCCCCATAGTATCCAAACGATAAAATCTACAGATGTGATCT
This sequence comes from Drosophila limbata, assembly GCA_963924055.1. NCBI lineage: Eukaryota > Metazoa > Arthropoda > Insecta > Diptera > Drosophilidae > Drosophila > Drosophila limbata. The sequence continues at coordinate 237,399 of CAWUOW010000222.1, forward strand.
ATATATCTTTGAAAAGGTATTTCAAAGGGCTCTTAGGCACTTTGAACTTTTTTTTTAAGTTAAAAGGTAAATAGCTACAGGTGAAATAAGGTATTTTTCCCACATTTTGGCGATTTTGAGAAAACGCCAGTAATGATTTTTTCTAATTTTGCATGTTTGTTTGTAAAAGAACTAGTGTTGCCAGACAGTTTGTTTTTGCTTGTACAAACAATAAACACCTTTTGACAAAGTTGGACCGACAACAAATATTGCAATTTTCAAAATTTCTGATATCTTACTTCAAAATTTCTGATATCTTATAAAAAAACCTCTTTACGAGGTAAAAGTCTAGTGACGAAATCATTTTCATGCACCAAAATTTCTGATATCCAATTTTGTGACGAATAATATTAAGGTTTACTTATAAATTACTGAAAAAATTAAAGAAAAAAGAAGTCAGAAATATATTTACACTATATCTAACTCTGTTTATTAGTACATAAGAAATCCTTTAAAAACGCATACAACTCAATAAACGAGGTCAGTTCTTAAATTCAAATCAAGTGTTTTAGTTAGGGATTGGCCCGCGTGCAGAACCATTGAGATTCTCAGCCAGCAATAAACTTTGCGGCAAGAACTTGATACCTTTGCATGCATATGGTCCTTCGAGCCGGATGAGCTCAGTGACTGCCAGAAGATTATTTTATGGATGGAACTTTTGGGAGAACTCAAGCTACACAAAATAAAATAATGTCACAATTATGTAAGAAAAAAAATATGACAGAGCGAAAAAACATTGAACATCGCTGAACAAAATCCGAAACAAATCCAAAATGATCTGGACGAGATCAAAGAAGTTTTCGAAAGGTTAACAAAAATCTTCAAAGAATTGAAATCCCATGGCCTAGCAACGCCATCGATGCGAATTCGCTACGAAGAGCCCTATCAAGAAACAAGGGAGATGGAACGTTTTCTAAGCTCAGAGAAAAGATTACGGAAAGATAGTAAGCGAATAATACGAGTCAGAAATCTTATAAGATTACCAATTGAACGGACTGTTCTTTGGTCTGATTCTGAAGATACACTTCATTGGATTAAGACACATCCTTCGTCCTTGGCAACATTTGTGTCAAATCGTGTGGCTTAAATCCAAGAGTGGGCAGAGAACGCTGAATGGCGCCATGTACCTACAAAGCAAAACCCAGCAGATATCGTTTCGAGAGGCTGCGATGTTGACGAATTAGTCACATCGATTTGGTTTGATGGTCTTTCCTTTCTAAAGGAACCAAGAGATTCCTGGCCGGTTAACCAGCATCTGGTGACGGACGAGATGCGTACTTTGGAGGTACGCAAAACAGCTGTTGGACTGGCAGCTATGGTAGACCGCCCGGATCTTTTGGAAACCATCGATAGTTATTCATCGCATGCCAGGCTGCTTAGAGTTTTCGCTTATGTGTTCCGTTTCATTAAGAAATGTAAAAACAAAAATGAAGTTTTCGAGAAGATACCTACGGCATTAAAAAGAAAAGAAGCTTTTAAAAAAATAGTTGAAGTCATCGAACAAGTTGAATTTAAAGATGACATAGATAGGGCTCGAAAGGGCACGCGTGTAGGTCATAGCCTGCAGCGTCTCAATCCGTTTATACATGAGTATAACGGCTCTTGGTGCTCCTTTAAGATACTGTGAGTGGGAAGACGACTTGCTAATGCTCCTCTTTCATATGATGCTAAGTCTTCGATGGTCTTTCCTAAAAGCTCGCAATTTGCTAGAAGCTGCATTAGATACCTGCTGGCCCAAGAGCGCTCGTGAGTCGTCTTCGTGAGCGAATTTGGTTAGTCAACGCTCAAGAGGTCTGTCAGACAGTGAGATCCTGCATCCCTTGTTTTAAATGCAAGCCTCGTCTGCTAACCCAAATAATGGGCAATTTGCCAGCAGACCGACTCCCAGCACTCCGCCCATTTTCAATTTGTGGCGTTGATTTTTGTGGCCCAGTTAGCACGACCTTTCGAATGCGTGGAAAGCGTGATGTTGATTAATTATATTGCATAATTAGAATTGCGTATGTATGTATAAACAAATGTGATATTAATTGCGATATGTCTGCTGTGATCTGTGATCACTGATTTGTGAACAATATATATTAATATAAATATAGAAAAAGTGATTCGCGTGTAAATATATAAATATGGTGTTAGTCATTCAATCACTTGCGTTGGCCAAACATATGTTGAATGTGTAGTTTAGAGTTATACACATATGAACGTATGCATGTACATATGAGTTAAGGCCAAATATTATAAGATCACACAGACAGCCAAAATCCCAATCCCGCCATGCGCAGACAGTCAGCGAATTCCTAACAAGAACTACAAGCCCAGCGTAGCCCAATGAGAACAACAAAGTCGCAGCCCAACAAGAACAACAAGCCCATCGTAGGAGTTCACGCCTAAATTCAGGCAACATGCTCCTCCTTTGCCCCCTAGGTAAGTACAGCCTCCTGCCTTTAGCAGGCCCCTACCAAGGAGACTGTTAACAGGAGACACTGCGGGAAATTGGAGAGCTTTCAATCTTAGACTATACTATAGTCCAGCTCCCCAACATCCCCACGGCAGATTCGCTCAACTCAGGGAATCCGCAGGTTTGGCAAACAGGAACGATTGACCACCAAAAATTCTCTTAACGATCTCAGTATCCCATGAACCAAAACTATCAGCCGGCAAGGCAATATTACCCGCCTCCGCGTCCAACTGCCCCCAAACCACAACCGAAGCCAGTACGAATGGATGTCGATGGCTCCATTCGCTCTGGCAATATCAACTACATGAACAGACCCAACGCTAATGACTACTCAGGGAAACGACCCGCCCCACTGAATGGGCCTCCACCCAAATTCCAGAGGCAATTTCACGTTGCGACGGGGGCCCCAGAAGAAACATCTGAGGGAGCTGAGGGTGTCCTTTACTACCTTGACCCTGAAGAACAGGCCTATTTCGCTAGCGCCGAGTCTAAGGAAACTACGGGTCTATATGACCAGCAATTCGAAGAAAACGAACCGGAAAGCGAGTTGACTCCTGTCGACGCTTCGGATGTTCATTTTTTAGATTAAATGGGTCATCTCTGCCATACTTCCAATGTATCATGGAAGATGGCACCAAACTCAACTTTCTGATATACACCGGATCAAATCAAAGCTATGTACAACCATATCTGGTCCTACATCCAAAAAAGAACGAAGAGAAATTTTTTGCAAATTCCGTGGGTGGACAAACCCCAAAAACTCACCATACTTACCTCGCTCTGTTCAATAGCAGAGATAGACCCATCAAATTTTTCCTATTGCCCACCTTGAAAACTTTTCACGGCATCTTGGGAAATGACACCTTAAAACGGCTAAACGCTGTTATCAAAGCACTCGAATCTATTTGCGGACCCCGACGTAAGACTTACATACACGATCAGAGTGATAGGGGAAATAAGGACATCATCGGATACACCGATATAGCAAACATTACCCATACCCAGCCTCCCTAAATCCGGAGGTAGAGAAACAGATGGGACAATTGCTGCAAGACGGCATAATACGACCTTCACGGTCACCATACAATCCTCCTGTATGGATAGTCCCCAAAAAAAGCGACGCATCCGGAGAAAAAAAGTATAAGATAGGTAGATCTCAAAAGCGGATTCCACCAGATACCGCTTAAAAAAGATAACATAGAAAAAACTGCGTTCGCGATCAACGGCGTAAAGTTCGAATTCACCCGATTACCTTTCAGCTTAAAGAACTCACCGTCTATTTTCCAGAGACCCTTAGACGATATTCTAAGGGAACACGTAGGGAAAATCTGCTATTTGTATATCGACGATATTATCGTCTTTAGTCGGTCCGAAAACGAGCATGCCATGCACTTAGATAGGATATTCGCCACACTAGAAAAGGCAATTATGAAAGTACAGATTGACAAGTGCGAATTCTTTAAAGAAGAGGAACATTTTTTAGGATTCACCATCTCACAAAGGGGAGTAAAAACAAACGCTAAAAAATTAAAAGCAATAGAACAATTTCCGGTCCCCAGAACACTAAAGGAACTTCGATCTTTCCGACCAATTATTTTCATTTCCCGTACGCTCTCGAAGACCGAAAAAAACTATGCACCAAATGAGAAAGAAATGCTAGCAATAGTATGGGCACTTCAGAGCCTACGAATGTACCTTTACTGTACTGCCAAAGTGATAATATACACAGACCACCAACCATTGACTTTCGCTCTCAGTTCGAAAAACCATAACGGGAAATTGAAAAGATGGATAAGCTACTTAGAGGAATACAACCTCGAGTTAAGATATAAGCCGGGTACCTCTAACGTGGTAGCCGACGCTCTTTCCAGAATCCCAACAAATCCCCAAATAAATAGCACAACGGCAACAATCCATAGTGATGAAAGCTCTTCCCATAACTTGATACCCGTTGAAAATGTCCCCATTAATGTATTCAAAAACCAACTATTTCTACTAATATCTGACGAGGAGGGGGAGTCATTCCAAATCCCTTTCCCTACCTTTCACAGGCACATAATTAAAAAGAAATCATACTCGGAGGGAGATTTGGTAAACATCTTAAAAAAACATCTAGACCCAAAAATCGTAAACGGAATCTTCACATCCGAACACGTAATGGGCAAAATCCAAAATATCTACCCACAGCAATTACAAAGCCAGGTATACGCAGATGCAAGTCACGGACGTAAATTCAGAAAGCGAACAGGATAATATCGTAGTTTCCGAACATACGAGGGCGCATCGAAACGCCATCGAAAACAAAATTCAGATACTTAGCAAGTTTTTTTTTCCTGGCCTCCGAAAAAAGACGGAAGCCACGGCAAGAGCATGCGGGACTTGCAAAATAGCTAAATACGACAGACATCCGCCACATGGGGAGATTCAACCAACCCCCATACCAACGTATCCCGGTCAAATCATCCACATAGACATTTACTCCAAACTCAACTTTCTGATATACACCGGATCAAATCAAAGCTATGTACAACCATATCTGGTCCTACATCCAAAAAAGAACGAAGAGAAATTTTTTGCAAATTCCGTGGGTGGACAAACCCCAAAAACTCACCATACTTACCTCGCTCTGTTCAATAGCAGAGATAGACCCATCAAATTTTTCCTATTGCCACCTTGAAAACTTTTCACGGCATCTTGGGAAATGACACCTTAAAACGGCTAAACGCTGTTATCAAAGCACTCGAATCTATTTGCGGACCCCGACGTAAGACTTACATACACGACCAGAGTGAACAAGAACAACAAGCCCAGCGTAGCCCAATGAGAACAACAAAGTCGCAGCCCAACAAGAACAACAAGCCCAGCGTAATCCAACGCCAATAAGAACAACAAGTCCAGCGCAGCCGAGCAAGAACAACTAATAGGCACATTGACTCCAGCCACGGCGGCAGCGCATCCATCCGCCACGCTCGCTGCGTCAGCAGAAATGTCTGCACTAGTCTAGTCGTGGGAATGCTAACGACATCGGACACTATCAGCGACAACGGCACAGCTACAGCGGCAGCGGCTACAGCGACAACAGCGACTATATTCAGTTAGTTCCAAATACATGATCAAATAAATTAGACATGTTCTTTTTTATAAAAGAAAATTTAAATATCTATTAACTTTCTTTATATTAAGAAATTCATGAAAATGCAACCGAAATTTTGTGAACATATTCAGTTGATCAGCAGTGTATGTTCGAAAGAATATCCCCTTTATCAAGAATATATATGCATCTATCGACAGGTGAATTTATAAACCCAATATCTTCCAAAACTTTTTCAAAAACATCAAACCAACACCTAGATGCCTGCTTGAGACCGTAAATGGCTTTATTCAATTTACATACTTGGCTGCTATTACAAGTCAGCCCTTGAGGAACTCTCATATATATTTCCTCCTTTAGATTGCCAAGTGTCTCACAGGAGCAAGTGTCTCACCGTAATCGATCAAATACTCCTGTGTAAATCCACGAGCTACAAATCTAGTTTTATATTTTACTGGCTAACCAAACTCATTTTGTTTTAGTGAAAAATTCAATTTACAATAAACTATAATATTATCTTCAGGCATATCTACGATTGACCAGGTTTAGTTAATCTCATGAGAATTAAGCTCATCTCTAATATCATCTCTTCACTGTACTTTATCACTTCTACTATCTATTTCATCGAACGATGTAGGAGCAGTAGCAATAAAAGTTTTCTTTTTTTTTTCATCTATCGCTTTTTCTTGGTTCCTCTATATCTTCAGATATAACACCACATATTTCTGGATCGGCATTTTCCATTTCATTTTCCACTTCACTAGGCTGTACTTCTGATACTACAATATCAGACTCTTCCCGAACCTTTTCACTTTCCAGCAGACCAGAGTCTTGAAAAGCCGGATCAATATTTTCCACCTGATTGTGGAAATCTATATTGTAATCTACAACCACAGCTCTAGACTTTTCCTTGTTTGATTCATCAAACACAACATCTCTTGCAATAACAAATCACTGCGGACGGCAGTCCGCGCTAGTGACGAAAGCAGCACGAAGGGTGTGAAGGCGACTAGCATATATACACAGGAAGAATGGAAAATTTGCTATGACCGTCCGATCTGTTCGAGCTATATACCGACCGAAAGGTATCAATTTAACTTACAAATGTGCATACTAAGACTTTTGGAAACTTTCCTGGCTCGTGAGATAAACGGGTGTAAGTGGGAGGGGAAAAATTTAAATTATTGGAGCAAATGGGGCCGTTGGGGCCTTTTTGATTTATTTTTTAATTTTTTACTCTTCTAATCAAACGCGTCGAATGACACCTCGATCATCGAAATCCGATTACTGGTTCAAAAAATAATTAATGTTGAAATTTTTAGTCGCCTTTCAAAAATGAGATGAAAAGTCAGTATGTCTGTTTGTTTGTTTGTTTGTTTGTATCAAAGCGTTGATTTAGCTTAAATGTTTGAATGAGGACTTGTTTCCGCTCAAAAATATAGAAACGTTTGTTCTACGACTTTTTCGAAAAATAGCTAGTTTAGCGGGAAATCGCTAAAAACCGCTAAAATTAAAACCCTCATAGCATCCAAACGATAGAAGCTACAGATATGATCTCTATATCGATGAAAAGGTATTTTGAAGGGCTCTTAGGCATACCTTCAAAGTTTTTTTTTAAAGTAAAAAGGTAAACAGCTACAGGTGAAATAATTTTTTTTTTTTAATTTATGAAAAATCTACAAATGAATTCACTTTTAAATATGTAGTATGTTGTAGACAATTCAATTCCGCGTCTTTTGACATATAACACCTATCTCTCAAAATTCGGTTAGTCAAGATATTACCTGTTAATTGAATATACCTTTTACCTTTACACTACTGCATGTATACTACTGCATGTACACTACTTGCACTGCTTGCAGTGCATGTGGAAAGATACTGCTTGCAAGTGGTGAATTCTTTTTGCGGCAGATGAAACATTTTGTAATTCCAATTACAGCAAGATCGAAATATATTTATAAATATATGTCGGAGATATGGTAGATAACACATGGTTGCTCTAATTGTGTGCCTTGCTTAGGTTAATCGAATAGTATTGGTGTTATTAGTTTTACTGTTATTTGAGTAGAATGATATCGGTGTTGTGTTGACAGGGTTGTACTGAGTGGGATGTCAGTTCGTTTCTGGCATCGTGCGTGGCTCTCGAAGTTTCGGCCCTTTTTGTGAAAGTAAGTCAAGGAGAACGGACGTGAGAGACTCGCTTCGCTACAGTAAAGACAACCAATTAATAAAATGGATCAAGAAAACTCGGCGCCAAAGTCTTCTACGTTATCAGAAGTGGGATGTGAATCTCGTGAGCCTACTTTTGCGGAGCTATTTCGCAATGTGTTGCAGCAGCAAAACGAAAATTTTATGGAACTGGCTAGAAGTCTTCAAGCGTCGGGACGTGAACCTCAACAGCACGTCGTCTTTGCTCTACCTCAATTTAACGCCGACTTACCGGGTGCTGATGCTGAGCAATGGTGTGCTACTGCGGATATAATTTTAAAGGAAAACCGTTGCAAGGCAGTGAGTTAATTCTGACGCTGAGTAAATCCTTACAAGGGAGCGCATCTCAATGGCTGTCGGAGGTATGCTACGCTGGCATTACTTGGCAGGAATTCAGGCAGCTTTTTGAACAACGATATGGCAATTCTGAGACTGCCGCTGCAATGGTTTTGCGTTTGCTGAACAGTCGTCCAACTAATGGTGAGAGTCTTGCTGTTTTCGCCAGTCGCATGGTGACATCTTTGGTAACAAAATGGCGCGATATGGATTCTGAAAGTATTGCTGAAGCTTTGGTACTTGGACACGTGGCGAACTTTGACCGCCGTTTACAACGAGTTGCTTATACGTCAAAAGTAAGCAACAGACGTGATTTGCAAAATGAGCTTCAGGTGTTTTCGGCGGATAAGAGACATCATAATTTTGGGGATGACGATTCTGGCCTTCGACGTGCTAAGATGCCAGTAATTCGCTGTCATTTCTGCGACAAAGTGGGGCACAAGTGGGTCGAATGCAGGGCCCGGATTCATCCTGGACAATCCTCGGCAGTATCGGATCGGAATGCAGCTATTCTACAACAACAAAAAGGAAAGCCAAACGTAACCTGTTATCGATGTCAAGAACGCGGCCACGTTGCAAATCAATGCCCGAAGAATATCAGTGGAAAAGAAGCAGTTATACGTACGGAGAAGCGAGTCGAGTTGTGTGAGGTGAACGAACCCAAAGATTTCATGCTACAACGAGGTGAGAAGATTCCAATTACGTTTGACTCTGGAGCTGAGTGTTCATTAATTAAGGAAAGTATTGCGAATAAGTTAATGGGAAAAAGGACAAATAATATTGTTAGCTTAAAAGGTTTAGGTAATGCAAATATTTGTAGCACCATACAAATTGAAAGTAACGTAATTATTGATGGAAATAGTTTGTCCATAACTTTTAATGTTGTACCAGACGATTGTATGAAAAATAGCACTGTAATTGGCAGAGAAGTCCTCGCGTTAGGGTATTCTGCTGTAGTATCTCGCGAGGGTGTAAAATTTGTACAAGACAAATCGTTTAATGAATGTACCGTAAATGAAAATGATTATTTTAATAACCTAGAAACACACGTATTTGGTGAAGATAGGACAAATTTAATTAAAATATTGAAAAAGTATTCTGAGTTTTTCACTGATAGAACTCCTTTGACACGTGTGAGCACAGGGGAAATGACAATTCGGTTACTTGAGCCAAACAAGACCGTGCAAAGACGGCCGTATAGGTTTAGCCCAGCTGAAAGAGATATTTTAAGAGAGAAAATTAGAGAGTTGATTCAGTGCAATGTTATCAGACCGAGTAGTTCTCCATTTGCTAGTCCTGCTTTGTTGGTTAAAAAGAAGAATGGTTCAGCTAGACTTTGTGTAGATTACAGAGAGCTAAATACCAACACAATTGCTAATAAGTTCCCTTTACCACTCATAGCAGATCAGATAGCCAGACTGAGAGGTGCCATGTATTTTACTTGTTTGGACATGGCAAGTGGATATTATCAGGTTCCAATGAATTCAAATTCAATTGAATATACTGCTTTTGTCACACCTGACGGGCAATATGAGTTTTTGGCAATGCCGTTTGGACTTAAAAATGCACCGTCAGTTTTTCAAAGAGCGGTTATGAACGCGTTAGGAGATCTGGCATATTCGTACGTTATTGTCTACATGGACGACATTCTCATTGCGGCCCCGTCAAAGGATGTAGCACTTGAGAGGGTTCAAATTGTGTTAGAAACGCTTACAAATGCTGGTTTTTCGTTTAGCATTGGAAAATGCTTCTTTTTGAAAACCACCGTTAAATATCTTGGCTATGAAGTACAAGCAGGGGAGATTCGACCTAACTCTCGTAAAATAGAATCCTTAAGGGATCTACCCCCTCCTAAATCCGTTTTCACACTTCGACAATTTATTGGCCTAGAGTCGTACTTTAGGCAATTCGTCCCCGGATTTTCTGAGTTAATGAAGCCGTTGTATTTCTTAACTCCAGATAAATGCGGTTTTAAATGGAAATTAGAACACGAAGAGATTCGCAAAAAAGTGATTCGAATTCTTACGGATATGCCTGTATTGACCATTTTTGATCCACAGTACCCAATAGAGTTACACACGGATGCGAGCGCTATTGGTTATGGGGCTATACTGTTACACAGAATTGACAACAAGCCATATGTAATAGAATATTTTAGTAAAACTACTACAGTGTATGAATCAAAGTACACCTCATATGATTTAGAAACATTAGCTGTTGTTAACGCCGTCAAACATTTTCGCCATTATTTACATGGTAGGAAGTTCACCATCTTCACAGACTGTAACTCGCTAAAATCATCTCGAACAAAGATCGAATTGTTACCAAGAGTCTATCGTTGGTGGGCATTTCTACAAACTTTTGACTTTGATATCGAATATAGAAAAGGCAAACGTATGGCACATGTCGATTTCTTATCTAGAAATCCGTTACCAAAAAAGAACAGTATTGAGTATGATAAAGTGGTCGAAAAGCGCATAGAGCTAACCGAAATTTCAGAAAAGTGGATTTTAGTAGAACAGAAAAGAGATCAAAATATTGCTGAGTTGGTTTCAAAAATAAATGAAGATGACGTCCCTCTTGAATTAGCAAAGACTTATGAGTTAAGGGCAGGTGTGTTATATCGAAAAATTCAAAGAAATTAAAAGACTAGATGCCTCCCAGTTGTGCCTCGTGCGTTCAGATGGTCTGTTAACAACCAAGTTCACGAGTCAATTATGCATTTAGGTTGGGAAAAGACACTTGATAAAGTGTATGATTTCTATTGGTTTGATGGAATGTCGAAATATGTCCGTAAGTTTGTTGAGAACTGTATAACATGTAGAGTCGCTAAGTCGTCATCGGGAAGAGTTCAAGTCGAGTTACATCCAATCCCAAAAATTAGTATTCCGTGGCACACAGTGCACATGGACATATCAGGAAAACTAAGTGGTAAAAGTGATCGCAAGGAATATGTGATTGTGCAAATTGATGCCTTCACCAAATATGTCCATTTGCATCATACTTTTACGCTTAATGCGGAGAGTTGTGTCAATGCCCTTAAGTCTTCGATCTCCCTTTTTGGGGTACCAGCGCGCGTTGTGACGGACCAGGGCAGAAGTTTTACAGGCGCTAAGTTTGCTGAATTTTGCTCATCTCAGAAAATACAGTTGCACCTAATTGCTACTGGTGCTAGTCGTGCTAACGGACAAGTCGAAAGAGTAATGAGTACCTTGAAGAATTTATTAACAGCCGTTGAAACTAGTTCTCGGTCTTGGCAGGACGCTGTGAGTGACGTACAACTAGCAATCAATTGTACTACCAATAGAGTTACTAAATCAAGTCCATTAGAGCTTTTTATTGGCAAAGTTGCGCGACCGTTAGGTTTAATTCCGATTAGTGGGACAGAAAATGAGGTGGATTTGTCTGAAGTAAGACAACAAGCATCGGCCCATTTGCAAAAGGCAGGAAATTATGAAAAATTACGCTTTGATAAAACCAAAGCACAAATCGTGAAATTTAGTGTTGGCGATTATGTTCTACTCAAAAGTAGTGATAGACATCAAACTAAATTAGATCCAAAGTTCAAAGGGCCATTTTTAATAACGGAATTACTAGAGGGCGATCGTTATACATTGAAATGCATGAAAAGTAAGAGAAGTTATAAGTATCCTCATGAAAGTTTACGAAAAATGCCAGATGGACAGGTACCAAGTGAATTGGATATCGACGGAGACGATAGCGAATGAGATAAACACTGTTGAAAGAGACAGTAAAGAATGAGACACTGTTGAAAGAGACAGTAAAGAATGAGACACTGTTGAAAGAGACAGTAAAGAATGAGACACTGTTGAAAGAGACAGTAGAGAAAAAGACACTGTTGAAAGAGACAGTAGAGAATAAGAGAGACACTGTTGAAAGAGACAGTATTGTATGAGAAATATAAACTGTTGAAAGAGACAGTAGAATGACTGAATGTGTGATGTCGATGACTTTTCATTGCGGTACCTGGCCCTGAAAGGTATATTTCTAGTTTAGAAAGCAAGTTATTTTTTTTTTTTTTTTAAAATAAAAAAAAAAACTTTAATTGGGTTAAATTAAGAACACTCATAAATATTGTTAATCAAACACAAAAATGTAAAAAGAAATTTGTAATACTTTTTATGTTAAGGAAGATAATTGTAATTGAAGATAATGATTAAAGACTAATTGTATCACACAGATGGAAATATAAACGTTGAATAATTTGTAATCAGAAAAGAGATTCCCTACACGAGGACGTGTAGATCGTCAGGATGGCCGTGTCGGAGATATGGTAGATAACACATGGTTGCTCTAATTGTGTGCCTTGCTTAGGTTAATCGAATAGTATTGGTGTTATTAGTTTTACTGTTATTTGAGTAGAATGATATCGGTGTTGTGTTGACAGGGTTGTACTGAGTGGGATGTCAGTTCGTTTCTGGCATCGTGCGTGGCTCTCGAAGTTTCGGCCCTTTTTGTGAAAGTAAGTCAAGGAGAACGGACGTGAGAGACTCGCTTCGCTACAGTAAAGACAACCAATTAATAAAATGGATCAAGAAACTCGGCGCCAAAGTCTTCTAAGTTATATATATAATATTGAAACGTCTCTGATTGAATGTGTTTTTAATTCTGTTAATTATATAATTATTGAATTGTTTAAAAAAATATTGCAATTGTCAAAATTTCCGATGTCTTATTAAAAAATTTCTGATATCTTATAAAAAAAACCTCTTTACGAGGTAAAAGTCTAGTGCCGAAAACATTTTCATGCCCCAAAATTTCTAATATCCAATTTTATGACGAAAAATATTAAATTTTACACATGAATTATTAAAAAATAAAATTTTTGTCACTGGGCACATTGCGCTAAATTTTTCATACCCAATAAATAGTACTTTTTTGCGCAGTGCCAGTGACAAAAATTTTATTTTTTAATAATTCATGTGTAAAATTTAATATTTTTCGTCACAAAATTGGATATCAGAAATTTTGGGGCATGAAAATGTTTTCGGCACTAGACTTTTACCTCGTAAAGAGGTTTTTTTATAAGATTTGTTATTCTCCACATCCTATACTTTGTATCAATTTGGTTCATACCCGAAAAGTATACCTTTCCTTGATTTGGTATCAAACTTTCTCTTTCTCTCACTTTCACTTTATTGAGAACGTATACTGTCGAACCAAAAACTATTATGTACTTCAGCTGTTAGCACAGCTTCACCCCAGAAACGGCAACTTCGTGCTCGCATTCTGTATAAACCAACATTGTTAATATTAATTAAATTGCCCTGCGTGGCTTAATATATATTTAAACCGAAATTTCGAAGTGTTTTAATAATTGCAAAATCCTAGCAACTTATAGCTAATGAAAAAGCTCATTGGCTCAACATTTTGGTGACCCCGGCGTGATTTTTGTTCTTAACTTTATTTGTGATTATTCATTTATTTGCTCCGCTGCACTATGAGTAATTTCACGAGTTTGTGAGGCCAAAACCCATTTTCTGAAAGTCGCCAATTTGAAATATTTTTGAGTGCAACGCATTAACAAAAGATGATTCGTCAATGTTGCATACCAGAAATCTCTATGGATGGCGCCACTTTGAAGAAATCAGCTGTTAAACACAGGGTTGCATTTGCAAAGCACGCGCTTTAAAAATTTTAAAGTTTTGTTGGCGATTTAAATGTGCCAATAAGTAAACAATAAGGCAATATTATTAAAATATTTAAAATATATTCGAATCAGGGTGGCTTGTATTATGTGCAAATTTAATTTTTTAGCAAGTAACCTCACAATTTCAAAGGCCGATTTGTTCGTTTGCCATATGGGGAATTTGACCTGTTCTTGTTGGCATGAATTAATAACTCGTAAAGTACTCAAGATATTTTGATGCGGTTTTTTTTCTAGTGTTATACATACTACTAGAAGTATTTTGAAAAAGTGGGCGTGTCACCAACCCCGCCCCAAATTTTTTTTTTTATATGAAGCTTAATACCATTTAAGAGGGCTAACAACTTTCTACGTCTAACAAGTAAGTTTTCTTTATATTGCTAATAATATAGAAGATCAAAACTTGTTATTTGCAATAGAAGTTATAGACATACTTGTAACCGATAAAAATAAAAAAAAAAAAAATTTGGGGGTGGGGGTAGTGACACGCCCACTTTTCCAGAATACTTCTAAGAGGATACAAAGCACTAGAAAAAAAACCGCTTCAAAATATCTTGAGTAGTTTACTAGATATTAATTTTGGCCTCACAAACTCCTGAAATTACCGATAGTGCGCTGTAAATAAAGTTTAATAATTGCTAAAAAAAAAATCGGTTAAAAGGTGCATAATTGGCTCGTACATTTTCGGTCGGTTCGTTGATGCTGTTGCGTTTTGTATTGCTATCCGTACTTGCATACAAACGCATGTGTGTGTGTATATGTATGTACCGACATATATACATGCCCGCAATTATCTTCGCGTTCGTCGCCCACTATTTGCCAGTGGTTACATATGTACAGTGCTAATTTCTTGTACCAATTGCGCCAATTCGACATCGGTTATTGACCCAATATTGAACAGTTGATTTTTTATTCCTCTTCACTCGCATTTTGTGCCGTTCGGTTGCTTTTGACACTCATTTTCGTGACATTTATTTCTGAGTACAATTACACACATCCAGTGGCTCACAGATAATTTCGTGCAAGTTTTTTTCGACAAATAAAAACTTTTTTGAGCTGTGATTATTTGTGTGTGTGTAACCAAGGGTCATGGCAACGGACAACACTGTGGTAACCTTTGAAAATAAGGTAGCTTTTTTAAAGCTTAAAGTGAAGTCATTGTTTGACAATGCTCTAAGGACTGAAAAGATCTGAGCCTTCACAATCTTCGCCAAATGACTGACGAGCAGTTGGATGTGCGTATGTGTTGGCTATGGCTGCGACCAAAGTTGGCGGAGCCCCAAACTGCACGAAATTTAAGTGCGGCCCTCAGATTATCGCTGGGGCGGCTTTGAGGATTCCACGCCGCTGTCGGATTGATCCGCGATTCCCAAAGAGCAAACTCGACTTGTTTTGTTAAATATTACTTTAATTAAATACAACTAGTTTGGTTGACAAAAGTTTTAAATGTGCTCTGTGTCGCTTGTAGAAAGAGAAGAAGAAGTAGTTTTTTCACGCGCCAGAATTGCAAAGTAGAAAAAAAGAGCGAGAGCGCGAAGATAACTGTGCTTGCGCTGCAGCTGCTCTCTCTTTGCACTGCTTGGGTTGAACTGCTCGGCGTAGCCTGAAAATTCTCCCCCCTTTGATGATGTAAGTCCAGACTGCATCATCAAATTAACTCCCACGTCGATCTCCTGTAAGTGTCGATGAATTTCCAGCACAGCACCTAAACTCCAAACGCTCTGGAAGTACAAATGTGTAATTTAATATTAACAAGTAGTGTCGGTGCTAGAATCATGCCAATTATCTTGCGTAGGTAGCGGACAGAGTTTAATAATAGGGCGCTTTAACACGCCTCCGTTTGATTTGAGGGTAACGACTCGAATGAGACCATCGGAGCCCGCATGTGTTTCCAAGATGCGTCCCAATGGCCATTGATTGCTTGGGAAACGTTCATCCTTGATGAGAGCTAGATCGCCAATCTGTAGGTTTTCCTTTTCTTGTAGCCATTTGGGTCGTCGCTGCAAACGAGATAAATACTCCGAGCTCCAACGTTGCCAGAATTGTTGAGCATAGTATTGACAATTGCGCCAGCGATCCATTGAACTGAGTTGAGTCAATTCGGCCATTGGAGCAGCTAAAAGTGCATCTCCAGTCAGAAAGTGTCCGGGTGTTAGCACCAAAAGATCATCCGGGTCGTTTGAAAGCGGACACAGAGGCCTTGAGTTGAGGCAAGACTCAATCTGTGCGAGCGTTGTTGCCCATTCCTCGAATGTGAGAACTCGCTCGCCAATGCATCTCTTTAGGTGATATTTCATGGACTTAACGCCGGCCTCCCACAAGCCGCCGAAGTGTGGGGCTGATGGTGGATTAAAATGCCAAGAAATACCCTTGTTAATCAGCTGCGGCGCAATTGATTTGGTGATGAACGATTTGTATGCCATTTTGTCTGCCTGTAGTTTCTTGTTGGCTCCTACGAAATTGGTGCCGCGATCGCTGTAAATGTCATGGCAAAGTCCACGTCTGCCGATGAATCGATGCAATGCTCCAAGAAACGCATCCGCTGATAAGTCTCCAACAGGCTCCAGATGTATGGCTTTGGTAACTAAACAGATGAAGATAGCTATGTATCCTTTAGCTGCTGTGCGTCCCCTTCCTTTCAAAGGCGATACACTAACGGGTCCTGCGTAATCTACGCCGACCGATGAGAAGGCCCTGGCTGGGCGTACGCGTGCAGCAGGCAAGCTGCCAATTTGCTGTACTGCAAACTGGGGCTTTTGTCTGAAACAGATAATACATTTATGAATGATAAACCGAACAGCATTACGACCATTGACAATCCAAAAGTTCTTTCTCACAAAGTTGAGTGTTAACGCAGTGCCGCCGTGTAGAGTGGAGGCATGGCTATGCCGAACGACCAGATCTGTCACATGGTGCTTATAAGGCAAAATATATGGATGCTTCTCGTTTTCCGGCAATAGAGCGTCACGTAGTCTGCCACCTAGACGTATAACTCTCTCCTTTAAGTCGAAATATGGGCTTAACGATAAAAGTGAGCTGTCCTTTGTAAGTGATTTGCCACTGGACAAGGCCTTCCAATCTGCCGGGAACGCCGAAATTTGCGTGAGTCGGACTACGTAGATGATTCCCTTCGAGAGCTCAGTCGAGGAAATAAGATCCACCGAGCGATCAGGCTTCTTTATCCGACAGTTGTGTATGAACCGATTCACGTAGGCTAAGACTCGTACGAGCCGGGTGTACGAAGAATAGCGCTCCAATATCCAGCATCTCGCGTCCTCAGTAACTAATAGGACGCTACAATGAACGTTTTTTATCTCATCGTCTATGCTGATTTGCGTTGCATCCTGATTCTGGTTGGTTCTAGGCCACTCCGTCTGAGCAGACGTCAACCAAGGTGGGCCGTGCCACCAGAGAGCGCAGTCCGCAAGTTTTGTTGCGCTCGTTCCGCGGCTTAACAAATCCGCAGGATTGTCTTCTGAGGAGATATGCCGCCACTGCCGCTCCTCTGTCAATTCCAGTATTTGGTTGATTCGATTGGCCACGAATGTCTTCAGCCGAGCAGATCCACTTCGAATCCAGCCCAGCGTGATCATGGAATCTGACCAAAATGTCGTTTCTGCAAGATTTACATTAATTCGCATATTAAATTTACAATATTTAAAGATTTTGGCAGCTACTACTGCTGCACATAATTCTGCTCGAGGTATAGTCAGTTTTGGCGAGCAGCAATTCAACGTGATAATGTCCATTTTCTACTGGTACGCGTAGATACGCCGCAGCGCCGTATGCGCCGGCAGACGCATCGTAGAAGATATGTAGTTGTCCAACGCTGTTGGTTGAGCACCCTGCAATGTACCGGGGTATCTTTATTAAAGCAATGTTAGGCAACTCCTTGACGAATTTATCCCAAGACTTTTGCACCTCCGTTGGCACATGATCGTCCCATTATAATTTGGTCGTCCACAGCACCTGCATCAACATCTTTGCCGTAATAACTATGGGACTCAACCAGCCCATTGGGTCGAAGAGGCGTGCTATTGTGGACAGTATGATTCGTTTGGTTGGTATACCGGCAGGTATCTCGAAATTGACTCGAAACCGAAATGAATCTTCTGGAGGAATCCAGTAAACTCCTAAGGCGCGTATGCCATTGCTGGTTTGTAAATCCAATATTCCTTTGGTTTCCAAGTGCTCCGGAGGAATATTCTTCAGTAGTCGTGGGTCATTGCTTGCCCATTTCCGTAGCTCAAATGTTCCACTATGCATCATTCCAATCACTTGATTTTTGATATTTTCCGCCAGTTCCAAATTGTCTGCTCCGGACAAAATGTCATCTACGTACATTTGATGCTTGACCACATCTACGGCTAATGGGAAGCTCTGAGCTTCATCTGCTGCAAGTTGATGCATTACGCGGATCGCCAGGAACGGGGCAGCGCTGGTTCCAAACATGACCGTTGAGCAATAGTATTCGTCGATTCCTTCTTCTTGTTTCCTTTTCCAGAGTATGCGCTGATATTGTGCATCCTCTTCGTTGACATCAATACATCGGTACATCATTTGTGCGTCTGCCATGAATACATATTTCAATGAACGCCAGTTGATCAGTATTGCAGGCAAATCGGTGTGAAGTTTCGGTCCTGTAGCCAAGATATCATTCAATGAGCGCCCGTTACTTGTACGCATTGACCCATCAAACACAACTCTGACTTTCGTCGTAGACGAAGACTCCTTTATGACTGGGTGATGAGGCAAGTAACAATGCGTGACTCCCCCCCTTGCTCCGCTTTGTGTGCCCAGACGTTGCTCTGGTGCCACTGGCTTCATTTGATGCAACTGAAGATATTCGCTGATTGTTTGTGCGTATACATTTTCCAGATTGTTATCCATTCGAAAGCGTCGCTCCAAATGAGACAAACGTTTTAATGCTGACCGATACGAAGATCCGATAACCATGTCTGGGTTCAGTTGTGTTAATATGGGCAGCCTTACAATATATTTCCCGGTAGATAATCGGCTGTGTGTGCTCACGAAGAAATCCTCGCACCACTTGTCCTCGGTTGACAAGTCTGCAGATTCTTCGCCAAGCTGCTCCAGCTCCCAAAATTTACGCAATAAATTGTCTAGCTCCTCGGATACATCGTCACGCCGTACTTGAATAGTATGTGAGCCGATAGAGTTGGCACATTGTTCCACCTTGCCTGAAACGATATATCCAAGCTGTGTGTTTTGAGCGATAGGTGAACCGCTTGGCCCACGATGGATGTCGTTGAGCATAAGCTCGTCGTAAATGTCGCTTCCTAGCAATAAATCGACACCTTGTGGGATAAAGTAATTAGGATCTGCTAAACATAAATGCTGTAAATGGGGCCATTTTGACGCAGACACGCGTCTATCAGGCATTTTCTTGCTTACCTTAGGCAAGATATACGCAGTGACTTTATATTTTACCTTGCTGCCATACACTGAGCCCAAGCTTAATTCCATTGCTATCGATGCTTCTGTGATGCGCGCATTCGCCAAGCCATTGATTTTAATGAATGAGCTCTGCTTGGGGAGTCGCAATTGTTGAGCTGCGCTCTCCGTGATAAACGATGCTTGGGAACCTTGATCTAAGAATGCTCGGAACTGCAATGGTTGACCTGTGATAGAGTCGATGGTGACTATTGCCGTTGGCAATAACACTTCGCACTTTGTCGGCGACAAAGCTGCATGTGATCCACTGATCACATTCGTTGATATCTGCTGAGAACTCGTGTCCTGACCCGGCGGGTCGTTCCTGGGCGCATCCGTGGGATCACGCTTCCTGTCCAGATGGATGAGAGTATGATGTCTGTCAGCACACTTCATACAATTTCGTCGACTTCCACATGTTGCCGACTGATGATTGAATCCAAGACAGTTAAAACATAAGCGATGTTTTGACACTGTCGCCCTGCGCTCAGATACGGACATATCGTTCAAAGCCTTGCAGGTGCGAATTGGATGTTCCTCCTTGTTGCATACGATGCACACGCTCGCTTGTCGAGCGCTGAAAGCCGTCTTGACTTCCTTCTGTTTGTTTGAATCAGATAACTGCTTTGCACTCGCACGTTGAATCTTCGATGCCGCTTCACCACTACCTGACTGTGACGTAATCATGGTAGAAAACGCCAAACACAAATTGGACCGAGCTCTACAAGCACCATGAGGCGGGAACCAAACATCGAAGGCTATACAACAATAATTCATCAAAGGAAATCAAATGTACCAGAGCTCAAGTTGCCAGAGTTTAGTGGCGGCTACACTGAGTATGCTAATTTCTTTTCGTTGTTTTCGACAATTATAGATCAGGATCCAGATTTAACGGAAATCGAAAAGCTTCAGCATTTGATGACATGCTTAAAGGGACCCGCTTTGGATGCCATTCGATCTTTGGAGATCACCAGAGATAACTATGCAGTGGCTAAAGATTTGCTTAAAAAACGGTTTAATAACAAACGTTAAATTTTTTAGGCACACATCGTTAAAATTCTGGGTCTTCAGAGAGTAGAGTCACCTTCGGCGGTAAAACTAGGTGAGATGTCGGATGCAGTCAACGCAAATATTCGTTCGCTGCAGTCCTTAGGAAACAAGGAGCAAATTGCAGACGCCATAATTGTTCATCAGTTGCTGCAGAAAGTGGATAGTGCGACGCGAGCTAAGTGGGAAGAATCAGCATCCGTAGACGATATCCCATCGTGCGGAAAATTTACGATGTTTCTGGAAACCGATGTCTCAAATTGGAAAATGTGGAACGTTCCGCTGCAGCATACTCAGTCGGCTCTCAGGTGGGAAAGAACAACAAAACTAACCCCAGTAGAAGTTCGCTGATTGCCACTAATACATTGTCGAGTGCTTCCGTCTGTTGCAGCGCAACAAATCATCAGATTTACATTTGCCCTCAATTCGCCAACTTATCGCCTCAGCTTCGGTTTAAAGAAGCTAAGAGATTGGGCTTATGCTTGAACTGTCTCAAGAAGGGACATCAGCTGAGAAATTGCAACTCGGGCGCCTGCCGATCATGTGGCAGCAAGCATCATAGCCTATTGTAAACCAAGGGGGCTTTGTTGAAAAAGACGCTGGAATAAAATTGAGAACACACATCCAAGAGTGCATTCAGAGTCACATAAAAAGTATTAAGGGCAGTATTAATTTCAGCTGATTTTTCTATAAATGACCAGTCGGTTGCAAGAATAAGTTCATTAAGCAATGAATAATTTCCTTTGCGAAAACAGCGACGTGTTGATTGTTGAGATAATAGATTAAGGGTATAAGGCATAGAAATATAAATTTGTATTGCAGGATGATGTAAGTCTTCAGGCACTGATAGTGGGAATAACCTAGAGACGGCAGAATTTGCGAAGTCGTTAATAAATACCATATCGAGGATTCTATCTAAGTAATTTTTTATTGAATTTATTTGAAACAATGAATAATCAAAAATACAATCTAAAAAATCATGTTGATTTGAAGGAACTAGATAATTGGCACTACTGAAGAGGGAACAAGAAATATTAGGTAAATTAAAATCACCCAGCACAACAAAAAGGTCACTGTCCCTCACTTGAAGAGAAACTTCATTGATCATGTGATAAAAATTGATTTATTAGGAAATGCTACTTTAACAGCAGCTGATCTGAAGGAACCTTTTGTATCAGAAGGGGGGATGCGATGAATTTTACCACAATGAATTATTGTAATTTGGATTTTTTTTTTTTGTTATTGGAACTCAGGATAATTACAAGAAAAGGAGATAATCAATTAACCAAAAAATCCCAAAGAATCAACTGGATGCAGTTTTCTAATAAATTGTATATATTAAAAAAATGTTCAAATTGGATTATTACCCTTTTTTTAAACAAAGAAAATAAATTTTATTTAAAACAAACGGAATATTTGTTATTTTGTTTGTATTTAGTTTAAAAAACGCAATGGAAACGACGATATTTTGTAAACGATGATTTTCACTGGATAAGTGACCGATGAATCGATTGGACAGTAGGCATCTATTGGCGATATTTTGTAAACGATGATTTTCACTGGATAAGTGACCGATGAATCGATTGGACAGTAGGCATCGATTGATTGCGATGATTACAGCTGATGATCTCGACTGCGTTTATCGATAGTTCCGTTTGTTTACGTTTTGGAATTATGCGCGAGTGGAATAAATATGATAATATAATACTTATTAACTTAATATAGTTGAGTGGAATAAGTATTGTATTACATGCAATATTTTGGAACGCGTCTAATGTTTTCGATCAGCTGATGTATTTGTGTTTTATGTGTGGAAATGTTTGTGGTTGCCGGCATATGCATGTGTACATATATGTATGTATGCAGCACAAAAATATGTGAACATATGTGCTTATGTAAATATGTTATCACTTGTTGCTGCTTATTGCCGGCGATATTGTAGTTGCGTAAATGTTTTGTAGAAATGTGTTAGTATAATATAATATAATATAATATGCATGCGGTAAAATGTTCAGTATTTAATTTAAGTGTTCAGTGGAATTGGGACTAATCAACCCTTGTATATATGTACATACATACGCCACTATGTGTGTGTCATATGTAAGTACATATGTATGTATGTCACAACGTATGCGGCAATGACTAAATGCAATAATATTTAGGAGAAAATATATTGCAAAACGAGAAGAAAATTGAAGAAAGTTGTGAATAATATTTAGGATAAAATATTATGGTATAGTGAATTTGCTGTATATGATGCAATGGAGAACGAAACTGTGGGAATGGACCATGTAAGTACATACTCAGCAAACCATCGGAGTCCGCACGGTGCTCCATTAGGACTCCCTGTACGGTGCCCTAACCCTCCTAGGGAGGCTCCGAAAAGTGTCCCAAGGGAGCATATCCGACGGAGAAAAGTGCCTTTTCGACATATATGTAAAACGGGTTATAATGAATGAATTGAATGATTAAATTCAAACTGAAAACTTCACATTCAAAAAAGGCAGATTGAATTGAATGACAAAATAACCGAAAAAAACGAATGAAGGAACAGAGTGCTGTAATTTAATTATTTTATTTTTTATTTATTTTTTTTTTTATTTACAATTTGTATTGATAATTTAAAATTTATTTTTGGGCTTTATTTATAATTGAGTGTAAAAACATAATATGATTTATACTATCGGAGTTTGTTGAGATAGCATAGCGTTTTTCAGTGATTAAATTTCTCGCCGGTATACAAAGAATTTTGCAACTGACTTTGTATAATAGTGGAAACATTCTTTTATGATCGTTCCACCAAGCAAGGCAGTTAAAGTCATTGTAAAATATTTCCCACACCTTACTTCGATCTCTTTTCCCATTTAATGAATATTCCCCGCTTAAAAGCTTATTCTTTATTATATTAGGTGACTGCAGTTATCTAAGAAAATTTGATTTTTGATTAAATTATTATTTTGCTTTTAAATTGAACGAACAATCTTAAACAAATAATTTTTTACATTATTTACTTACATTTTGTTCATTAATATTTTCCGAACTCATCTTGACAAAAGTTTTTTCAGAGTGCTCTGAGTACTCTGAAAATCTTTGCTTCATTCATTTCATTCGTTTCTCGGGTAACTTGATGCCGTTCATATGAGTACTCAAATTAATGTCAAAAATGAGTATTCAATCAATGAGAACCGGATCTTAGAATTTATTCCTCTCAAGGAACTGAATTAAACTCACAAGTACTCAGAGACGCTCAAGTTTGAATGCAGCCATGCAGACCTCTAATACATATGTAAGAGGAATGCTAATGCTAGCGTTAATGTTATTTACATTTCGGAAACTTAACATATGTATGTATAGTAAACAGCTGGCTTCGACATACTCCCCCCCCTTTACTGGCCACATGTGCCGGATAGCACCCATCCAAAAGCCGTGTTTTGGGCCATTGGCAGACCGTTGGTGCTCGGTAGAATCCCGGGTTGGATAATGTGAGGATACACGTCGGCACCAAGCACCAGCGAGACCGTGGCAGGGCGAAACCAGTGATCGTCAGCGAGGACCACGCTCTTGAATTGCTCCGGAACGTCACGCTCAACTTGCTTTATAGGAGTGCGACAACATAGTTGGGAATCAACTTGTAAGAGGATTTCTCGCACGAAGTTGGACGTTCTCGATCGGAGAACCGCAGTGCAGACGCCTTCCTCACCAACGCGGGTGACGGATAGCCCGAAGGCATTTGCCAAAGATGCGTTGATGCGGCTGGTCGGACTGCACGGGTCGATCAGAGTTCGCGTCTCGAACGTCTTTACCCCGTCCGCAGTGCGTCTGTGCGAGGTGCCGAAGGGGATGACGCCGAGATGCTGGAGTGGAGGGAGATCTTCGCCGAGATGCTGGCGGTGAGAGAGATCGTCGCCGAGATGCTGGTGCTGAAGGAGATCGTGGCTTTGACGACGTTCGCGGCGTGGTTTCTCGTCTGGAGGGGCGAGCCTCACGCACTTCCTTGAAGTGGAGCAAAGTGTGGTGGTCTCCGTCACACTTTTTGCAACTCCCGTTGCTGCGGCAGGATTGCCCGGAGTGCTTGTGGGCCAGGCAGCGGGGGCAGTACTTGTTGACAAGCACTGCTCCAAGGCGCTTCTCTGCCGTCAGCCGCAGGAAACGCTGGCACTTTCGCAGGGCGTGCACTCCTCGACAAACTCGGCACCGGAATGAGTTGGTTCCGATGGGGCGGGCATACTGCGTGAATTTGCGTGCTGGCATCGTGCGTGTTTGGAAACTAAAAAATAGTGAAAGACATATTAAGTGTGGACGAAAAAAATCTTGACAGAAAATACACGGAGGTTAGTAGGACAGCACAGGCAGGTTGCTCTCTTAAAATTAGGATAAACTTTGAGACGGGTCTTCGGATGAAGACGGCCTTGGAATACTGTCCTCCATAGGAAGGAGAATCAACTTCGCGACGGGCCTTCAGATGATGCCACGGACAGTGAGCACATCGACCACGCGTACGTTGTCGTCGTCTCCGGGACATGTGAGGTGAATGCGACCAAGGCGCCATTCATTCACTGGAATGTTGTCCTCCTTAACGACAACCATGTCACCGACTTTCAAGTTACGTGATGGTAACTGCCATTTGGTTCGCTTATGCAGCTCCTTAAGGTACTCATTTTTCCATCGAAAACAGAATTGTTGATGAAGAGCCTTAAGACGTTGCCAGCGGTTCAGGATGGAAGTGGCCTTTTCATTGATTTCTGGTTCGGATACAGAAATAAGTGGCCCTCCTGTCAGGAAATGGCCTGGAGTTAAAGCCAACAGGTCAGTGGAGTCTTCCGACATTGGAGAAATCGGTCGAGAGTTCAGACAAGCTTCGATTTTTGCCAAGAGAGTTGAAAGTTCTTCGAACGCATACTTGACAGTGGATGTGGACTTGTAAAACAGGGCCTTGAAACTTTTAACCCCTGCTTCCCATAGTCCGCCCATGTGTGGTGCGCTCGGTGGATTAAAATGCCAGGAGAGGCTTTGATGGCTGTGTTTGGATATGACCCCAGTTCGAATCGCTTCGAGGAAATCTCGCGACAGAACCTTTTCCGCCCCGACAAAGGTTTTGCCGTTGTCGGAGTGCATGCGCTTGGGACAGCCTCGTCGGGCCACAAATCCGGAGAAGGCAGCCTGGAACTTCTCGGTGGTGAGGTCGGAAGTGGCTTCGAGATGAATGGCTTTTGTGCTGAAGCACACAAAAACGCAAACATAGCCCTTTGTGATCAAGCATGCGCGGCCGGTATAAATTTTGACCTCGAAGGGTCCAGCATAGTCGACGCCTGTATGTGAAAGTTGCTCTCTCTGTGGGCAAGTCCCCCATCATTTGTGTCTGTAGCCTCTTGCGGTAAATTACACAGACCTTGCAGGAATTGATGATGGATTTGACTAGGACCTTGAGGTTTGGAATCCAGAACTTGGATCGGATAAGGCGCATAACTAGTTGGTTTCCCCCATGCAAGGATATGCGGTGGGTGAAACGGACCAAAAGTTTTGCAAACATGGATGAGTAGGGGATAATGATTGGCTGGCTCTCATCATAATTCAAGGAATGGGATGCCCTCACGCGTCCGCTTGCTCTTAAGACACCTTTGCTGTCAAGAAAGAGGTTCAAGTTTTTAATAGAACTTGAGACAGGAATTTGCTGCTTTGTGAGCAAACAGCCATACTCTTTTGCGTACTCTCTCCGCTGAGTGAGGACGCAAAGTTGCTCCTGAGCTATGGATAGTTCATTGGAGCTGAGTTCAACTGGACGTGGAAAGGACGAAACCCGGCATCCATTTATAAAACGGAGTACATAGGCAGTAACGCGAATCGCTCTATGGAAATCAGAAAAACTGCCAAGAAAGTCCGGAGTCGAAGGCGTTTTCGCGAGATTACACTTAATAGTGCGCTGCTCGACGCAAGTGTCTGGGATAGAAGCAGACGAAATTGGCCACTGTTCCTGAGCCAGGTGAAGCCATTCTGGCCCATGCCACCACAGAGCGTTATCTATAAGCTCTTGGGGCAGGACTCCTCTACTGGCTAGATCTGCCGGGTTGTGCTCGGATTGAACGTGTGACCAATTGCTGGAATCGCTGACTTGCGTAATTTTTGCCACTCTGTTGGCCACAAAAGCTGTCCACTTGCACGGTAGTTTGTTCAGCCAGGCCAGCACGATCGTTGAGTCTGTCCAGTACAACGTTTCTAAATTGGCAGCTGGAAGTTGGTGGAGAAGTGCTGAGGATAGTTCAGCCAATAGAACAGCGCCGCAAAGCTCCAGGCGCGGCACCGACAGGGACTTAACAGGAGCCACCCTAGTCTTTGCTGTCAGGAGATGGGTGGTTACTTTGTTGGCAACTTCAACGCGGACGTAGATTGCTGCCCCATACGCACGCTCCGACGCATCGCAGAACCCGTGGTACTGCAGCTTCATCTGGGGCTGGAACTGTAGCCATCTTGGGATGCGGATATTCCTTAGAGCAGGATAGCTCCTAAGGTATTCCTGCCATTTGTTGATGAGATCAGCTGGCAAAGGCTGGTCCCACTCCAATTCTTTGAGCCAGATTTTCTGCATGAAAATCTTAGCCCGGATGACGAAAGGCGCCAGCCACCCGGCTGGGTCGAACAGTTTGGAAATTTGAGAGAGGACTTCCCGCTTCGTGTAGGAATCCTGATGGAGAACTTCCGACGGCATGAAAAAGAACTCATACGTATGGGCCTGCCAGCGTATGCCCAGGGTCTTCGCTGTGCTTGAATCCTCAATTTCCAGGAACTCCTCGCACAGCCGGTGCTCTTTAGGGATATCCTTGAGGACACCCTTAGAGTTGGACGTCCATTTCCTGAGCGGAAAGCCAGAGCTGTCTAACGCCTCACGAAGCTCCGCAATCGTCGTAATTGCGCTTTACCTTGTATCTGTCCCTGCGAGGATGTCATCGACGTACATGCAATCGGAAATGACGCTGCTTGCGAGAGGATACTGCAAGCTCACGTCTTGGGCGAGTTGGCGGAGGACTCTGAGTGCCAGAAAGGGGGCACAATTCACTCCAAATGTGACTGTGCTTAGTTCAAAATCCCCGATCTCGCCATCTGCCTTGCGGAAAAGAATTCGTTGAAACGGAGTGTGTTCGGGGTCCACCAGGATCTGACGATACATTTTCGTGATGTCAGCGTTGAAGACATACCGAAAATATCGCCACTTAAGAATCTGCATAGTGAGATCGGACTGAAGAATGGGTCCTGGGTGAAGGATATCATTCAGGCTCTTGCCATTTGAGGATGGACAAGATGCATTGAAAACTAATCGAACTTTAGTCGTGGTGCTGTCAGGTTTAAAGACAGCGTGGTGTGGCAAATAGAAATTGCATTTGGCGGAGTAGCCATGTGGAGAAACTCATGTGACCTAGATCGAGATATTCTTGGAGCACGGAATTGTACTGCTCTTTTAAAGGGACGTTTCTGGATAAACGACTCTCATTTTTGAGGAATTGAGCAAGCGCAATGACCCAAATTGATATTGTTAGGATTTCGGAATGGAAGAGTGACAACATATGTGCCACATTCGTTCCGTGATGTCGTTCGAACAAAGTTTGACTCACAGAAGGAATCAGCTTCCTTGACCAACTTAGTTGGAATATCCTCCACCTCCCAAAATTTGGAGAGAAGACTATCGAGCTTCGCTCCTTCACTGACCGAAATTCGCGTTGTGAAAGAGGAAATGGAATTAGGCACGATCTTTGAAACTGGGCCGGTAAGGATCCAGCCGAAAACTGTTTCCTGCCCAAGGAGTGAGCCGCAGATATTCGGATAGGAGCCGCTTAAAATCACGGATGGAAGGATATCCGCTCCGATGAGAACATCAATCTGCGAACTACGATAGAACGATCGATCGGCTAGTTCGATAGTTGGGAGATTCTTCAATGAACTTTGTGGGATTGTGTATGAAGGCAAATTACCTGCCAATTGAGGAAGAACAAACGCTGAAGTTTCGAAACGCAATCTTGGTTTCGTCGGAGAGCCAATATGGAAATGGCATAGCTTTTGAGTTTGGGCTGCAATCGCCTGATGGAGCCCTGAGACTTGCGCGTGTACGGATTGGAATGGCAACTTAATCGTTTGGACTAATCGTTCAGAAATGAAAGTGGCTTCAGATCCTGAGTCGATCAGAGCACGAGCGGTATATGTGAATCCCAAATGACATACATTTATGACCGCTGTGCCGAGGAGAACACCTTGGCTGTTCGCAGCAAAATAATTTTGATTATTTGCTGTTGACTGAGTTGGAGTGGACTGTATATTGGAATTAGAAGGTTGCCAAGAAGCAGCGTTCTCATTTAAAGTAGTCGCAGGATTGAATGTCGAAGAGGCGGCTTCGCCTCGATGCAGTAGAGTGTTGTGCCGACCCTTGCATGTAAAACAATTGTGCGCACTCGTGCATTCTCGCAATTGATGGCCTCTCGCGAAACAGTTCAAGCAGAGTTTTTCTGCTTAATATATGTCAACCGTTCATTGACAGACATCTGCAAAAAACGAGGACACAAGCGGACTGGATGATTTTCCCTGGAGCACAAATCGCACGTATTGCTTTTCATGCTAACCTTTGCTTCGAAAGAATTCAACCTCTGAGAGCCTGCGCTATAACGGGAGGATGAATTGGAAACGCTCTGAGAGTTGGAAGTAGGTTTTAAATCCTCTATCTGCTCTAAGGTGCGATAGCGCTCATTAAGGGAGCAGTCCAAGTCGGAATCCCGGAGCTCTTTGATAAGGATTGCTCCCAAAGAGACACAGTAAGCTTAGGAAACTTGGATGTGCACAGGAAAACCAGAATGCAATCTGCGAACGAGGAAGAAGTGGAAATTTCGGAGTGCTCAAGTGCTGTTAAGCATCGTTGTATGGTGCTATGAAGATCTTTTATTGCTGCACCTGATTCGCTATTAACAGAGGGCAGGTTAAAAAGAATCTTGAGCTGGCTCGTGACAAGTAGCCGCTTGTTAGCGTATCGTTCGCTGAGCGCATTCCACGCGGATGCGAAACCATCATTCGTCAGTGGAAATTTGGCTATAATATCGTTGGCTTCACCCGCGGTTTTGGTGTTGAGATGATACAACTTCTCAACTGGAGTCAACCTTGGATTGTTGATATATATTGCCGTAAAAGATCACGGAACGTGGGCCAACGCATATAGTATCCATGACAGCCCCCGGAATAGGAAAGGGGCGCTGGTACGACTTGTGTGGCTGGCCAAGCTGCCCGACTGATTTGCCCTTTCAATTTGGAAATACACATTTCGTATACGATGTAGCAGTGATCGTATTTGGACTCCATCGCTGGCACATCGTTACTGCCCGCCTCTTGGCTGAGTGTTTTTGAGCACACTTCGTACTCCGCCTCAACTTTATCCCACAGGATTTGTAAACGATCTCGACGGACCTCAAATGTGAAGATATTGTCATCGTCGGACGGGGAGTGTTGACGCGGGACTCAAATTGGCAAAGTTTGTCGGTTACGGAGATGAAGCTGGATAACGCCATTGTGGAAGCCGAAGGTGTCGCTTTTCCAATGGATCTGGTTTTTACCGGACTACGTTGAGAGTACCCTGCCTTTAAAGCGAGTGCAGAGGGTTCACGCTTGGGTTTTATCGATCCTGTGTTGGATGATGTCCTTAAAGCTGAAGCTGGCGAAACCGAAAGACGAGGAGTGGAAGCGGATTTCGGCTTGTCCACTGATCTGAAGGAACCTTTTGTATCAGAAGGGGGGATGCGATGAATTTTACCAGAATGAATTATTGTAATTTGGATTTTTTTTTTTTTTTGTTATTGGAACTCAGGATAATAACAATAAAAGGAGATAATCAATTAACCAAAAAATCCCAAAGAATCAACTGGATGCTGTTTTCTAATAAATTGTATATATTAAAAAAATGTTCAAATTGGATTATTACTTTTTTTTTAAACAAAGAAAATAAATTTGATTTAAAAAAAAACGGAATATTTGTTATTTTGTTTGTATTTAGTTTAAAAAACGCAATGGAAACGACGATATTTTGTAAACGATGATTTTCACTGGATAAGTGACCGATGAATCGATTGGACAGTAGGCATCGATTGGCGATATTGTGTAAACGATGATTTTTACTGGATAAGTGACCGATGAATCGATTGGACAGTAGGCATCGAATGATTGCGATGATTACAGCTGATGATCTCGATTGCGCTTATCGATAGTTCCGTTTGCTTACGTTTTGGAATTATGCGCGAGTGGAATAAATATGATAATATAATACTTATTAACTTAATATAGTTGAGTGGAATAAGTATTGTATTACATGCAATATTGTTACAAATTGATATTTATCGTTTGCGTCAGCGCTGCAAAACTCTAGGGGGGGGTCGATAGTTGATGTATCGATAGTGTTTGTCGCCGGGGTGGCAACCCCAATATCAGAGCGAGATGGCTGCTGACTGTTGAACGAGACAGACATATGCTCCTTTCCCCTCATGCCCCTGATCTGCGACCAGCAATTGAGTGCAAATGCACTTCGGCAGCAGCAGCTGTGGATTTCAAATTGCAATGAGTGATTTTGCACCCACGTTGCTGCTGCAGAGGGAAGTCTGGAAATTATACTGATCGAGAGCGGGTGTGTTATGCTCCAAGGGGAGTCGAGTCAGACTTAACCTTGTCGAGCGAAAATTTAACAAAGATTTATCGTTTCGTTAACACAAAAATTGCATCAAGTGGCCAAGTGCCTGCGCAGCAACACAGCAACATCACAAGTTGCAGTTCCTGCAACTTTCAGCCGCAAACTCTTCCTGACTCAAGCCTGCAGACCAATTAAAGATTGCGGCAAGAGGCGGTTCTGTCCAGCCGCTCAAGGATCAGGAGCATCGAAGTGTGCCGGTGTGCACCAAGTTCAGCGGCCTGTTTCGTGTTCTTCAGGCATCAGCAGCTTCGTATATATATATATATCCCTTAAGTGAGTCCGCTCCAATTTTCCCGCCACGCGTCAGTGGCCCGTTGATAGTTTTCCTGCTGAAAAATCAGAGAGCAGATCGACCCCTACACCCGGCCAGATATAGAAAAAAATAAGCGAGCCAAATTAGCATTTATAAATGCATATTTATTGTGCAAATTAAATTTGACTATAGAATATATCAAAATAAAAATGTCAAAAATATGAAGCAAGTCAGACTTAAAACCAAAAGTATAAAAGTAATTTGTTAAAATTAAAAATTAAACAATATTTGATAAAAGATACAAAAAACTTAAAATTTAGAAATTACAAATAGATGTTTAAAAATTAAAAACTTAAAATTTATACATTACAAAATTAAAATAATAAAATATTAAGTAAAGTAAAGTAAAGTAAATTAAATTAAAAAGATATTTATGTTATGTTACAAACAGCAGTTAAGGAACATATAAAACACAAAAATACGATACATGCAAAAATAATACCCAAAGTATATAGATATACGTGCATACGTACATATAAAAACACAAAAAACTACTCTACGAATATCTCGCCCCTTACCCACCCAAAAAGAGCTCTTTTAGGCAGGCAAGGTAGCGTTAAGATTATAAATTATACACAGAAACATACATACACATATATATATATAAACACACACTTACCCACAATATACATATATACATATACTTTATATTTATACATTTTTTTTCCCACGGCGTCTCCGTACACAGCAGGCGCACTTTGCAGCACCTGTTCCGACACAAAAATTGAATTGAATCCACGGTTCCTCAGCTGTTTCTTTCTGTCGTTTGCTTTCTCCTATTGTCGCCTCTATTTGTTTGTGAAAATACCTGTAAAGAAACGTAATGATAATATAAATACATAATTGTATAAATCACATAATCAAAACTCAAAAATTATACTTACCTGAAATTGAAATGATGCCCGGCTAACTTTTTCTTGTTAAAGGGGGAGGGGAACCATGACGACCGACGCAGGCTGAGATTGGTCATCTGGCCAACTGGCCAGCATCAGGGAGGCGATGAGTGGTTCCGCCTCAGGCAGGGTGGGTACGCCTGGGTCCACCAAAATGGATCCTGTTTGGAGAGGAGAAGGATTAATAGTTTGTCGTTCGTCTATTTATATTGTACTTACCTGTTGACTTGATTTTTTTTCGTTGCTGCAGTTTATTTGTCGCAGTAATTGCGCGTTTGTTTTCGTCTGTTTTCGTTTTGGTTGTGTTAGTGATGTTAGTGTCTGTTGAATTGCAGCTGTTCGAGTATCGATAAAGTATCGGTATCCGTTGTGAACTGCGGGCCAGGGTTGGGACCTACACCCGAGGAGAGTCCGATGAGCTAGTCGGCGGCCCAAGGAGAAAAAGCAGTTCATAACAGATTGGCGCCCAACTTTAAATGAACAGGTGGCTGAAAAGCCATTTGAAATTTAAAAGAAAAATAAAAATAGATATTTTGTTGATATTGTTTTCAAATTTCCTCGTCTCCGGGATTCGCTCACCTGAAGTCTTGTGTGGCACTATAGGTGGCCCACAATCGCGCAGTGTGCAGCGTAATTCCGGAGTGCGAGGAAACCATAGTCCGGCTTAATATTTCGAGAAGCACGGGAGGAGTGTTCGAGGTGGCAAGGGGCAGCAGTCGACACGTCTGCATTGGGCAGATTGTCCGCGACTGGCTGTCATAGTCATTAAGAAATTTTCCTGTGATATTTTTGTGATATTAGGTTAGGTTGTTTGTTTTTCTGTTTGTTAGTTAATTATTTATTTTTTTTGTTGTCCAAAACTATTCGTTCTGTCTCCTTCTGTGTTTGCATCGGGCGCGTGCTGACCTTTGTTTTGTAGAGCATCGGTGACAGGTGACCCAGGGCAATACAGGATTGTACCTGCGCCGCACCTGCCCCACAGCACGTCCCGATTGCGGCCAGAAGCGAGACGGAAGCCGAATAGACTTCAATTAGCGCTCCTGGGATGCCGTTCCTCATTCGAGTGAGGAATAGAGCATCTCACGAGTGCTTAAATGTTTGTCCTTTGTTTCTCCAAATTGTGCGTAGTAAAATGTTGGTTAGTTTGCGTCAGGATTTGTTTTCTCTCCCCTTTTTGTTAAATATAAAAGAAAATATATTTTTGTGAGTTAGTTTTTGTTCAAATTTATTTATTTACTTATTGTTTTTTTTTGTTTGTCGACAGGATTTTTATAATAGGTGTTAGTTATATTTTCTTTTCGTTTTTTTTGTATTATCTATTTAATTAATTGCTAGGTTTTGTAATTTAGGCAGTATTTACTTAATTATTAGTTTTCTATTTTTTTTGTTTATTTATTTAAATTAAAATTTTGAATTTTGTTTGTTGAGGGCGAATTAGTTCCTTGTTGTTGAGCATGGCAGACGAAACAGATTGGGAAACGGAAGGAGCAGCGGGTCCGTCACCACCACGTCCGTCCGTGTGTCTGCCAAGAACTCCACCGAACTTCCGCGGGTTTCCGGAGAGGAATCCTCCGCCGAACGAGGAGCTGATGGCGTTTGAAAAGGAGGCGACTACACAAGAGCAGCCAGACCTGCAGTTTCCGAGGGAAATGGATTCGGCTCTAAGATCAGCGGCAAACGCAGCGGTGGCACAAGCACACGAGACGTATCGGTCGTCACTATCAGCAGTCGTCGGCAGTCAGATCCGGGATGACATCCGCAATGGCTTCTTGGAAATGATGAAGCTGATAAATGACCTGTACCGACCGCAAGCAGGTGGCTCGAGGAGCGGAGCCTCCGCCGTGACGTGTCCAGAGGAGCGAGAATCAGCTCCGAGCACAGGAGCCGTGCCAAAGCTACGTGAAGAGCAGCCGCAAGGAATTCGTCAGCCTGCAGTCTTGCCAAGGAGACCGAATCCTGTCCAGGAGCCAGAGACAAGCAGCCCAGTTTACGAGCCGCCGCAGCCAACCAATTGGAGGAATCCAGACGGCAGGAATCCGCGTCTAAACGAGAGACGAGAATATGAAAATACACGCAATAATGAGACTCGTGACCGGACTTACCTAAAACTGGAACGATGGAACGTAAAGTTTGACGGCGAGGATTCGATGCACTCAGTCGAGGATTTTATATTCCGAGTCGAGTTCCTGCAGAGGCAATACCAGTGCGCATGGAGGGAAGTCCTGAGAGGATTCCATCTTCTCTTGGCCGGTCGGGCCAAAGAATGGTACTGGGTACACGTGAGGCACTCCCGAGTCGACACTTGGTCGCATCTACGCCAGGCACTTCTCGACCGTTTCCGGGGCTACCAAACGGAGCATGATCTCATGCAGGATCTGCTGCAGCGGGAGCAACAGGCCAATGAAGGAGTGGATGACTATATCCATCATATGCGCCAGCTCGCCTCGCGTTTCCAGAAGCCACTCAGAGATCGGGAGCTGGTGAAAATAATAAAACGAGGGTTAAAGGAGAGCTTGGCAAAATATGTTTATGCGATGGATGTCATTACCGTGGATGAGCTGCGCCAAGAATGCATCGAAGTGGAGAGAAATGCCAGGCGTAGGACGCGCTCTGTATATCCACAGCAGACACGTTTTTCACACGGAAAGCCGTCAGTCCACGAAATTGAATTTCCGCCTGGTGATGCAGAGCCGCCACCCGAGGATTTGGAGGAGGCGTCGATCAGACCCAAAGTAGTCTGCTGGAACTGTGGCCAGTTTGATCATGTTTGGCGAGACTGCCTCTCAAAGGAGCGGAAAATCTTCTGCTACCTTTGCGGCAAGCCCGACACGTTTAGTCCACAATGCGTAGATTGTCCTGGAAACGCCAGGATGAGCGCGGTGCGAGCGGGTCAAGCGCGCTCGGGAACGACGACCGCGGAAAAGAGGGACTCCAGAGTCAGCAGAATGTAGATCAGAAGAGAACTCAAATCGCCAGATCTAAAAATAAAGAAAATAAATATGAAATGAATAATTATATGGATATACATAAAGATAAGGATAGAGTAGATAAAAATCAGGATAAGGATAATTGCAGCAACAAAAACAAGGATAGCACACTCGTCAGAGGGAATACATTAAGAGGCCTACCATATGAGGAACGTGTCCGGGCATACATGTCAGCGAGAAACAGAATTTTTGGTGAGCGACAACTCGAGGGAATGACACTAGCTACTCGACGCATCCTGAAGGCTCGAGCACGCTTCCGTCGACGCAGGATGACGAGGCGTCAGATCATCGAGGCAGTCCAGCGAGATGACAACACGGATCCACGTGTATTCGCAGATGTCGAGGTAGCAGGCCGCAAGTCAAAAGGATTGCTAGACACAGGGCGTCAGTCAGCTTGCTGGGACGAGGATGCCGGGAGTTGGTCGAGGAGCTCGAATGGCCAGTGCAGCCATACGCCTCGATGGTGAGGACAGCGGCAGGAGCCAGTCGTCTAATCTTGGGACGAGTCGTGCTGCCTGTAAAATACAAGGATAGAGTGGAGAACATTGTATTTTATATGTGTCCTGACCTGCAACAGGAGTTGTATCTCGGGATTGACTTCTGGAGGGCGTTCGAGATTGCTCCTGATGTGCTTGGAGCCCCGACAATTCACGAGGCAGATCCAGATGTTGCTGAGGCGACCGTTGCGAATACGGACGTATCGTATTACCGGGACGAGGATGATGTCGAGTCTGATCCGGAGATGTGGAACCTGGAAGAGAGGCAGGTGACTCAGTTAGAGGCCGTAAAACGCGAATTTCTCCAGTTCGAGAAGGACGGTTTAGGCAAGACTCACCTGCTACAGCATCGGATACAGCTGATTGAA
Organism: Drosophila limbata; assembly: GCA_963924055.1. Taxonomy (NCBI): domain Eukaryota; kingdom Metazoa; phylum Arthropoda; class Insecta; order Diptera; family Drosophilidae; genus Drosophila; species Drosophila limbata. Next base: position 273,463 of record CAWUOW010000222.1, read on the forward strand.
GGAACCGAACCCGTGAAAGACCGACATTATCCTCTGTCGCCGGCCAAGCAGGAGATCGTTTGGGCTGAAGTCGATAAGATGCTGCAGTTAGGCATTATCGAGGAGAGTGATAGTCCCTGGAGTAACAGGACTACAGTCGTCATGCGTCCCGGGAAGAACAGATTCTGTTTAGATGCCCGCAAATTGAATAGCGTTACGGTGAAGGATGCTTACCCACTGCCATGCATCGAAGGCATCTTGTCGAGAATTGATGAGACGCATTTCATCTCGAGCGTCGACCTCAAGTTTGCATTTTGGCAGATTGAGCTGGAGGAGAAAAGCAGGGCCTATACCGCGTTTACAGTTCCAGGGAGGCCACTGTACCAGTTCAGACATATGCCATTCGGTCTCTGCAATGCGGCACAACAACTATGCCGACTCATGGACAAGGTGATCCCGACGACGCTCAGATCGAACGTCTTCGTTTACTTGGACGACCTCTTGATTATATCCGCAGATTTTCCAACGCACATGAAATATCTCAGGTTAGTTGCAGAGTGCCTGAGAAAGGCAAATCTCACGATTGGTATGGCAAAATCCAAGTTTTGCTTCCGAACTCTCAACTACCTGGGATACATCATTGGTGGCGGCACGTTAAGAATGGATCCTGGCAGAGTGGAGGCTATCAAGAACATCCCAACTCCGAGAACCGTCAAAGAGCTGAGGAGTTTTCTGGGCACCGCGGGATGGTACCGTCGCTTTATAAAGAACTTCGCCGAGATCTCCGTGCCACTAACCGACGCTCTGAAAAAGAAAGCCGGAAAATTCCAATTAAGCGAGGAAGCTGTAGAAGCTGTGGAGAAATTAAAATCAGCACTTACCACGGCTCCAGTATTGGTGCACGCCGATTTTAAAAAGCCTTTTTACATTCAGTGCGATGCCTCACACTTTGGAGTAGGAGCAGTTTTGTTCCAACTGGACGACGAGCAGCAGGAAAGACCAATCGCTTTCTTCTCGGCAAAGTTGAACAAACACCAGATCAACTATACAGTAACGGAGAAGGAGTGTCTGGCCGCGAAGCTCGCAATCCATCGTTTCCGGCCGTATGTTGAGATGATGCCGTTCACTGTAATCACGGATCATGCAAGTTTGCAGTGGCTCATGAGTCTTAAAGACTTAAACGGAAGACTGGCGAGGTGGTCTCTGGAGCTGCAAGCATTCCCTTTCTCGATGCGCTACAAGAAAGGCGCCGATAACATGGTGGCAGACACGTTGTCCAGGAGTGTGGAAGAGGTCGAGTTGACACCGGAAGATCTGCTCGGTTTCGAGACGCTGGAATTTCACTCGCCAGATTACCAGGAACTCGTCCAGGAGGTAATGAATCAGGAGCAGCGACTGCCGGACTTGAAAGTCCAGAACGGGATGCTTTTCAAGAGGATGTCGAACGTAGCATTGGAAGACGAAGTGGAGGGCACGAGCTGGAAGCTGTGGATCCCAGAATCGCTGACGGCAGGGCTCATTCAGAAAGCGCATACGGAGGAAACAGCAGCTCATGGAGGCATGGCAAAAACTTTACATGCACTACGGAGGCAGTATTACTGGCCCGGAATGGTGATACAAGTCCGCGACTTTGTGAGAAAGTGCGAGGTCTGTAAGGAGACGAAGGCGCAAAATTACAAGATGCAGGTGGGAATAGGGAAAGAAGTACGTACCGATCGTCCATTCCAGAAGATTTATATTGACTTTCTGGGAAAGTACCCCCGATCCAAACGTGGACACGCCTGGATTTTTATAGTCGTCGACCATTTCTCCAAATTCACATTTCTGAAAGCGATGCGGGAAGCTTCTGCAGCTGACGTAGTAAATTTCCTGGTCCACGAAGTCTTTTTCAAATTTGGCGTGCCTGAGGTGATACATTCGGATAACGGGAGGCAGTTTATCTCCAAATCTTTTGAGGCGATGCTCAAAGCATTTGGAATAACCCATTTGCGAACTCCCGTGTATTCGCCTCAGAGCAACGCCGCCGAGAGAGTGAACAGATCCGTGCTATCTGCGATTAGGACATATTTAGAACAAGACCATAGAGAGTGGGACGCGTACTTACCGGAAGTGGAAGTATCGATACGGAATGCAGTGCATACGGCCACAGGTGTAACTCCGTTCTTTGCTGTGTTTGGCCAACACATGTATTTGAACGGATCCTCCTACAAGCTGGCCAGGAAATTGAGATCTCTATCTGATCATGACATCTCGGATCTGGATGCGAAGGACAGACTTGATTTGATCCGAGGACAGGTGAAGCAGCATCTCCATGCCGCTTACGAAAGAAGCCGCCAACGGTATGACCAACGCGCAAGGCAGTTCCATCTAGTGCCGGGACAGGAAGTGTGGAGACGGAACTTCGCATTAAGCAACTTTGGCAAAGCCTTCAACGCCAAGTTTGCCAGGAAGTTCCTGAAGAGCCGCGTCGTCAGAGCTGTAGGCGACAATGCATACGAGTTGGAGGATCTGCAAGGAAGAGCATTGGGCGTGTTTCATGCCAAGGATCTGCGGTCATAGGAGGGAACTTGCTTACCTTCGGTGGGCGCTGGTGGTGTCGGATCCAACGTTTCCATCTGCTGCTAGACTAGGTATAGTCGTGGGTGTGGCCTACGTTGGGCGCTGGTCAGGATGCGGCTGAGCGCAAACGATCTAGGGGGGGGGTGTTGTTACAAATTGATATTTATCGTTTGCGTCAGCGCGGCAAAACTCTAGGGGGGGGGTCGATAGTTGATGTATCGATAGTGTTTGAAGCAAGTCAGACTTAAAACCAAAAGTATAAAAGTAATTTGTTAAAATTAAAAATTAAACAATATTTGATAAAAGATACAAAAAACTTAAAATTTAGAAATTACAAATAGATGTTTAAAAATTAAAAACTTAAAATTTATACATTACAAAATTAAAATAATAAAATATTAAGTAAAGTAAAGTAAAGTAAATTAAATTAAAAAGATATTTATGTTATGTTACAAACAGCAGTTAAGGAACATATAAAACACAAAAATACGATACATGCAAAAATAATACCCAAAGTATATAGATATACGTGCATACGTACATATAAAAACACAAAAAACTACTCTACGAATATCTCGCCCCTTACCCACCCAAAAAGAGCTCTTTTAGGCAGGCAAGGTAGCGTTAAGATTATAAATTATACACAGAAACATACATACACATATATATATAAACACACACTTACCCACAATATACATATATACATATACTTTATATTTATACATTTTTTTTCCCACGGCGTCTCCGTACACAGCAGGCGCACTTTGCAGCACCTGTTCCGACACAAAAATTGAATTGAATCCACGGTTCCTCAGCTGTTTCTTTCTGTCGTTTGCTTTCTCCTATTGTCGCCTCTATTTGTTTGTGAAAATACCTGTAAAGAAACGTAATGATAATATAAATACATAATTGTATAAATCACATAATCAAAACTCAAAAATTATACTTACCTGAAATTGAAATGATGCCCGGCTAACTTTTTCTTGTTAAAGGGGGAGGGGAACCATGACGACCGACGCAGGCTGAGATTGGTCATCTGGCCAACTGGCCAGCATCAGGGAGGCGATGAGTGGTTCCGCCTCAGGCAGGGTGGGTACGCCTGGGTCCACCAAAATGGATCCTGTTTGGAGAGGAGAAGGATTAATAGTTTGCCGTTCGTCTATTTATATTGTACTTACCTGTTGATTTGATTTTTTTTCGTTGCTGCAGTTTATTTGTCGCAGTAATTGCGCGTTTGTTTTCGTCTGTTTTCGTTTTGGTTGTGTTAGTGATGTTAGTGTCTGTTGAATTGCAGCTGTTCGAGTATCGATAAAGTATCGGTATCCGTTGTGAACTGCGGGCCAGGGTTGGGACCTACACCCGAGGAGAGTCCGATGAGTTAGTCGGCGGCCCAAGGAGAAAAAAGCAGTTCATAACAATATTTTGGAACGCGCCTAATGTTTTCGATCAGCTGATGTATTTGTGTTTTATGTGTGGAAATGTTTGTGGTTGCCGGCATATGCATGTGCACATATATATATGTATGCAGCACAAAAATATGTGAACATATGTGCGTATGTAAATATGTTATCACTTGTTGCTGCTTATTGCCGGCGATATTGTAGTTGCGTAAATGTTTTGTAGAAATGTGTTAGTATAATATAATATAATATAATATGCATGCGGTAAAATGTTCAATATTTAATTTAAGGGTTCAGTGGAATTGGGACTAATCAACCCTTGTATATATGTACATACATACGCCACTATGTGTGTGTCATATGTAAGTACATATGTATGTATGTCACAACGTAGGCGGCAATGACTAAATGCAATAATATTTAGGAGAACATATATTGCAAAACGAGAAGAAAATTGAAGAAAGTTGTGAATAATATTTAGGATAAAATATTATGGTATGGTGTATTTGCCGTATATGATGCAATGGAGAACGAAAATGTGGGAATGGACCATGTAAGTACATACATACATATCTTATAAAAAAAAACCTCTTTACGAGGTAAAAGTCTAGTGACGAAATCATTTTTATGCACCAAAATTTCTGATATCCAATTTTGTGACGAATAGTATTAAGGTTTACTTATAAATTACTAAAAAAAAATATTGTCATAGGGGTTTCAATTTTAGGGGTTTCAATTTTAGCGGTTCTTAGCGATTTCCCGCTAAACTAGAACAAACGTTTCTATATTTTTGGGCGGGAACAAGTCCTCATTCAAACTTTTAAGCTAAATTAACGATTTGATCCAAACAAACAAACAAACAGACAAACAGACAAACTGACTTTTCATCTCATTTTCGGAAGGCCACTAAAAATTTCAAAATTAATTATCTTTTGAACCAGTGGTCGGATTTTGAGGATCGAGGTGTCATTCGACGCGTATTTTTGATTAGAATAGTAAAAAATTATAAAAAAATTCAGAAAGGCTCCAACGGCCCCATTTGCTCCAATCATTTAAATTTTGCCCCTCCCACTTACACCTGTTTATCTCACGAACCAGGTGAGTTTTCAAAAGTCTTAGTATGCACATTTGTAAGTTTTATTGATACCTTTCGATCGGTATATATCTCGACCTGATCGGACATAGCAAATTTTCCATTCTTCCTGTGTATATATGCTAGTCGCCTTTCGCACCCTTCGTGCTGCTTTCGTCACTAGCGCGGACTGCCGTCCGCAGTGATGTCAATAAAAAATTAATATGTTTATTTTGTATTTGTAGCATGACAGAGCCATTACATGTATACACAGACATTACGCTCTCTCGGTTGCTCTCTCGAGTGGTCGAATAAAGCGGATAACAGAAAACCATTTGTCTTCTACATATTGACCATATGATTCTTCTTGTACGAGTTTATAGTCGGACTTGGACTTTATTAGCGGATGCTGGACACAATTGGACGAATTGGAAAGAAACATACATACATATAATTTATATTGGAATGTATAAAAAATATGTATGTCGGTATGTAGGAAGTTTTCATATATGGGATTTGAAGCATAAATAAAAATGCATTACTTATCTTGTTTCACCAAGGAACTAGCTGGGGCGAGTCAGGAAGGATATCCGACTCGAAGGACCAATGTTTGTAGTGGTGGTGTCGCAAAGAATAAATGCACTTTTAATTTGAAAACAGAACTTTATTCTTTTCCCTTTGAGTTGCACTTCGTGTGCTGTGACGGTCGAATAGTAGAATGTAAGTAAGTATGTATATGTATTAAAAGTGACATATGTTTATGTAAATTAAAGAGTATGTAAAATTTGGAGAGTAACATACATATGTAAGTGGAATGCTAATGCTAGCGTTAATGTTATTTACATTTCGGAAACTTAACATATGTATGTATAGTAAACAGCTGGCTTCGACACTTGACATTATTTCACCATCAGAAACAGTTGGCGTTAACCAAGTCTCTGATAATGCAATAATGTCATGCACAATCATATGTGGTGGCCAAAATTTTGGGTCACATATGACAGCAAAAGAGTCGTTAGGGACGCTAATTTTGAAGGAGGATATTTCTCGAGGTGTAGAAAAATTGAATTTGGTAATGGAGACACTCGCAGGGGTTTTACTTGAAATGCAAGCCGCAACTGACTCATAAGTGGTGTCCGAGGATAACCTAGACACAAATATTTGTTTGCGAGGGGCAACAACATTGAGATGAGGAACTTCAAAGTTGCCACTTTCTTTACGGACTGAATTGATGGGGGGCCTAGCTTTCCGACCAGATCCTGCTCGCATCGAAGACTCGATGATGCTCCTGATGGAACAGGACTAAATAAATTTGAAGTGCCCGGAGAGGGTGACAATGACAACGTTGGCGATACGTCAAGGTGTTGACGAGATGCCAATGGAGTCGAAGGAGACTGGTTTAATAAAGCATTAGAGGGAACAGTTAAAAATTGGGAATCAGGGGGTGAATCAAATTTAAATTGGCTGAGCAACTCATCGCTAGAGTCAAAGTCACTCGAAGAAGTTTAGCCGCTTTGCTAAGTTTTAAGAATTGATTTCACACAGAATTGTACTTTTGCTTTTCAATGCACACTGGGCAAGACCAGTTAAAAACGCCACATTCCTTTTTAGATGCGGCGATGAGTTTATCACAGTCTTGACCCGAAAGACCAGCACACTTTGCATGCATGATATTGTCGCACAGCCAACAATAAACAAACTGCTGCTGCGCAGCATCATCAGCAAGCTTGATAGTGCAGTTCTTCTTACAGCACGACATTTCCTACTGGAGTCGCAAAAACTATAGAGAGCAAAAGCGCACGAAAATAGAGCGGGAGGCAACTCGAAGCTAGCTCTAGGCAAAGAGAGCAAAAATACAAAAACAATTGCTTGTGGGAGCGCGGTGCAAAACAGAAACGAAGTGTACAAGCAAGCACACACAAACACACTCGTTTACAATGAGGGAAGCGCTGCAGCTGAGAATTGCAAGCTTATCTGAGCTATGTGCAGAGCGAGAGCAAAACACAAACAAACGTACGCACAAGCAAACGTCAAAAAGGGGGAAAAAAAGGCAAAAGATTATTAGCAAATGCACAAAATTTAAAATGATAATTGCTGAGATATAAATGCACAACTGATTACAGCTTACTCAGCGTCGATGTCTTGCACAAATTCACAAATATTACCGAAGAAATTATGTTTATTGGTACAAAAGAACACGTCTGATAGCAATCAAATGAGAACTCTCTCTATGATCATCAGACAAGTCCGTCAAATCGTATTGACTGATCGAAGAGTCAAAGTGCGTAAGATTGCTGAGACTGTGGGCATATCGACTGGGTCAGCGGTTTCGATTTTGCATGACCATTTGCATATGAAAAAGCTCAATGTAAAATAGTTGCCGCATTTCCTAGATATTGGACATGTTTAACCGAAATCCAAGAGAATTTTTGCGTCGATAAATCACCATGGATGACTCTTGGATCCATCACTACATTCCGGAGTCCAATTGGTCATCAGCTGAGTGGCGAGAGGCTGGTGAAAGCCGTTCGAAGCATGTGAAGGCAAGTCGATAGGCTGGAATGGTTTTTGCCAGTGTATTTTCGGATGGACACGGTATAATACACATCGACTATCTTAAAAAGGGTGAAAAATGCAACATAGCATATTACTCAGCATTGATTGATCGTGTGAATGACGAAATTAAGAAGAAACGCCCGCATTTGGCAAAGAAAAAAATACTTTTCATCAAGACAATTCACCATCTCACAAAGCCGCTTTTACGATGGAAATAATCACAGAATTAAGTTGGGAATTGCTTCCTCATCCTCCATATTTTCCAGATCTGGCCCCTGGTGACTACTATCTGTTTTCAAACTTGAAAATATGGCTCCAGGGAAAAAAATTTTCCTCCAATGAAAAAGTTGAATGGGAAACTGAGCCTATTTTGAGGAACTTTCTTCAGACCACTTTAAAAAAGGCATCGAACTGTGAAAGACCGTTGGAAAAGGAGCATTAAGCAAGACGGAGACTATATTGAATGAATATATTGATAAAAAAAAAGAAAATTGTTCTTTTCACTGTCAGTACGGGGACTTTTTGAACGATCTACTACTTTAAAATTTTTTTCAGTAAAACAAAATCAATTAGTATATAAATAAATAAAATTATATTAATTAAATAAGAAAAAAATTAAAACCCTATTGTTCTGCAATTATTAACTTATAAAAGTTGCTAATTAAACCCTTGGGTAATTTAATCTGCGAAGGTGTCAGCCCATAGCAGCCTAGTTCGAAAAGGTTGGTGAAATTGCTAAAAAAACATTAAATCATTCGAAGTTCTGTAACACCTCGGAAATTTCCTTGCAGAATTGCTTTCTGCGGAATTCTTTTTCGCTTGCGATATGTGTGGCATCCCTGAATAATTCTTATGATCAACAGTAGATGGTGTAATTAGACCACACACATCAGAATGAACCACAAATCGTGGTCGCTTTATATGGTCTTTAGTTTTAAACTTTTCAAACTCAATCTCGCCTGCTTCCCCTTAACACAAGTTTCACATAACTAATTTTTTGGCTGAATGTTAATTAATAAATTTGTATAGTCAAACATATATATAATAACGAGTTCCAACTTTAGTTTATTTAAAAAAATATAACTTTATTTAAATAGAAAACTTAAAACTTGTACATCGGAGTTTGAGAATAATTCAAGCCTAACTGTTAAATGTTTTGACGTCGCTTAGCAAACCTCGGCTGTGAGCTTTTGGGGATTGAGCTTTGCGCTCTTTTGAGAAGACGAATATTTGGGTGCTAACTCTAACTCTCTCTCTGTTTAGACGTGTTTTTGTGTGCTCCGTGAAAGTTCTTGTTTTAGTGCATTTCTAACACGTAATTATTATATTAAATTTGTCTTGTTGTGATATCTACGCTTTTGGTGTTCTGTTGGTGCTTTTATTGTGCAAAAACAGTGATTGTTTCAATAATTACACCAAGATTGTTTGTGTTTTCAACTTGAGCAAAGTATTTTTGTTTTTGTTCTTATTGCTTTCCTCTCTCTTATTCTGTCTATTAGATCAGCTGTACATCGATTGTGCTTGGGCAATTAACAGCTGTTAACTTGCTCTCTCGCTCTCAGTGTCGCTCTCTGTGCTCTCATCAATAATCTGCTGAAGCGCTTACCAGTACCAATACGCTCTCGCATATTTTCATCTCTTGCTTTGTGCTTGCTTTCTGCACTTTAAGCGGCCGTTTGTGACCAAGCGTTGTTATTGTTCTGCATTTTTCTTTTCATTTCGTTTATCATTCCCCTAAAGTATTTATTATGTCGTCCGATTTAGTGTGTTTTTTTAACAAGTGTCATGGACCTGACCCCAAGCAAGAATTTATTTCTTGCTTCTTTTGTGACCGGACTTTTCACTTGAGATGGCGCTGTGATACTTGCCGGGACATTGAGGTGCAAGTTCGTAAATATATGGAGCGAACTAGAGATAGTTTTAAGGACTTGTCTAAAATTTTTCACAAGGCAAATGTCCTATTTTCGGATATGGAGAACTTATTCAGTAATTCATCATTATTGAATGAGCCTCCTAAACGTAAAAAGAGTAGTTCTGCTCCGCGCCAGGCGCAGATGTCCTTTTCAATCCCGCCATCAGACCTGGGTCTGCAGCCATCAATTATTAACTCTCAGCCATCTACTTCTCAGCAAGCTATGACTGGACTAGGACCCAGCCCAACCGATAGTGCAGTTTCCGCCTCACCTGTTCCGTCTGTTCCCAATCGAGTAAAATCAAATGCCACGCCAGTTGTTAAGGCAGCCAATACTTTGACTGTCGTACCTCCTCGCATGTCTAAGCCCCTCCAAGGCGTTCCTCCTCCGGAGCCTATGAAGCATGTCTTTGTTTCTAGGCTTGCCAAAGATCAGTCCTCGTATGATGTTAAGGCTTACATCCAAAACATTATACAGGATCCTGACATTTCGGTGGACAAATTTAATTTTAATTATCCTAGGGAAATTTCTTCATTTAAGATATCATGTTCGGAGAAGGTTTTTGATCAAATTTGTCATCAACACTTCTGGCCCGAACATATCTTTGTTGCTGAATACAAGGGAAATTCTACTCGAAAGAGAGATCGGGCTCCGATCTCAGGTGTTGGCTCCTCTCTACCTGCTTCATCTTCAAATGAAGCATCAAAAAACTAATTTGTTCTCTAACTCTAGCCTATCAAAATGTTCGAGGCCTTAATAGTAAACTCTCTAATCTATATCTCAATAGTCATTCTTTTGATTTTGATGTCATTTGATTTACTGAGACCTGGCTCTAGCCTGCCACATCAGACTTTTCTATTCTTTCTTCTAAATACTCTATATATAGATGTGATCGTATAGCTCGTAAAGGTGGCGGAGTACTATTGGCCGTGGATTCTAATCTGTCCTCAGAACCGATTTCAACTACATTAAATTCTGATATTGAGTTTATTTGTGTGAAAGTTTCTTTTCTTAAATTTTCAATTTATTTTACTTGTTCTTATATTCCACCCCTTTCTGATATTACTTTATACGATAGTCACCTGACTGCTATTAAATTTATATGATCTCTACTTTCTGATACTGACATGCTCTTTGTCTTAGGTGATTTTAATCTTTCAGATGTTCGATGGTTTTCCTCAAACGACTCGCATTCACTTTTTCCTGATAGCTCTCATGAATTTATTGACGGTCTTTCTGAGCTTTCTTTGGTGCAAATCAATCCTGTGTGCAATTCTATCAACAGGACACTTGACCTGTTATTCGTATAGGACTCTACCAATAGCATTGTATACAGGATTGATCCATCGGTTATTCCGGAAGACCCTTACCACCCAACTCTAAACGCACGCATTAATTTACCTTTGTGGCCTGTTGTTCTATCATCTCAGCCACTTGAGCGAGTACGGAGTCTTAGTAAAACTGATTTTAATAAGTTAAACAGTCTAATTTCATGTTCTGATTGGTCTCAACTATACACATGTTCTAACTTGGATAATGCCATTAAGCTTTTTTATAATACTCTTAACTCTTTTTTTGACATCTGTGTTCCACTTGCATCACCAATTAGTTGCAATAAACCTCCTTGGTTCTCTAGAGAATTATCACATTTAAAAAATGTGAAATCCAAGCAATTTAAAAATATAAAAAATCTGGAAATCCTTATGATTTCTCTCGATATTTAATTACCTGCTCTAGCTTTCTAGTTCTTAACTCACAATGTTATAATAATTACTTGCAACGTTGTAAGCTTGAATTCTCTAAAGATCCGAAGCAATTCTACAAATTCGTAAACTCTAAACGCAAAGCCTCATCATTACCATCTTCTGTTGTCTTCAACGATATTCAAGCTAATACTGATCAATCCATAGCAGATTTGTTTGCTGACTTTTTCCAAACTACATATTCTACGAGTAGTCTCCGTGTTGGCCAGCCTTACCCGTATAGGTTAAGTTGTTCTAACTGTATTTACAGCCCTCTAATCACAGAAAGCTCGCTTCTTTGCGATCTTAAATTGATTAAGCCAGTGCACGCACCAGGTCCCGATGGGGTGCCTGCTTCTGTTCTTAAGTACTGTGCAGAATCTTCATGTAGACCATTACATAAGTTGTTAACTTTGTCCGTAGATTCCTCCTCTTTCCCAGCGCTATGGAAACATTCTTATATTATCCCTCTTCATAAAAAGGGTATTAAGTCCGATGTTCAGAACTATAGAGGTATCTCCAAGTTGTCTGCTATTCCGAAGATGTTTGAGAAAATTATAACCTCTCATCTTCAACATTTATGTAGCTCTATTATCTCACCTACTCAACACGGGTTTATGAGATGTAGATCTACAACCACTAACCTACTTGAGTTCACTTCCCTAGTGATTAAAGGGTTCAAGAAAAAGATGCAAACTGATGTTATTTACACTGATTTTAGTAAAGCTTTTGATTCTGTAAACCACTCTCTACTCACTCATAAGCTTGATCTTCTTGGTTTTCCGTACAATCTTCTTCTTTGGATTTCAAATTATTTAAGTAACAGAACACAAAGAGTTATTTTTAAAAATTAATTTTCAAAGTCAGTTAAAGTTACTTCTGGAGTACCGCAAGGTAGTCATCTTGGTCCACTACTCTTCACGTTATTTATAAATGATCTTCCATCTATACTATCTCACTCCCATGCAATCATGTATGCGGATGATGTCAAGCTTTGTTTATCGTAAAGCGATCCTTCTTCTATTAGTCTCTTACAAGCTGACTTAAATGCTTTCCATCTTTGGTGCCAAGATAATTTATTAAATCTCAATAGTTCGAAATGTAAAGTTATGACTTTTTATAGATCTTCCCGCGTTATTTCACGGTATTCACTTAATGGCATTTTATTGGAATGCTTGAACGATTCCGAAAGATCAGTTAATGACTTGGGTATAGTTCTAGATCATAGACTGAAATTTGATAAGCATATCGCGATAGCTGTCAATAAAGCAATGGGAGTTCTCGGGTTTATTAAGCGATGGTCCAAGGAATTTGTTGATCCCTTTACTACTAAACTTCTTTACACGTCTCTTGTTCGTCCGATTCTTGAGTATGGATCATGTGTGTGGTCTCCTCAATATGAATCCCATCGTGCCAGGATAGAGTCGGTTCAAAAACAATTTTTAATTTTTGCTTTACGTGGCTTGAGTTGGAACTCAGAAATTCAGATGCCTTCATATTCTAGTAGACTTCTCTTACTCAATCTTCCCTCTCTTAATAACCGTAGAATTATGCTTGGAGTAATATTCATCCACAAATTACTGCAGGGTCACATAGACTCGGCTAATTTGTTGGATGAAATAACCTTTAACGTACCCTTTAGAGTAACTCGAACCTTTAATCCTTTACATCTTTCACGTTGTTCCACTAACTGGGAGCTTCACGAACCTCTTCGTACTCTGTGTGCAGATTATAATAGTCTGTACCGTACGTTTAGTTTCGAGTGTTCTCCGCTCACTATTAAAGCCTCTATATTATCTTGTTTAACTAGTCTAACAAACTAACTGTTTATTAATACTATTTTGGTCTGATTGGGTTTTTCTGGGTTTTCCCCAGTCCTAGCAATAAATGTTGGGCCAATCATTTTCTTTCTCATTTTAAATTCCCCAGAGTTTTTAATTCTAACTTATATTGTAATTTAAATATATATATATACTATTTTTAACTTTAATGTTATATTTTTAAATTAATTGTTATGTCGGCTGCTTTTAGCCTGACAATAAATAAAATAAAATAAAATAAAATAAAATAAAATAAGCAACAGCCTGGATTTGTGCCGCGTCGGCAGATTTGACCCTTGGTGGGAATGACAATTCTAGCGGATGTTTATATTAACTGTTTCGATCATGGGAGCGCTTGAATTGTTATTTTCACCAGCCAGTTATTGTTATTGATATCTTATTACTTGATAGGGGGAATATGTGCGAGAATATTTAGGTGGCTATGTGCATTACATATACAGCTTAGGCATTAGGCTAAAAACTTCAATCAGATTCAATAAAGTAGCTCCAAAGAATGAGCGTGTGTTTTATCTTATAAAAAAAACCTCTTTACGAGGTAAAAGTCTAGTGACGAAAACATTTTAATGCACCAAAATTTCTGATATCCAATTTTGTGACGAATAATATTAAGTTTTACTTAAAAATTACTACAAAAAAATTTTTTTGTCACTCGGCACTGCGCAAAAAATATATATTTATTAGGTATGAAGAAATTAGCGCAATGTGCCGAGTGACAAAAAAATGTTTTTATAGTAATTTTTAAGTAAAACTTAATATTATTCGTCACAAAATTGGATATCAGAAATTTTGGTGCATTAAAATGTTTTCGTCACTAGACTTTTACCTCGTAAAGAGGTTTTTTTTATAAGATATCAGAAATTTTGGAGTAAGATATCAAAAGTTTTGAAAATTGCAATATATTTTGACGGTACAATTTTGTCAAAATCTAACAGAACTCTCAAGCTCTGGCTGCTACGACACGTTGTTGCTGCTGTCCTATTCCAATTCTAAGCAAAACGTATATATTCTGTTAACAGGTAATATCTTCCAAACACATCGAAATTTTACAAACTACAGTATATTGAAAATTAGAAAAAATCATTACTTGCGTTTTCACAAAAATCGCCTTAATGTAGGAAAAAATACCTTATTTCACCTGTTGCTGTTTACCTTTTATCTTAAAAAAACACTAAAGGTATTCCTAAGAGTCCTTTAAAATACCTTTTCAAAGATATATATATCACATCTGTAGCTTTTATCGTTTGGATGATATGGGGGTTCCAATTTTAGCGGTTTTTAGTGATTTCCCGCTAAACTAGCTATTTTTCGAAAAAGTCGAAAAACAAAAGTTTCTATATTTTTGATTATAAAATGATTTATCTGCCGCAAAAAGAATTGACCACTTGCAAGCAGTATCTTTCCACATGCACTGCAAGCAGTGTACATACTGCATATGTACATGCAGTAGTGTAAAGGTGTAAGGTATATTCAGTTAATAGGTAATATCTTGCCCAAACGAATTTTGACAGATATGTGTTATATGTCAAAAAACGCGTAATTGAATTCTCTACAACATGCAGTATATTTAAAAGTGATTTGATGTGTAGATTTTTCTTAAATCGCCAAAATGTGGAAATAAATACCTTATTTCACCTGTAGCTGTTTACCTTTTTACTTAAAAAAAAAACGTTGAAGGTATGCCTAAAAGCCCTTCAAAACACCTTTCCAACGACATATAGAACAGATCTGTAGCTCTTATCGTTTGGATGCTATGGTGGTTTCAATTTGAGCGATTTTTAGCGATTTCCCGCTAAACTAGCGATTTTTCGAAAAAGTCGTAGAACAAACGTTTCTAGATTTTTTATCAGGAACAAGTCCTCATTCAAACTTTTAAGCTAAATCAACGCTTTGATCTATACAAACAAACAGACAAACAGACAAACAAACAAACAGACATAGTGACTTTTCATCTCATTTTTGAAAGGCGACTAAAAATTTCAACATTAATTATTTTTTGAACCAGTAATCGGATTTCGATGATCGAGGTGTCATTCGACGCGTTTGATTAGAAGAGTAAAAAATTAAAAAATAAATCAAAAAGGCCCCAACGGCCCCATTTGCTCCAAAATGTGGAAATAAATACCTTATTTCACCTGTAGCTGTTTACCTTTTTATTAAAAAAAAAACTTTGAAGGTATGCCTAAAAGCCCTTCAAAACACCTTTCCAACGACATATAGAACAGATCTGTAGCTCCTATCGTTTGGATGCTATGAATGCTATTCAATTTTAGCGGTTTTTAGCGATTTCCCGCTAAACTAGCGATTTTTCGAAAAAGTCGTAGATCAAACGTTTCTAGATTTTTTTATCCGGAACAAGTCCTCATTCAAACTTTTAAGCTAAATCAACGCTTTGATCTATACAAACAAACAAACAAACAAACAAACAAACAAACAGACAAACAAACAGACTGACTTTTCATCTCGTTTTGAAAAGGGCACCAAAAATTTCGAAATTAATTATCTTCTGAACCAGTGGTCGGATTGTGATGATCAAGGTGTCATTCGACGCGTATTTTTGATAAGTATAGTAAAAAATTATAAAAAAATTTTGTCCCTCCCACTTACACCTGTTTATCTCACGAACTATGTAAGTTTTCAAAAGTCTTAGTATGCACATTTTTAAGTTAGATTGATACCTTTCGATCGGTATATAACTCGACCTGATCGGACATAGCAAATTTTCCATTCTTCCTGTGTATATATGCTAGTCGCCTTTCGCACCCTTCGTGCTGCTTTCGTCACTAGCGCAGACTGCCGTCCGCAGTGATTTATCTGACGCAAAAAGAATTCACCACTTGCAAGCAGTTTATTTCCGCATTACGCTGCAAGCAGTGTACATACTGCATGTGTACATGCAGTAGTATAAAGGTGAAAGGCATATTCAGTTAAAAGGTAATATCTTGCCCGAACGAATTTTGACAGATATGTGTTATATGTCAAAAGACGCGGAATTGAATTGTCTACTACATACTACATATTTAAAAGTGAATTTGTTTCGAATTTCGATTTACTTTTCATATTTTATTTTTTGCATGCGTATTTTCTGCTGTTGTTTTCATGTGCGTAATCAATATAATGAATACAAGAAAGAAAACAATGAAGAGCAATAAACAGCTTAATATAAATAAGATTTATAAAATCTAAATTTAATTCTTATTATTGATTAAAAGTTTTTAATCTAAGTTTGAATCAAAAAACATAATTTTGTTGACATTGTCAGTGTTGGTGGCAATAAAACAACGCTTTTTTGTTAAGTTTTTTGCATCTGAATACACTCGCCAGGAGCCGCGTTGCTAGCTGGAACACAGAATATTTATATGCAGCTTGTTTTGTTCAATAAGGGAAAAATACTTTTCTGTTTATTCTATCAACCCAGACAATCAAAGTCATTATTTCAAAGTAAAACAAGTGGGCACTGCTACAGTCGAGATTGCTCGACTGGAGGATACCCTGTGCCAGTCTCCATAAAATAGAATATTGGTTGGGACCATCTCATATACATATTCTGTTAGTTTGGTTCAGTTATCTCAAAGAACAAAAAAGTTGTTCATAATAAGACTTGATTTTCGACCGATGGTTGCTATGGCAGCTATATGCTATAGTGGTCCGATTTCAATCAAATTTGGTCAGGATGTATGGGACCATCTCATATGCATATTCTGTCAGTTTAGTTCGGATATCTCAAACAACAAAAAAGTTTTTCATACTGAGACTTGATTTTTGACTGATCGTTCCTATGGCAGCTATATGATATAGTGGTCCGATCCAAATTTAAAAACAAACTTGATCTGCGTCCGGTATCCAGCAACCTACATACCAAATTTGAAGTCTCTAGCTATTATAGTTTCTGAGATCGACGCGTTCAAACAGACGGACAGACGGACAGACAGACGGACATGGCTCAATCGACTCGGCTGTTGATGCTGATCAAGAATATATATACTGTAGTATGCACATATGAGTTACATATAGCGAAGGCATACTGTACATAACATTTTATGTAAGCATGCAAATAGCAGCAACACATTGTTGCAATTAAGACAAACAAATAAACCAACTCAAGTGAGCGCGTAATATGATCGCCCTCTTATGAGTTAGGCCCAAAACGCTTGGTCAGCATTCCCACGCTGACCACTTATGACAAACACATATATACACATGTGCATAAGACTCTCTCTCGCTAAGTAATACATAAAGATATAAGCAGCCGCTCCGCTGCTGGCGTAACCGGCAGCGCAGCTATGCGGCTTTATATACAAGAACATATATGTACATTAGGCTAAGAACGAACTTTATGCTGAAAGAATAAAGCAGAATCAATCATGAACTTAAACTGCACTGACGTGCATGTCTACTTATTTTTGAATATAAACTTCGCACATTACATGGCGACCGTGACAAGTGTCACGCAACGTAACTTAAAAAGTAATTAAATTAATAAACAAATGGAAAAAAGTGGCATGTGACTGGAGTGCCAACAACAGCAACAACGAAGCATCTGGAGCGACACACACACCCTGGCGAATCAAAAATTAACTGAGTGAGTACAGGGGGCATGAGCTCTAACAACACTTTAAAGCTAAAAAGACGCAGTGGCATTAAAGAGCGGATCAGACAAAGAAAGTCTGAGATCGTAAGACTCTTATATAAGACCCAAAACCCACTACCTTGGGAAACTGCAGTCAAGCTACATGACGAACTCAAACATCTTGAGTCGTTAAACAAAGTAAAGAGCCCCCCCTGTCCCTCAGAGGAAAAACTTATTAATCCAACCACACATCGACCACAGCCACAACCGATCCCGAGAAGGCAACGCGAATGCCCAGCAGACTGCGAGGGACCGCTATACAGCCAACATTGCCTGGGCACATGTCAGCGGCCATCAACGAGTAAAAACTAGTACGAGAGGCAAACCGCCCCTTGTACCAACGCTGGAACAAGAAGAAGTACGAGAGGCAAACCGCCCCTTGTACCAACGCTGGAACAAGAAGAAGTACGAGAGGCAGACCGCCCCTTGTACCAACGATGGAACAAGAAGAAGTACGAGAGGCAGACCGCCCCTTGTACCAACGCTGGAAAACACCAAGGGTGAACTGACCGACAGCGCCACAGAGGGCGCACAGCAGAAAAAATTATAATTATAATCATTATTAAAATATTTGTAAAACTATTGTAATGCCCGACGACAATTGAGTCGACCGGCAAGACGTTTGGCCCGTAAAGCCATTCGAAATACTAGGCAGGACAAAATGTACATTCAGTAAAAACCGAATTAATATTAAATTTCTCTCCGCCCACGGGCGTAAATACAAAATAAAAAAAAAAATTTAAAATATAAACTCAAAATACAAACCTTATAAAGTTAATGAATAGCAGTAACAAAACTATAAGTTCATATATAAATCAAGGACCCAAGTATATATTAAGAATAACCCCAAATATGGGTTTGGTAGACGTTAAGACTGTTGACTCGACGGCTAACGTAATAAATAAAGTTGAGGTCAGCAATACAGATGTAAAATTGATAACAATTTTTGTCGTTATGATATTTGTCATATTAGTAGGACATCTATTGTATAAATTATATAAGTATCATAATAGATGCATAAAAAAGAGATACCAGAGTCACGCAAATGACCTGGATAAAATCTAAAATTTTTTTTTTCTCTTGAACAATGATAAGCGACAAAATAAAATAAATAAATAAAAATTTCAATAAATAAATAAAATGAAATTTCGAGAAATATATATATATTCTTATTACCAGAAATGCCTATTAATATGTTTGCTATAGAAGTATATTTAGAAGCAATATATAATAGCGACCCAGACTTTAGAATTCGTGCATTGAATATTCTGCACAATAACAAAGATTATATGTCTATATAATGCCATGTTCAGCCCACTACTATTCCATAACAATAAGATAAAAGGCATAATTTTAAATACACTGCCATATGTTGGCATTAAAGAAATAGTTGAAGACCATCCAGTGGTCGGCGAATGCCCAATTATAATGGTAAAACTTCATAAATAGAGAACTATGGAATGGAGTGAATTAGCGAAAAAAAATAAATAATTTCAAAGATAAATTCGAAAAATCTTATAAGTGTGTTAATAAAAACGCACCTATAAGAGTTGAAACGCTAATTCACCACATAAACATATTAGTACTAAACTATAATAACATAGTTCAACTTTATTTAAGTAAAGAAAAACCATTAAGAAACATGTAATAATAATAATAACGAATATATATTTGAGATTTTTGAGAATTTAGTTTGTTGTTGAAATGCAATTGAATCCAAGTCGTAAACAAAAAATTTGTTATCATTCTTTTGAAAATAAAACAAAGCAAAATACAGATAACCATTATATTAACTTGACATCAAATTCGATATATATATAAAAAAAAAGAGTTCAGTCCAATGAAGACGTTCATTTCGGACACGAGAACTAAAAATAAAAACCAGAATGATCGAAACAGTGAAAAACAAAAACAATAGTCACTACATTAGACATATTCCTGCAGGAAATAAACAAATATGCACAAAATTAAGTCATATAAAGCTTCTTAGCCCAACGTACATTAAGTACGAATTATAGTAGTGACCTTGTAATTAACATGATTAATTGCAAGCATTGAGATCATTAATATGAGCGTATGCTTATGCGAGAATGACTTAGGTCAGTTCACGCAAGGCTTAATCAGAAGCCGGTATACACGAAAATTAAAAGACTCAAAAGAGGCACCGAGAAAGAAGGTCTTTGACTAAGGTCAATAGATATCTTCTATATATATGGGCATGATAGAAATATTAACAAGAGTTGCGCAACTCAGCCGGTGACCCAATAAGAAAGAAGCATGTCTACAATTCACGATGATCTATAATAATTAAAATATATAACAATGCAAATATAAATTTTATTAATATATAATTTGTGAAATAAACACTTTAAAAAAAAAAAATAAAACAAATTCACACAAAAAAGTTTATAATACGTATTAATATATGGCCTGATCAACTATATATAAATATTGTAAAAGAAAACATAATGATATACGTTATACAATTGCAGTTTCTGTCGTTAGTTTTAGCTGGAAATAACTTTTTATAATCTTTGTCCACTTCACGTTTTGAGGTATTTTCGATAGTTTTTATTAGCACAAAATTGTTTGAACTTGTTGCAAAATATTGGATATATATAATATGGTGAGGATCATATTTTTGTATATTTTATCCAAATGTATTAGCTGGAAATAACTTTTTATAATCTCTGTCCACTTCACGTTTTGAGGTATTTTCGATAGTTTTTATTAGCACAAAATTGTTTGAACTTGTTGCAAAATATTGGATATATATAATATGGTGAGGATCATATTTTTGTATATTTTATCCAAATGTATTAGCTGGAAATAACTTTTTATAATCTTTGTCCACTTCACGTTTTGAGGTATTTTCGATAGTTTTTATTAGCACAAAATTGTTTGAACTTGTTGCAAAATATTGGATATATATAATATGGTGAGGATCATATTTTTGTATATTTTATCCAAATGTATTAGCTGGAAATAACTTTTTATAATCTCTGTCCACTTCACGTTTTGAGGTATTTTCGATAGTTTTTATTAGCACAAAATTGTTTGAACTTGTTGCAAAATATTGGATATATATAATATGGTGAGGATCATATTTTTGTATATTTTATCCAAATGTATTAGCTGGAAATAACTTTTTATAATCTCTGTCCACTTCACGTTTTGAGGTATTTTCGATAGTTTTTATTAGCACAAAATTGTTTGAACTTGTTGCAAAATATTGGATATATATAATATGGTGAGGATCATATTTTTGTATATTTTATCCAAATGTATTAGCTGGAAATAACTTTTTATAATCTCTGTCCACTTCACGTTTTTAGGTATTTTCGATAGTTTTTATTAGCACAAAATTGTTTGAACTTGTTGCAAAATATTGGATATATATAATATGGTGAGGATCATATTTTTGTATATTTTATCCAAATGTATTAGCTGGAAATAACTTTTTATAATCTCTGTCCACTTCACGTTTTGAGGTATTTTCGATAGTTTGATTATTTAGTTATAATCATTTAAATCATTTATTTGACTGGATAGCATCCGGTTGCTTAGTTGAACCTAGCTGGTGTTAACTTATATAATATGGTGAGGATCATATTTTTGTATATTTTATCCAAATGTAAAAATAAAGCATATATAAAAAAAAAAGCAAATAAAATAATAAAATAAAAGATAATTCAACTATATAATAAAAAAAGAAATAACGGATCAATTCTTTCTGAAAATCATTTATTGATAAATCTCAAATCTAATACTAAAAATATACAAACATATATTCGCAAAATAAACAAGATTTTACTTCTTACAAATATATAATCAAAAAAAAAGAAGGAAATACAAAAACAAATATTTCATAAAAAAAAAAGTATATACATATTAATTTTGAATTATAGAATAAAATAGCCCCATATGATAAAAAAAAAAAACGGTTTATTAACCTTTACGATTATTAAAAAAAAAAATAACAAAAATATAAAAAAAAAAAATTTTTTTTATTTTCTACTTCATATATTTTTAAATAATCATAACATATTTTAAACGTATATTTAACAAACATATAATTATCTTTTATAATTTCATTAAGGAATAAATTCTTTTTTTTTATTTTTAATTATTATTGTCAAAAGAGACAGAATAATTCTCATATACACCTACATAAGTAAATAAAAAAAAAAAAAGAATAAGAATATATATATATATATTTAAAAAAAAAAAATAAAAATCATAAAATAAAAATTTAAAAAAAAAAACAAAAAATAAATATATATAAAAAAAAATATATATATAATAATAATAAAAATAAATAAGAAACTAATTAAATAAGTAAAATAACTCCATTGTATTACGTCATTTTTCAAAAGGAGGGAGATGTAGTATGCACATATGAGTTACATATAGCGAAGGCATACTGTACATAACATTTTATGTAAGCATGCAAATAGCAGCAACACATTGTTGCAATTAAGACAAACAAATAAACCAACTCAAGTGAGCGCGTAATATGATCGCCCTCTTATGAGTTAGGCCCAAAACGCTTGGTCAGCATTCCCACGCTGACCACTTATGACAAACACATATATACACATGTGCATAAGACTCTCTCTCGCTAAGTAATACATAAAGATATAAGCAGCCGCTCCGCTGCTGGCGTAACCGGCAGCGCAGCTATGCGGCTTTATATACAAGAACATATATGTACATTAGGCTAAGAACGAACTTTATGCTGAAAGAATAAAGCAGAATCAATCATGAACTTAAACTGCACTGACGTGCATGTCTACTTATTTTTGAATATAAACTTCGCACATTACAATACTTTATATGGTCGGAGATGCTTCCTTCTGCCTGTTACATACATCACACAAATCTAATATACCCTTTTTGACCATTTTCAATGGGCACTGGGTATAATAATAAGACGAACTCGTATATTATGTGCGAGTTTATTTATTATTCGATTTATATGTGCGGGGTTATTTATAATGCTATTTATATGTGCAGGATTATTTATAAAGCGTCCGAATGAGCTTATGACAAAATTAAGACTAAATCTATCTTAGAAACTGGGTGAGCAAGAAACCGCAATAATTTTGTTTACATTTAGTTACCTGCAGCTGCCTACGTGACCATTTTCGCGAAGTCCTTTTATTGAGAGGGGAAATAATGCTTACCGATGCATTTTTGTGTGTTTACAACTATGGTCGCGAAGCGTTCCCATAGAAAGGGGAAATTATGCTGTGTATGAAAATTGTTTGTTGATAATCTTAATTCGTTGTGTGTTTCGATCTTATAAATTTTGATCTGTAGATGCTTTGGTCGTGAGATTGCTAATGTGCTGAGTTGGCACTGACTGAGGCTCTGCCTGGCTGTTGCTATTTGGGTTTGTATGTGAGTCTAGTTGTATAACTATGTTACCATATATAGTTGAAGACGCGGACATTGATTGTGGCCCAAGCAGTGACGAAAGTAAGCTGATTACATTTTTGGAGGAGAGAGGCTTAACAAGCTCATATCCCTATCTGAAAATTAAGTATTAGTGCTTAAATATGGTAAAACTTTTATTCAGTTGCAATATCAGCAGTGAGGCTTTTTATAAATGCGTGAGTTTAAAAAAATGAACATTTGTGAACATTTTTATGGTATATCTTAGAATCTCAAGTAACATTCGAAAGCCTGGAGTACTTGACAGAGGACGACATTAAAGAAGTCATCACGCCTGTTGGTATTCTAGCGTTGTTCCGGGCCAAGCTTATAAAAGGAAAAAACAAACGGTGAAAATAAATATATGTTAATTTAAACTTATGCATTTATATTTTTTTTATATTGAAAGAGCTACCACCCAACTTGCAGTCGAATTTCAGTTCAGTATTGCCTGAAGAATCCGTTGCCCAAGCAGTATTACCTGAAAAAACCGTTGGCCAAGCGACCTATATTCAAGCAACAACCTCTGAGGTCCTATACACCCAGTGTGTTCTTAAAAACTTGATAATTCTAAATATTTAACAATAAGATTATTTAATGTAAAGCATTTTTAGCCGTTAAAATTAAAGTTACTATCATTGACGCTCAGGAGATTCTCGTTCTGCGCCTGACAACCTTAAACGATTATCAGCGCCAAATAGAGGCTATGGTTAACAAGTATTACGTCACTGGACAAAAGTTGCAGCCGTTTATAATCGTCGAGGGATTAACAACAGACAATATCACAGGGTATCTCCACTCTTAAGGGACTAACAATAATTAATCAAATCTTATTCTAAAAATTTTTTGCAAGCATTTCTTAACATGGATGATCTACTTGATATTGGGTGTTCCGAAGAACATATGCTTAAAAACAATAAACGATGTCAGTTCTTAAATTCAACTCGAGTGTTTTAGTTAGGGATTGGCCAGCGTGAAGAACCGGAGCAATTTAAAACCCAACCCAACCCCGAGTACAGTGATGTATTCGGACTTGAAACCGAATCTATAACAACAAACAATTTTTACAATCAAAAATTGAGATTGAAGGATGCAGAGCCAATTTACATTAAAAACTATCGAAGCCCGCATAGCCAAAAAGATGAAATTGAAAAACAAGTTGGAAAATTGATCGCCGACAAAATAGTCGAACCTTCAGTGTCTGAGTATAACAGCCCACTTTTACTAGTGCCAAAGAAAGTCCTTCCAGGCTCCAAAGAAAAGAAATGGCGAATAGTAATTGACTATCGTCAAATCAACAAAAAACTGTTGTCAGATAAATTTCCACTCCCTAGAATTGATGATAGGTCGAGCAAAATACTTCTCATGTCTTGACTTAATGTCAGGTTTTCATCAGATTGAACTCGAAGATAGTTCTAGAAACATTACGTCATTTTCAACGAGCAACGGCTCATATCGTTTCACACGATTACCATTTGGTTTAAAAATAGCGCCAAATTCATTTCAGAGAATGATGACTATCTTATAAAAAAACCTCTTTACGAGGTAAAAGTCTAGTGACGAAAACATTTTCATGCCCCAAAATTTCTGATATCCAATTTTGTGCCGAAAAATATTACATTTTACACATGAATTATTAAAAAAAAAATTTTGTCACTGGACACATTGCGCTAAATTTTTCATAACTAATAAATACCAGTATATACTAGTAGTACTTTTTTGCGCAGAGCCAGTGACTAAATTTTTTTTTTAATAATTCATGTGTAAAATGTAATAGTTTTCTGCACAAAATTGGATATCAGAAATTTTGGGGCATGAAAATGTTTTCGTCACTAGACTTTTACCTCGTAAAGAGGTTTTTTTATAAGATATCAGAAATTTTTTAATAAGACATAGGAAGTTTTGACAATTGAAATATTTTTTTACAGTGTAACTTTGTCAATCGGTGTTTATTGTTTGTACAAGCAAAAAGAAACTGTCTGGCAACACTGTTTCTCTTTACTAACACACATGCCAACATGCCAAGCGCAAAATTTATCAGCACTCTCAAATTCTGGCTGCTATGACACTTTGTTGCTGCTGTCCTTTTCCAATTCAAAGTAAAACGTATATATTCAGTTAATAGGTTATATCTTCCAAACCAATCAACAAAAATTTATGCATGATGTATCAAAAAACGCGAAATATTAAAAGCTCAAACATATTCAAAATTAAAAAAAATCGCTAGCGGCGTTTTCTCGAAAACCGCCAAAATGTGGAAAAAATTACCTTTTTTCACCTGTAGCTTTTTACCTGTGTACTTTAGAAAAAAAGTTTGAACATATGCTTAAGAGCCCTTCAAAGTACCTTTCCAACGACATATAGATCATATCTGTAGCTTTCATAGTTTGGACACTATGGGGGTTTTTAGTTTTAGCGGTTTTTAGCGATTTCCCGCTAAACTAGCGATTTTTCGAAAAAGTCGTAGAACAAACGTTTCTAGATTTTTGAGCGGGAACAAGTCCTCATTTAAACATTTAAGCTAAATCAACGCTTTGATACAAACAAACAAACAAACAAACAAACAAACAAACAAACAAACATACTGACTTTTCATCTCATTTTCGGAAGGCGACTCAAAATTTCAAAATTAATTATTTTTTGAACCAGTTGTCCGATTTTGATGATCGAGGTGTCATTCGACGCGTATTTTTGATGAGAATTGTTAAAAATTCAACGAAAATTCAAAAAGGCTCCAACGGCCCCATTAGCTCCAATAATGTAAATTTTTACCCTCCCACTTACACCTGTTTATCTCACGAACCAGGTGAGTTTTCAGAAGTCTTAGTATGCACACTTGTAAGTTTAATTAATACCTTTCGATCGGTATATAACTCGACCTGATCGGACAGTCATAGCAAATCTTCCATTCTTCCTGTGTATATATGCTAGTCGCCTTCGCACCCTTCGTGCTGCTTTCGTCACTAGCGCGGACTGCCGTCCGCAGTGATTGCATTCTCAGGACTTGAACCGTCTCAAGCGTTTCTTTACATGGATGATCTAATTGTTATTGGGTGTTCCGAAAAACATATGCTTAAAAACTTAACGGATGTTTTTGACATATGTAGGAAACACAATCTTAAATTACATCCACAAAAATGTTCATTTGTTATGCACGAAGTGACATTTTTAGGTCATAAGGGTACTGATAAAGGAATCTTGCCAGATGACAAGAAATATGACGTCATCAAAAATTACCCAGTCCCACACAACGCGGACAGCGCTAGACGTTTCGTTGCATTCTGCAATTATTACAGACGTTCCATTAAAAACTTCGCCGACTATTCACGGCACATAATTAGATTATGTAAAACGGATGTTCCTTTTGAATGGACAGCTGAATGCCAAAAAGCATTTCAATATCTCAAAGATAAGCTTATTCAACCAACTTTATTGCAATACCAAGATTTCAGCAAAGAATTTTGCATAATAACTGATGCAAGTAAACATGCTTGTGGTGCGGTTTTAACTCAAAACCATAATGGACTTCAACTTCCAATAGCTTATGCGTCACGTTCATTTACAAAGGGTGAAAGTAATAAAAGTACAACAGAACAAGAATTAGCAGCAATTCATTGGGCAATCACTCATTTTCGACCATATATTTATGGCAAACATTTTACAGTGAAAACAGACCACAGACCATTAACTTATTTATTTTCTATGATCAATCCAAGCTCTAAGTTAACACGCATCAGGTTTGAGTTAGAAGAATACGACTTCACAGTCGAGTATCCAAAAGGAAGAGATAATTTCGTGGCAGACGCCCTTTCTAGGATAACAATATCCGAACTTAAAGATTTACAAACTAAAGTCCTGAAAGTCACTACCAGGCAACAAAGTATAGAAAATAAACACTGCGCAGTTTTTCGTGTCTTTTAAAAAAAAATAATAATAACATATTTGAAATACAAAAAAAATAACATTCTTGTTTCAAAAAAAAAAAAACAAAAACACAAAATATGCATATAAACAAAAAAAAAATATGTATATATATATGTTGACCAGCATAATAAAAACAAAATTAAAGAATTCTATAAAAAAAAAATATATATTAACCACAGAAAAAAAAAATATAAAATTCGAATAGCTCCATTATAAATTATTACGTTATTCCTTTAAAAGGGGAGATGTAGCATGTGCATATATCGAGTAAACACTGTAACAATTAGTTGCAATATATGTATGCGGAAGAATACCTAAATAAAAATTAAGCACACGACACACTTTTCAAGCTCGCAGCTCGTCAGCATATTTATGCCGACGGTGCAAGTTGACCAAACTGCTTGATGTGCACATGCAACTCTCTCGATATATAAGTAAATACATAAGATAGCAACTCCGCTGCCGGCGTCACCGACAGCGCAGCTACGCAGCCACGACGATATCTACAATGCAGAGTTAGTGGTTTCTTCGTAATTCGCCTATGTGCACCAGCTGCTGATAGCAGCTCCCTTTTGTCTCGCGGGCTATCAAATTTAGCAAACACAATCGGATCCAACACAGAGTGAGTCTGGGCGCGCTGACGTACTCGATATACTTCCCTGATTCTCGGTGGTGGAGTTAAGTTCAGAGAAAAGCACAGAGAGTGAAAAAGTGCTTCTAAATTTTCACCCTCGTGTTGCGGTATGCCGTGGATGCGTATTACATTCGCATTAGCATCGTTTTCTATTTTGGGCGACAATTTCGTTTCCAAACTCTCCACTTGCTCCTTCAACGCCCGAACATCGCCAACATCCCTCTCTAGTTGCTGGAGGCGCTGAGCCATCTGGTCAAGCTCCCCAGTCATCCCGCTCAACTTGTCATTGAGCACACCTAGAATGCGGGCTTCAGCATCCCGCATGCTTGAGCTAATATGGTCAGCCTGCTCATCGAAGCGCTGATTTATCAGCTGTATAAGCTGCGGTGATGGAGCTGCAATATCGGATACCCTTCCGGCCTTCATATCCGTGGACGACGTCTCGCTGCGCAGGCGTTTTGGGTTTTTGCCGGTCATTCCTGCGGTCGGCATCGGAGTACGTGTGTTTGAATGAATTGAGTGGAATTTGCTTTGTGAGTGATTATTGTGTGTGTATGTTGAGTTTTGAGTGATTTTTGGACTATTGAGTGGTTATGATTTTCGTTTATTGTCTATTGAGTGAAATGTTTGTGTGTTGGGATATTTTATTTTGTTTGCTTTGTGTTTTATGTGTACGGCACTCCGCGTATATATGTATGTGCGTTGACCAGTGTAGGTTTTCAATGTTATAATTTTTAACCAAATGAGTGAAAATCAACTAAATTTTTTTTTATTTTATTTTTTTTAATTTTATTTAAACAGTGCTTTTATTTATTGAATCTCCACTCTTAAGGGACTAACAATAATAAATCAAATCTTATTCTATAATTTTTTACAATTATATGGTGAATTGTATTTAAGTTAAACGGCTCTAATAGATAAAAGTAAGTCACTGAGCTGGCTGCTCGTTGCGCTGCAGTCGGCTGTGTCTGCAAACTCGGATTAGTGATCAAGCAAGAGGATTTAATGTTATTTGATGTTTTGCTTGTTGTTCTAGAATCTCTTCTTTTACGAGTTTGATGTGCAAGTCTCTGTGGATGTCGTCGGTCCGAGGATACCACGTTGCCCCAGTGATGGTTCTCAGGATTCTGGACTGCGCTCGCTGCATGATATCGATGTTGCTACTGCTTGCGTTGCCCCAGAGCTCTGAGCCATAGGTCCAGATGGGTTTTAGCACAGAGTTGTATATGAGGACTACAGGCTAAGGGGAGAACGAGCGTGTATAAGCCAGTGGAGGTTACTTGCCTTAAGTTTTAAATGCTTCTTTTTGGCTTCTATGTGTTTGCGCCAGGTGAGCCTCCTGTTTAGGTGAACGCCCAGGTACGTCACTTTATCGGTTTGTGGGATGCGTGAGTTGTTTAGAACCAAAGGAGGGCAGCTTTGTTTGTTGAAAGTAAAAGTAACTTGCTTGCATTTTTGTTCGATTACTCGTATGCGCCAGTCTGCGAGCCATCTTTCCAAAGCTATTAGGTGTCAAGCCAGATGAGCAGTTTGCCTTTATTTGGCATCTGGAGCGACTGAGAATTGCGGTGTCGTAGGTATATCCGCTGTGTACAAGACGTAGAGGATCGGTCCGAGAACGCTGCCTTGTGGTACTCCAGCTTCGATTTTGTGGTCATGGGAAATGCTTGCGTTACATTTCACTGCGAATACTCGATTGTAGAGATATGACTCAAGCAGTTTGTCGTGATGAAAATTTTCGGCAGTATCCATTTTGGATTGACCACTAGAACTTTCGCGTTGTCTTTTGACAGGCGGATTTGAAGTGTTGGTTGAAGCTCTGTTTTGTTGGTAGTTCATTTGGTTTTGGAATCTACCTTGATTTAGTTTTTGTTGAAATTCATTATGCAACTGTGGGTTGCTTTGGTTTGGGGCTTGAAAGTTTTGAGTGGCATTACTTGTGTTTGGTGGGCTTGCCATTGGATAGAAATTATGAGAGTCTCCCCTATTCCTGCGAGCATCACTACTGTTTGAAGTAGTTGAGGTGTTGGTTTTTGAACGGTCAGAAAAATTGTTTTCGTATAGTCCCTCTCTTTGAGCTACTTGTTTTAATTTAGTTATTGTCGTAATAGCGTAATAGCCAGAGTCACACAAATTAGGTAGGGTAATTTTCTTGTTATAACGTCTTTGATTGTGTTGTTCACAGCATTGGTGTACGGAAGTGTTTGAAATTACAAATGATTTATACTCAAAGTCTTCAACAAACTTACGGAGACTTCCGTTATAATACTTCCGTGGGTATTGGGAAATTTGTAATTGCGTTGACTTTTATTGGGTTTGGTTTTATACCTTCAGTTGTGACAATGTGACCTAGGAACTCAGTTTCCTTTTTCAAAAATTCACATTTGTGCAACTGCAATTTTAGATTGGCTTCCCTAAGTTTCTTAAAAACTCTTTTCAATGATAATATGTGTTCTTCCAATGAAGTGGAATACACTATTATGTCATTCATGTAGACTAAACAGTCTTTATAGATTAAATCTTCTAAAAGGTTCATGCATCGTTGAAAAGTTGTAGGGTCGTTTTTGAGTCCAAAAGGCATGCGAGTGTACTCGTAATGGCCGTTTTTCGTCGAAAAAGCAGTCTTTGGAATTGAATCAGCATCCATTTGAATCTGAAGAAATCAAGCCTTTTGCCAGGTCAATGGTAGTGAAATATTGACATTTTCCAAGTTTGTCTGATATATCGTCCATAACTTGTATTGGGTATTTATCGTCAATTGTAATTTCATTTAAGTTTCGATAGTCAATTACTATTCTGAACTTTTGTTTTCCTGATGCATCACTCTTCTTTGGTACAATCCAAATTGGTGAGCAATAAGGAGAAAATGATTTTCGGATGATTCCTTGTTTTATCATTTCCTTCATTTGGTTTTTGACTTCTTCGTCTTAAGCTTGGGGATACTTATAAGGTCGGTTGTAAATTGCATCTTCATGTTTAGTTTGAATGACATGCTTGATTGTACTGGTGAAGGTCAAATTTTCACTTTCTTTGTACTGTATGTCTCTGAACTCATGAAGGATTTTTGTTAATTTTAATTTTTCTTCCTCATTGAGGTGTTCTAATCTGAATTGGTTACTTTCAATTAACTCATTTTCGATTTCGAAATTAAACGGTTGGTCCGTTGTAAAAGGCGGATCAAGGCAATCAAATTCGGAATCTTTCACGTAAGGTGGATCAACACGATTTACTGCGGTCTTGTCCTTTATGAATTCTTGATGATTATATCTCATGATAAATGGGTAATCGCTTAAGGTGACAGTTTCCTCTTTATTATTTATGTTTGCTTCACAAGCCTCTGAAAATTCGTGTATATAAAATCATTGGTGTTGTCGACAGAGTTTACTGGGGGCTAAGGAAATACAGTGGCTTAAACAAATATTTCCTTTTATCGTCTGGACTTCCAAATGACAAGATTTAATTGGGAAATTCAAAAAGTTCTTTTTCATTAGATTTATAGAGGAACCTGTATCGATTTCGCATTTGAGGTGAATGTTGTTCATTATTAGTCGAATGAAGGGGTTTCTTCTAGCTCTTGGTCCGAGGCTGCGTGATGAAAATTTTCGGCAGTATCCATTTTGGATTGACCACTAGAACTTTCGCGTTGTCTTTTGACAGGCGGATTTGAAGTGTTGGTTGAAGTTCTGTTTTGTTGGTAGTTCATTTGGTTTTGGAATCTACCTTGATTTAGTTTTTGTTGAAGTTCATTATGCAACTGTGGGTTGCTTTGGTTTGGGGCTTGAAAGTTTTGAGTGGCATTACTTGTGTTTGGTGGGCTTGCCATTGGATAGAAATTATGAGAGTTTCCCCTATTCCTGCGAGCATCACTACTGTTTGAAGTAGTTGAGGTGTTGGTTTTTGAACGGTCAGAAAAATTGTTTTCGTATAGTCCCTCTCTTTGAGCTACTTGTTTTAATTTAGTTATTGTCGTAATAGCGTACCTAGCCAGAGTCACACAAATTAGGTAGGGTAATTTTCTTGTTATAACGTCTTTGATTGTGTTGTTCATAGCATTGGTGTGCAGAAGTGTTTGTGAGGCTATGCCTTCTAACATTAATTTGTTTGAAATTACAAATGATTTATACTCAAGGTGTTCAACAAACTTACGGAGACTTCCATTATAATACTTCCGTGGGTATTGGGAAATTTGTAATTGCGTTGACTTTTATTGGGTTTGGTTTTATACCTTCAGTTGTGACAATGTGACCAAGGAACTCAGTTTCCTTTTTCAAAAATTCACATTTGTGCAACTGCAATTTTAGATCGGCTTCCCTAAGTTTCTTAAAAACTTTTTTCAATGATAATATGTGTTCTTCCAATGAAGTGGAATACACTATTATGTCATTCATGTAGACTAAACAGTCTTTATAGATTAAATCTTCTAAAAGGTTCATGCAACGTTGAAAACTTACAGGGGCGTTTTTGAGTCCAAAAGGCATGCGAGTGTACTCGTAATGGCCGTTTTTCGTCGAAAAAGCAGTCTTTGGAATTGAATCAGCATCCATTTGAATCTGAAGAAATCATGCCTTTTGCCAGGTCAATGGTAGTGAAATATTGACATTTTAAAAGTTTTTCTAATATATCATCCATAACTGGTATTGGGTATTTATCGTCAACTGTAATTTCATTTAAGTTTCAATAGTCAAGTACTATTCTGAACTTTTGTTTTCCTGATGCATCACTCTTCTTTGGTACAATCCAAATTGGTGAGCAATAAGGAGAATTTGATTTTCGGATAATTCCTTGTTTTATCATTTCCTTCATTTGGTTTTCGACTTCTTCGTCATAAGCTTGGGGATACTTATAAGGTCGTTTGTAAATTGCATCTTCATGTTTAGTTTGAATGACATGCTTGATTGTACTGGTGAAGGTCAAATTTTCACTTTCTTTGTACTGTATGTCTCTGAACTCATGAAGGATTTTTGTTAATTTTAATTTTTCTTCCTCATTGAGGTGTTCTAATCTGAACAGGTTACTTTCTATTAACTCATTTTCTTTGCAAAATTAAACGGTTGGTCCGTTGTAAAAGGCGGATCAAGGCAATCAAATTCGGTATGTTTCACGTAAGGTGGATCAACACGATTTACTGCGGTCTTGTCCTTTATGAATTCTTGATGATTATATCTCATGATAAATGGGTAATCGCTTAAGGTGACAGTTTCCTCTTTATAATTTATGTTTGCTTCACAAGCCTCTGAAAATTCGTGTATATAAAATCTTTGGTGTTGTCGACAGAGCTTACTGGGGGCTAAGGAAATACATTGGCTTAAACAAATATTTCCTTTTATCGTCTGGACTTCCAAATGACAAGATTTAATTGGGAAATTCAAAAAGTTCTTTTTCATTAGATTTATAGAGGAACCTGTATCGATTACGCATTTGAGGTGAATGTTGTTCATTATTAGTCGAATGAAGGGGTTTCTTCTAGTTCTTGGTCCGAGGCTGCGTGATGAAAATTTTCGGCAGTATCCATTTTGGATTGACCACTAGAACTTTCGCGTTGTCTTTTGACAGGCGGATTTGAAGTGTTGGTTGAAGTTCTGTTTTGTTGGTAGTTCATTTGGTTTTGGAATCTACCTTGATTTAGTTTTTGTTGAAATTCATTATGCAACTGTGGGTTGCTTTGGTTTGGGGCTTGAAAAATTTGAGTGGCATTACTTGTGTTTGGTGGGATTGCCATTGGATAGAAATTATGAGGGTTTCCCCTATTCCTGCGAGCATCACTTCTGTTTGTCGTAGTTCAGGTGTTGGTTTTTGAATGGTCAGAAAAGTTGAGCAACTTGTTTTAATTTAGTTTTTGTCGTAATATCGTACCTAGCCAGAGTCATAAAAATTCGGTCGGGTAATTTTCTTGCTATAACGTCTTTGATTGTGTTGTTCATAGCATTGGTGTACAGAAGTGTTTGTGAGGCTATGCCTTCTAACATTAATTTGTTTGAAATTACAAATGATTTATACTCAAGGTGTTCAACAAAATTACGGAGACTTCCGTTATAATACTTCCGTGGGTATTGGGAAATTTGTAATTGCGTTGACTTTTATTGGGTTTGGTTTTATACCTTCAGTTGTGACAATGTGACCAAGGAACTCAGTTTCCTTTTTCAAAAATTCACATTTGTGCAACTGCAATTTTAGATCGGCTTCCCTAAGTTTCTTAAAAACTTTTTTCAATGATAATATGTGTTCTTCCAATGAAGTGGAATACACTATTATGTCATTCATGTAGACTAAACAGTCTTTATAGATTAAATCTTCTAAAAGGTTCATGCAACGTTGAAAACTTACAGGGGCGTTTTTGAGTCCAAAAGGCATGCGAGTGTACTCGTAATGGCCGTTTTTCGTCGAAAAAGCAGTCTTTGGAATTGAATCAGCATCCATTTGAATCTGAAGAAATCAAGCCTTTTGCCAGGTCAATGGTAGTGAAATATTGACATTTTCCAAGTTTGTCTGATATATCGTCCATAACTTGTATTGGGTATTTATCGTCAATTGTAATTTCATTTAAGTTTCGATAGTCAATTACTATTCTGAACTTTTGTTTTCCTGATGCATCACTCTTCTTTGGTACAATCCAAATTGGTGAGCAATAAGGAGAATATGATTTTCGGATGATTCCTTGTTTTATCATTTCCTTCATTTGGTTTTTGACTTCTTCGTCTTAAGCTTGGGGATACTTATAAGGTCGGTTGTAAATTGCATCTTCATGTTTAGTTTGAATGACATGCTTGATTGTACTGGTGAAAGTCAAATTTTCACTTTCTTTGTACTGTATGTCTCTGAACTCATGAAGGATTTTTGTTAATTTTAATTTTTCTTCCTCATTGAGGAGTTCTAATCTGAATTGGTTACTTTCAATTAACTCATTTTCGATTGCGAAATTAAACGGTTGGTCCGTTGTAAAAGGCGGATCAAGGCAATCAAATTCGGAATCTTTCACGTAAGGTGGATCAACACGATTTACTGCGGTCTTGTCCTTTATGAATTCTTGATGATTATATCTCATGATAAATGGGTAATCGCTTAAGGTGACAGTTTCCTCTTTATTATTTATGTTTGCTTCACAAGCCTCTGAAAATTCGTGTATATAAAATCATTGGTGTTGTCGACAGAGTTTACTGGGGGCTAAGGAAATACAGTGGCTTAAACAAATTTTTCCTTTTATCGTCTGGACTTCCAAATGACAAGATTTAATTGGGAAATTCAAAAAGTTCTTTTTCATTAGATTTATAGAGGAACCTGTATCGATTACGCATTTGAGGTGAATGTTGTTCATTATTAGTCGAATGAAGGGGTTTCTTCTAGCTCTTGGTCCGAGGCTGCGTGATGAAAATTTTCGGCAGTATCCATTTTGGATTGACCACTAGAACTTTCGCGTTGTCTTTTGACAGGCGGATTTGAAGTGTTGGTTGAAGTTCTGTTTTGTTGGTAGTTCATTTGGTTTTGGAATCTACCTTGATTTAGTTTTTGTTGAAATTCATTATGCAACTGTGGGTTGCTTTGGCTTGGGGCTTGAAAGTTTTGAGTGGCATTACTTGTGTTTGGTGGGCTTGCCATTGGATAGAAATTATGAGAGTTTCCCCTATTCCTGCGAGCATCACTACTGTTTGAAGTAGTTGAAGTGTTGGTTTTTGAATGGTCAGAAAAGTTGAGCAACTTGTTTTAATTTAGTTTTTGTCGTAATATCGTACCTAGCCAGAGTCATAAAAATTCGGTCGGGTAATTTTCTTGCTATAACGTCTTTGATTGTGTTGTTCATAGCATTGGTGTACAGAAGTGTTTGTGAGGCTATGCCTTCTAACATTAATTTGTTTGAAATTACAAATGATTTATATATAAGGTCTTCAACAAATTTACGGATACTTCCGTTTTAATTAGTGTTGTAGAGTCGACGAAGCAGTTTTTCAAAGGGCGGCTGTGTTTTGAATTCATCGATGAGCGCGTTCCTCAGTTGTGTCCAGGTTGTAGCTCCTGATAGCTGTGCGACTCGCTGTGCTGTTCCAGAAGTCTGTAGTTCGATGGCTCCAAATAGAACGTTGTGTTGTCTCAGATCTTGGGTGAGGTATAGCTGCTTTATATAGTCCAATCTTCTGACGAACGCCGTGAGCTCTTCCGTTTGTCCATCAAAGGTGGGCACTTGTTTGATTTGTCCAAGAGCTTGCTTCAGGAGAAGCTCTGACAAAACCATTGGTGGGGTTGATGGATATGCTGGAGGTGTCATGATTGATGATTTCTTTGTCTTGTTGTGGCCTAGGATTACAATTATCCTTTAGTGGTCACAAAGACCAAACACTTGATTTTATTTAACCTAGGACTTCAGGCGTCCCTTACTCGTTAACACTTTTGTTTTAACTTAAACACGCACGTATTTTCTTTAGCAGATATGTATTTTTGTTTAATAAAGTTCAACTTTATTCTTGACTTTGGATATGCGGATCCTCAGTAGTCTTTTTAGTTTAGTGGATTAAAGCGAGTTGAACATCGGAGTTTGAGAATAATTCAAGACTAAGATGTTTTGACGTCGCATAGCAAACCTCGGCTGTGAGCTTTTGGGGATTGAGCTTTGCGCTCTAATATAAACAGAGAGATCTTAGGGATTGCTCTTTTGAGAAGATAAATATTAGGGTGCTAGGCAACAGCCTGGATTTGTGCCGCGTCGGCAGATTTGACCCTTGGTGGGAATGACAGTTCTAGCGGATGTTTATATTAACTGATAACGAGTTCCAACTATAGTTTATTTAAAAAAATATAACTTTCTTTGAATAGAAAACTTAAAGCGAGTTGAACATCGGAGTTTGAGAATAATTCAAGACTAAGATGTTTTGA
This sequence comes from Drosophila limbata, assembly GCA_963924055.1. Lineage (NCBI taxonomy): Eukaryota > Metazoa > Arthropoda > Insecta > Diptera > Drosophilidae > Drosophila > Drosophila limbata. The sequence goes on from CAWUOW010000222.1 coordinate 310,008, forward strand.
CGTCGCATAGCAAACCTCGGCTGTGAGCTTTTGGGGATTGAGCTTTGCGCTCTAATATAAACAGAGAGATCTTAGGGATTGCTCTTTTGAGAAGATAAATATTAGGGTGCTAGGCAACAGCCTGGATTTGTGCCGCGTCGGCAGATTTGACCCTTGGTGGGAATGACAGTTCTAGCGGATGTTTATATTAACTGATAACGAGTTCCAACTATAGTTTATTTAAAAAAATATAACTTTATTTGAATAGAAAACTTAAAGCGAGTTGAACATCGGAGTTTGAGAATAATTCAAGACTAAGATGTTTTGACGTCGCATAGCAAACCTCGGCTGTGAGCTTTTGGGGATTGAGCTTTGCGCTCTAATATAAACAGAGAGATCTTAGGGATTGCTCTTTTGAGAAGATAAATATTTGGGTGCTAAGCAACAGCCTGGATTTGTGCCGCGTCGGCAGATTTGACCCTTGGTGGGAATGACAGTTCTAGCGGATGTTTATATTAACTGTTTCGATCGTGGGAGCGCTTGAATTTTTATTTTCACCAACCTGTTATTGTTATTGATATCTTATTACTTGATAGGGGGAATATGTGCGAGAATATTTATGTGGCTATGTGCATCACATATGTTACTATATAGACTAGGGGGCTACGCCCCCTGCTCGCTTCGCTCGCAAACCCACAGCTCGCAACATTGTCTTTAGTTATCCGGTTTAACAAATTTAGTTAGATCTACAAAGAGGAAGAGCAATAGGAACAAAAGTTAACTTGTTAACTGCATTCCTAGCTCTATGTCTTCGATATATTCTGTAAATTCTTGTAAATTAAATGTAATTATTGCTAATTTTTTGTCTCCTTCGTTAATAAATGTTAATTTGTAACTTCTATTCCTTTATTTACAACATCTATTACTTGGTTTAGTTCGTTTGCTTGAACGCTATTTTCTGATAAGTTATTTATTTTGGATTCCAGTTTTGCTTTATCTTCCTGATCTAATGTACCAAATAAGTATTTATAAAATGTTCCCATAAAATTGATAAGGCCTCTTTTGTTGCGTTTTGCTATTCTTATGCCGTTCATTTCTCTTTCCAATTTTTTTGTTAAATATTGAATTTCGGATAATGTTTTAAATTCTTCAGCTTGTTTCATTAAATTATTGAATGTGTTTTCGATTTTTGTGAGATTAACAGTTAAATAGTGGTATTCGTAATTTATTGGTAAGTTAATAGTTCCTGTTTTAAATATAAGGTAACCGTTTTTCGATTGGATTGGGTTTACTTCTAAGCTTTGACCATTAGTTTGTTGGATGAAATACATTAGTAAGAATTGTATTGTAAAAATAATTATTTTATGTTGTAGCTTCCTGATTTGAGTGGTCATTAGGCGATGATCTGGAATTATCATATTTGCTCTTGTTAATTTTCTTTTTCTTTTTAAATTTAGATTTGTAGTGTATTATCTTTCTCCCTCTGTTTGTCTCTTCGAAATGTTTTTCGTCTACTTGTCTCAAATTACCGGTCTTTTTAAATGGATTAGTTGATTTTGAACGTACCAAAGGTGATTGTCTATAATAAGTATCGATCTCAAAATCTGTACGGTTTTCATTTAGTTTATCTATTTGAGTTGTTTTGTTAAGTTGAGTGTTATACTCTGGGGTTCCTGCATATATAAAAATTTCTGCTGGTGTTCTACCTGTTGTATTATGAGTGGTTTTGTGATTATTTGTGTAAAGTATTATTTCGAATCTAGTAAGCTTATTTTCTGGATCTGATTCGCTGTTTATTATTCTTAATTTTTTTATGAAATCTTTCTACGTCAGATATGCCATTTTTACTTGTTGTTATATTTATATCTACTCCTTCAGCTTTTAGCCATATTTGTAATACTGAGCACATGAATGCTGAATCTTTATCTGCTTTAATTTCTTTTGGTTTTCCCATACTATTGAAAATTTTAAGTAACGCTCTTTTAGCTTCTAACCAATCTCTACCGTTCACTTCGATTAGGGACGCGAATTTTGAATAAATGTCTATGCAAGAAAGGAATTGTTTATTATCTACCATATAAAAATCTATAACGTATTTTTCTCTGGGATTCAAAGTTTCTGGCGTTAACTCGAAAGCTAGCTTTAAGTCTCTATGTTCTGTTTTCGCAATGTTACAGACTTGGCATTCATTAATAATATTTTGAATTGGGTTTTGGTAATCTGGGTAATAATACTTTTCTTTAAATAATGATGTAAGTTTCTGTATACCTGGGTGTAGTAATTCTTTATGTGTTTTAATAACGAAGTCTTTAAATTCTGCGTATGTTTGAATATCTTTTAATTTTTTAGTAGATCTCATTACTTTGGTTAAATTGTTGAGACTGATTATTTCCAAGAAAGCGGTTTGAAAAGTTAAGAAATCTGTTTCACAATGAAAATAGATTACGCTTTTCTTTGTACATAAATATTCTTTGATTAGTTCTTTGGCATGGGTGTTGGTCATTTCTTTATACATAATTTGAGTTTTAGTTTTATGAAAATAATTTATTACATTTACTTCGTTTGTATTATGTTTAACAAATTCGATCTGCCTATTGTAATAGTTGATTGGTCTTTCTGTAATCGAGATATAATTTTGATTATCTTCTTGTGCACTGTGTACAGTTGCTGCTGTACTGTTAGGAGATTCTCCTAATAAATTTTCTTCGAGTTTAATTCTTGACAAAGCATCGGCAACATAATTTTCTTTGCCAGGGACATATTTTATGTGATAGTCAAATTCATTTAATTTGATCTTCCATCTTTGAAGTTTCATGTTTATCTCTTTAGCATTGTTTAACCAAACTAGGGGTTTGTGATCACTGAGGATTTCGAATTTCCTGCCAAAAAGATAGGACCTGAAGTATTTAGTGGCCCAAACAATAGCTAAAAGTTCTTTTTCTATTGCGGAATAATTTATTTCGTGTTTATTTAATGTTCGACTTGCATAGCATATTGGCTTATGGTTTTGCGATAACACGGCACCTAAAGTAATATTACTTGCATCTGTAGTTAACGAAAAAGGTTTTTCAAAGTTTGGATAAATTAGTATCGGATCAGATGTAATAAGTATTTTTAATTTTTCAAATGCTGAGACGTACTCTTTGTTACTTATGTCGTTTGTTGCATTTTTCTTAAGTTTTAAGGTTATTGGTTTCACGATTTGTGCAAAGTTTGGTATAAATTTCCTATAATAGCCACAGAGTCCTAGAAATGACTTGATTTCTTTCGTTGTTCTGGGTATTGGGAAATTTGTAATTGCGTTGATAGTCAATTACAATTCGGAACTTTTGTTTTCCTGATGCATCACTCTTCTTTGGTACAATCCAAATTGGTGAGCAATAAGGAGAATTTGATTTTCGTAGAATTCCTTGTTTTATCATTTCCTTCATTTGGTTTTCGACTTCTTCGTCATAAGCTTGGGGATACTTATAAGGTCGTTTGTAAATTGCATCTTCATGTTTAGTTTAAATGACATGCTTGATTGTACTGGTGAAAGTCAAATTTTCACTTTCTTTGTACTGTATGTCTCTGAACTCATTAAGGATTTTTGTTAATTTTAATTTTTCTTCCTCATTGAGGTGCTCTAATCTGAACTGGTTACTTTCTATTAACTCATTTTCGATTGCAAAATTAAACGGTTGGTCCGTTGTAAAAGGCGGATCAAGGCAATCAAATTCGGTATCTTTCACGTAAGGTGGATCAACACGATTGACTGCGGTCTTGTCCTTTAAGAATTCTTCATGATTATATCTCATGATAAATGGGTAATCGCTTAAGGTGACAGTTTCCTCTTTATAATTTATGTTTGCTTCACAAGCCTCGAGATATTCCCTGCCTAATAATACATCGTAATTTTCTGCAAATTCGTGTATAAAAAATCTTTGGTGTTGTGACAGAGTTTACTGGGGGCTAAGGAAAAACATTGGTTTAAACAAATATTTCCTTTTATCGTCTGGACTTCCAAATGACAAGATTTAATTGGGAAATTCAAAAAGTTCTTTTTCATTAGATTTATAGAGGAACCTGTATCGATTACGCATTTGAGGTGAATGTTGTTCATTATTAGTCGAATGAAGGGGTTTCTTCTAGTTCTTGGTCCGAGGCTGCGTGATGAAAATTTTCGGCAGTATCCATTTTGGATTGACCACTAGAACTTTCGCGTTGTCTTTTGACAGGCGGATTTGAAGTGTTGGTTGAAATTCTGTTTTGTTGGTAGTTCATTGGGTTTTGGAATCTACCTTGATTTAGTTTTTGTTGAAATTCATTATGCAACTGTGGGTTGCTTTGGTTTGGGGCTTGAAAAATTTGAGTGGCATTACTTGTGTTTGGTGGGCTTGCCATTGGATAGAAATTGTGAGAGTTTCCCCTATTCCTGCGAGCATCACTACTGTTTGACGTAGTTGAGGTGTTGGTTTTTGAACGGTCAGAAAAATTGTTTTCGTATAGTCCCTCTCTTTGAGCTACTTGTTTTAATTTAGTTATTGTCGTAATAGCGTACCTAGCCAGAGTCACACAAATTAGGTAGGGTAATTTTCTTGTTATAACGTCTTTGATTGTGTTGTTCATAGCATTGGTGTACAGAATTGTTTGTGAGTCTATGCCTTCTAACAGTAATTTGTTTGAAATTACAAATGATTTATACTCAAGGTCTTCAACAAACTTACGGATACGAAGCAGTTCTTCATAGGGCGTCTGTGTTTTGAATTCGTCGATGAGCGCGTTCCTCAGTTGTATCCAGTTTGTAGCTCCTGATAGCTGTGCGACTCGCTGTGCTGTTCCAGAAGTCTGTAGTTCGATGGCTCAGGTTAGGGTATAGCTGCATTATATAGTCCACTCTCCTCACGAACGCCGTGAGCTCTTCCGTTTGTCCATCAAAGGTGGGCACTTGTTTGAGTTGTCCAAGAGCTTGCTTCAGCTTGCTGACAAAACCATTGGTGGGGTTGATGAAGATGCTAAAGATCTCATGATTGATGTTGACAGTGTATTTATTTTTTCCTTTTAATGTTCGGGTTTTCTTTGTCTTGTTGTGGCCTAGGATTACAATTATTTTTCAGTGGTCACAAAGCAAAATTGAAAAAGTTTATCACGTTTTTAAAGCACAAACACTTGATTTTATTTAACTTAGGACTTCAGTTATCCCTAAGTGGTTAACTCTTTTGTTGTAACTTAAACACGCACGTATGTTTTTATGCAGATATGTATTTTGGTTTAATAAAGATTAACTTTATTCTTGACTTTGGATATGCGGATCCTTAGTAGTCTTTTTAGTTTAGTTGATTACAAACACTTTACATTTCCTACGGGCTGCGCCAATAACGAGATCCAACTTTAGTTTATTTAAAAAAAAATAACTTTATTTAAATAGAAAACTTAAAGCGAGTTGTGACCCCGGCTGTGAGCTTTTTGGGATTGAGCTTTGCGCTCTAATATAAGCAGAGAGATCTTTGGGATCTTTTCTTTTGAGAAGAAGCTTTACATGGATGATTAAATGGTTTTTTTTTTTTAAGCTTTAATCTTATTAGATGATTAGCCGACAAAATCACACGTTTTACAGTTGATACACTTGCTTTAACTCAAAAAATTTCTTTAGTTTTGGGTTCTGAGAGGTGGGAATTGGACGCATTTCGAGCAATATGTCACCTGTCCGCCGCAGTGGTCGCGTGATTGACTCTGTTTTCGATATTTTTGTCATATTCGGCACTGTATTTTCAAAAGTTACAGCAAAATTCCTACCCCGCTAAGCATGAACCTATTCAGTTGATCGGCAGTGTATGTTACTACATATTATATATGTTTGGGTGCAAATTGATTTAAATTATTAAACTGTTACTGTTATTTGAGTAGAATGATATCGGTGTTGTGTTGACAGGGTTGTACTGAGAGGGATGACAGTTCGTTTCTGTCATCGTGCGTGGCTCTCGAAGTTTCGGCCCCTTTTTGTGAAATTAAGTCAAGGAGAAAGGACGATAGACTCGCTTCGCTGCAGTAAAGATAACCTATTAATAAAATGGAACAAGAAAACTCGGCGTCAAAGTTTTTTACGTTATCAGCCTACTTTAAGCCAACTTTTACGAAGCTATTTCGCAATGTGTTGCAGCAGCAAAAGGAAAATTTTATAGAACTGGCTAGAAGTCTTCAAGCGTCGGGACGTGAACCTCAACAGCACGTCGTCTTTGCTCTACCTCAATTTAACGCCGACTTACCGGCTTCTTTTGAAAAATGGAAAATGCTTCTTTTTGAAAACCACCGTTGAATATCTTGGCTATGAAGTACAAGCAGGGGAGATTCGACCTAACTCTCGTAAAATAGAATCCTTAAGGGATGTACCCCCTCCTAAATCCGTTATCACACTTCGACAATTTATTGGCCTAGCGTCGTTCTTTAGGCAATTCGTCCCCGGATTTTCTGAGTTAATGAAGCCGTTGTATTTGTTAACTTCAGATAAATACGGTTTTAAATGGAAATTAGAACACGAAGAGATTCGCAAAAAAGTAATTCGAATTCTTACGGAAAAGCCTGTATTGACCGTTTTTGATCCACAGTACCCAATAGAGTTACACACGGATGCGAATGCTATTGGTTATGGGGCTATACTGTTACACAGAATTGACAACAAGCCATATGGAATAGAATAGTAAAACTACTACAGTGTATGAGTCAAAGTACACCTCATATGATTTAGAAGCATTAGCTGTTGTTAACGCCGTCAAACATTTTCGCCATTATTTACATGGTAGGAAGTTCACCATCTTCACAGACGAATTGTTACCAAGAGTCTATCGTTGGTGAAAATTTATACAAACCTTTGACTTTGATATCGAATATAGAGAAGGCAAACGTATGGCACATGTCGACTTCTTATCTAGAAATCCGTTACCACAAAAGAACAGTATTGAGTATGATAAAGTGGTCGAAAAGCGCATAGCAAAGACTTATGAGTTAAGGGCAGGTGTTTTATATCGAAAAATTCAAAGAAATTAAAAGACTCGATGCCTCCCAGTTGTGCCTCGTGCGTTCAGATGGTCTGTTATCAACCAAGTTCACGTCTCAATTATGCATTTAGGTTGGGAAAAGACACTTGATAAAGTGTATGATTTCTATTGGTTCGATGGAATGTCGAAATATGTCCGTAAGTTTGTTAAGAACTGAATAACTTGTAGAGTCGCTAAGTCGTCATCGGGAAGAGTTCAAGTCGAGTTACATCGAATCCCAAAAACTAGTATTCCGTGGCACACATTGCACATGGACATATCAGGACATATCACATATATGTGATTGTGCAAATTGATGACTTCACCAAATATGTCCATTTGCATCATACTTTTACGCTTAATGCGGAGAGTTGTGACGTACAACTGGCAATCAATTGTACTACCAATACTACCAATCAAGTCCATTAGAGCTTTTTATTGGCAAAGTTGCGCGACCGTTAGGGTTAATTCCAATTAGTGGGACAGAAAATGAGGTGGAATTGTCTGAAGTAAAAAAACAAGCATCGGCCCATATGCAAAAGGCAGGAAATTATGAAAAATTACGTTTTGATAAAACCAAAGCACAAGTCGTGAAATTTAGTGTTGGCGATTATGTTCTACTCAAAAGTAGTGATAGACATCAAACTAAATTAGATCCAAAGTTCAAAGGGCCATTTCTAATAACTGAATTACTTGAGGGCGATCGTTATACATTGAAATGCATGAAAAGTAAGAGAAGTTATAGGAATCCTCATGAAAGTTTACGAAAAATGCCAGATGGACAGGTACCAAGTGAATTGGATATCGACGGAGACGATAGCGAATGAGATAAACACTGTTGAAAGAGACGGTAGAGGACACTGTTGAAAGAGACAGTTAAGAATGAGACACTGTTAAAAAAGACATTAGAGAAAAAAACGCTGTTGAAAAAAACAGTAGAGGATAAGAGTGACACTGTTGAAAGAGACAGAAATATAAACTGTTGAAAGAGACATTAGAATGACTGAATGTGTGATCATTTGGACGTTGATGTACTAAACGAGTAGTACATTCAAGTGGCCCAAATGACACCAAGCACGGGCTTGTTGACGATCGGACAAAGACGGACAAACATTGTATTAAACAACAATAAACTAAAACATACATTAACTATAAGCTAGATAAGTAAGAAATAATTTAATATTCAGAAATTGTACAGAAGAAGAATTAGTAATAAATTGAGAAAGATTTTTTTAATTACAACAAAGAACTCGGAAAGGGTTATGAATAGCATAGTTATCAACACAGGACTGAAGAGAAAGAGGTAAGAAATTTCTAGAACTTCTGATCGGGACAGCAAAACTAATTTGGCTAATTAATTCAGATGAATCAATTTCACTAATAATTAGATTGTGTAGAAAGACTACACCAAGCATTGTTCTCCGGTCAGAAAGAGAGGGAAGATTAATTAGTAAAAGTCTACTACGATAAAGAGGCAAGCGAATGTTAGTATTCCAGTTCAGACCCCGTAGGGCAAAGAGTAGAAACTGTTTTTGTACAGATTCTATTCTGTCCTGATGAATCTTATTTTGGGGACTCCATATACAAGACCCATATTCCAGAATAGGTCTGACAAGTGAAGTATAAAGTAGTTTAGTAATATAGGGATCGTCAAATTCTTTCGACCAACGCTTTATGAAACCCAAGACGCCAAATGCTCGATTAGCAATAGATGCAATGTGCTTGTCAAACTTCAGCTTAGGATCAAGAAGAATACCCAAATCAGTAACCGACATAATACGTTCAAGCGGTTTACAATTAAGAACGTAATTAAATTCAAACGGAGTTCGCCTACTAAAAGACATAACTTTACATTTACTACAATTAAGACTTAAGAAATTTACTTTACACCATGTCTGAAAACTGTCAAGATCAGCTTGCAGCCTGACACCAAGAAGATTGTCAGTGGCCGACATACAAAGTTCAACGTCATCGGCATACATGAAAACCCGAGAGTGATTTTTAACAGAAGGTAAATCATTTACGAGGGTGGGCTGATAAATAGTCGGCCTACCAAAGAAAACACGGTTTTTTTTTTATTTTTCAACATAATCTCCTTTTAGACGTATGCACTTAGTCCAACGGTCCCCCAATTTTTTTATACCTTCCATAAAATATGACTGGTCCAGGTCCTCAAAATAGGCGTTTGTTTTACAGATCACCTGTTCATTCGACTGAAATTTCTTTCCACCAAGCCCTTTCTTTAAGTTTGGAAATAGATAATAGTCACACGGTGCTAAATCTGGAGAATAGGGGGGATGTGGGAGAATTTCATAGTGTAGTTCACACAATTTCATCATGGCAACAACGCTCTTGTGAGCCGGAGCGTTGTCCTGGTGAAACAGAACTTTTTTCTTCGCCATTTGCGGCCTTTTTTTCTTTAGTTCTGAATCGAACTGTCCCAAAAGGTTAGAATAGTATTCTCTATTAATTGTTCTGCCTTTTTCTAGATAATCCACATGAATTACGCCTCGGGCATCCCAGAAAACCGTTGCCATTACCTTGTTGGCCGACAAACCAATCTTTGCCTTTTTCGGCGCCGTTTCTCCAGTTGAAATCCACTGCATTGAATGTTCCTTGCTTTCTGGTGTATGGTGATGTATCCAAGTTTCGTCGATAGTCACAAAACGACGCAAAAATTCATTCTTATTTGCGTTTAACAATGCCAAACTCTCCTTCGCAATGACCACGCGGTTGCGTTTGTGTTCCGCTGAGAGCAATCGCGGCACCCACCTTGACCAAAGCTTACTCATATTTAAATATTCGTGTAAGACGTTTCCAACACGTTCACGAGAAATGTTTAAGGCCTTAGCAATCTCTCACAGCCTTATTCGGCGATCATCTGGGACGTCCCGGACGGTCCTCGTCAAAAATGCTTGTCCGCCCGCGCCTATACTCAGCAGTCCAATATTAAATGGTCGAAAGCGATGGAGCTGTTTCCCCATAAACTTCGATTAACTCAATTTTTATTTCATCGTTGGATTTCTTTTTTAAAAACAGAAATCTAATGACAGCTCGATATTCTATTTTACTCATTTTGGGGACAATGCAAAAGTGACCATGATAAAACTCCCGCCAAAATTACCAGTGTTGAGAAAAACGACTAAAACTTTTTCAGCAATCAGCCGATAGAAAACACTAATCGAATAAAATATTTATGGGTTGTTTAAGATGTTTTTTTTTGGTAAGGCCGATTACTTATCAGCCCGCCCTCGTATAAAAAGCGTAAATAACAAGGGGCCGGGATGACTTCCTTGTGGAACTCCAGAATAATCTTGAACAGGTTTAGAAACTAAACCATTAAAAAAAACTTTTTGGGTTCTAAAATTTAAGTAGCTTGAAATCCACAGAATTAGGTTATTAGGAAAACCTAAAAGATGGAGTGTAAGAAATAAAAGATTGTGATTAACCGAATCGAAAGCCTTACTAAAATCAGTGTAAATGACATCAGTTTGCATTTTATTTTGAAAACCATGGATAACAAACGTAAAGAACTCCAATAAGTTAGTGGTAGTAGATCTTTGTTTCAGAAACCCATGCTGGTAGGGTGAAACAATAGATATGCAAAGATATTGCAGCTGAGAAGGTTTAATTTTCTCAAAAGCCTTAGAAATAGCAGACAACTTAGAAATTCCTCTATAGTTACAGATATTTGATTTGTTTCCTTTTTTAAGGAGAGGAATAAAAAATCATCTAAGTCCGATCACTGGTTCAGAAGATAATTAATTTTGATATTTTTGGTGCCCTTCTCAAAAAGAGATGAAAAGTCAGTCTGTTTGTTTGTTTGATTGTTTGTATCAAATCGTTGATTTAGCTTAAATGTTTGAATGAGCACTTGTCCCCGCTCAAAAATATAGAAACGTTTGTTCTACGACTTTTTCGAAAAATCGCTAGTTTAGCGGGAAATCGCTAAAAACCGCTAAAATTAAAAACCCCATAGCATCCAAACGATAGAAGCTACATATATGATCTATATATACCGATGAAAAGGTATTTTGAAGGGCTCTTAGGCATACACTAAACGTTTTTTTTTTAAAGTAAAAAGGTAAACAGCTACAGCTAGAAACTTTCTTCCATTATCTCTCCCTATTTGCACCACTGATTATGCTCTGCACAATCCTCTTCGTGTTTTATGCACCTATTATAATTCCCTGTTCCATGTGTTCTCCTCTGAACATTGTCTGTCTTCTATAAAGCTTTCTATTCTCTCTCATCTTAGGTCTACTCCTGGCCAACTCTAACTGTTTATCCTATACCTCAATTTCTAGCTTCTTATTCTTTTCCATAATCTTTCTGTGAAACTTGCATTCTTCCATTCCTATGAAACTTGCAACCAACTCAGCTGTGAACAGGGGCATAGCTTGCCGGACCGGCTAACAAACTTCCCCCATCGGGTTGCATTTTTCATCCTCTCCCTATTTCTAGTTTTAAGTTATAATTTAAGACTTATTTATACTCTTCTATCTATTCATATTTTTCTTTATTCTATCGATCCTTTAAATTTCTGACTCTCTGCTATTTTTATACCCGTTACTTATTAAAAATAAGTAAAAGGGGATATTGTATTCGTTGCAATGTATGTAACAGGGAGAAGGAAGCATCTCCGACCCTATAAAGTATATATATTCTTGATCAGCATCAACAGCCGAGTCGATATAGCCATGTCCGTCTGTCCGTCCGTCCGTCTGTCCGTCCGTCCGACTGTCCGTCTGTCCGTCTGTGTGAGCGCCTAGATCTCAGAGACTATAAGAGCTAGAGCAACCAAATTTGGCACACAGATTTCTATAAACCCCACGCAGGTCAAGTTTGTTTCAAAATTTTGCCACGCCCCTTTCCGCCTCCGTAAATCGCGAAAATCCACCTCACACACAGTTTTCAAAATATTAGGCTTTTTTAAACGGTGAACGTTAGCTACTGTTATTACCTATCATCCTACTCAATACCAACAAGATCGAACAATCAGAAAGGTGGTACTGGCTGATTAAAGCTTTTAAGCAATAAAAGTGCCTAAAAGCATGCAATAAAAAAAGTTTAATTTATTTAGGTAAGTAACGGGTATCCTATAGTCGGGAGCTCGACTATAGCCTTTCCCACTTGTTTGCATCTTATATCTTTTTCTATTATTCTATCAAGCCTTAAATTTCTGACCTTATACTATTTTTTGCTCCTCCTATCTTTTTCTCTTTCCTATGAAACTTGCAACCAACTCAGCTGTGAACAGGGGCATAGCTTGCCGGACCGGCTAACAAACTTCCCCCATCGGGTTGCATTTTTCATCCTTACTCTATCTTTAGTTTTTAGTTATACATTAAGACGTATTTAAAACTTTTCTTTCTTTATCTCTATACCCCTATCTAGAATTAGGTTTCTAATAACGCCACTGATAGACCTTGGCTGTGAATAGGGGCATAGCTCGCCGGACTGGCAAATAAAATTCCCCCACCGTGTCGGTGTCGTTATTAGAACTAAATTGTAATTTTTGCTTAGGCTTTCTTTTATATTTATTCTTATAATTACTTTTTAATTTTCTTATAATTACAATTCGAGGCAGCAATGTTTGCTTCTAAATAATTAAATAAAATAAATAAATAAATAAATCATTTTATATTCAAAAATATAGAAACGTTTGTTTTACGACTTTTTTGAAAAATCGCTAGTTTAGCGGGAAATCACTAAAAACCGCTAAAATTGAAACCTTCATAGTATCTAAACGATAAAAGCTACATATGTGATATATATATCGTTGAAAAGGTATTTCAAAGGGCTTTTTGGCATACTTTTAACTTTTAACTTTTTAAGTTTTTTTCCCACATTTTGGCGATTTTGAGAAAACCCCAGTAATGGATTTTTCTAATTTTGCATGTATGTTTGTAAAAGGAACTAGTGTCGCCAGACAGTTTGATTTTGCTTGTACAAACAATAAACACCTTTTGACAAAGTTGTACCGTCAAAAAATATTGCAATTTTCAAAATTTCTGATATCTTACTCCAAAATTTCTGATATCTTATAAAAAAACCTCTTTACGAGGTAAAAGTCTAGTGATGAAATCATTTTCATGCACCAAAATTTCTGATATCCAATTTTGTGAAGAATAATATTAAGGTTTACTTATAAATTATTAAAAAAAAATTTTGTCACTCGGCACATTGCGCTAATTTCTTCATAATAAATATTTATTTAAACAATGCCTTTCTTTCATAGACATTTATTCAAAATTCGCGACCCTAATCGAAGTAAACGGTAGAGCTAAAAGAGCGTTACTTAAAATTTTCAATAGTATGGGAAAACCGAATGAAATTAAAGCAGATAAAGAATCAGCATTTATGTGCTCATCATTACAAATATGGATAAAAGCTGAAGGAGTAGATATAAATATAACAACAAAGGAAACGACATATCTGACGTAGAAAGATTTCATAAAACTTTTAATGAACAATTAAGATAATAATATACAGCGAATCAGATCCAGAAAATAAGCTTACTAGATTCGAAATAATACTTAACACATATAATCACAAAACCACTCATAATACATCAGGTAAAACACCAGCAGACATTTTTATATACAAGGGAACCCCAACTAATCCATTCAAAAAGACCGGTAATGTGAGACAAGTAGACGAAAAACATTTCGAAGAGACAAACAGAGGGAGAAAAATAATACACTACAAATTTAAATTTTAAAAGAAAAAGAAAATTAACAAGAGCAAATACGATAATTCCTTTAATAAAACACACGTCCATTCTTTGGAGCTACTTTATTGAATCTTATTGAAGTTTTTAGCCTAATGCCTAAGCTGTAAATAGTAACATATGTAATGCACATAGCCACCTAAATATTCTCGCACATATTCCCCCTATCAAGTAATAAGATATCAATAACAATAACAGGCTGGTGAAAATAACAATTCAAGCGCTCCCACGATCGAAACAGTTAATATAAACATCCGCTAGAATTGTCATTCCCACCAAGGGTCAAATCTGCCGACGCGGCACAAATCCAGGCTGTTGCTTAGCACCCAAATATTCGTCTTCTCAAAAGAGCGCAAAGCTCAATCCCCAAAAGCTCACAGCCGAGGTTTGCTAAGCGACGTCAAAACATTTAACAGTTAGGCTTGAATTATTCTCAAACTCCGATGTACAACTCGCATTAAGTTTTCTATTTAAATAAAGTTATATTTTTTTAAATAAACTAAAGTTGGAACTCGATATTATATATATGTTTGACTATACAAATTTATTAATTAACATTCAGCCAAAAAATGAGTTATGTGAAGCTTGTGTTAAGGGGAAGCAGGCTAGATTGAGTTTGAAAAGTTTCAAAATAAAGACCATATAAAGCGACCACTATTTGTTGTTCATTCTGATGTGTGTGGTCTAATTACACCATATACTGTTGATCATAAGAATTATTCAGGGATGCCACTCATATCGCAAGCGAAAAAGAATTCCGCAGAAAGCAATTCTGCAAGGGTCTTTCACAGTTCGATACCTTTTTTAAAGTGGTCTGAAGAAAGTTCCTCAAAATAGTCTTCTGTTTCCTATTCAACTTTTCATTGGAGGAAAATTTTCTTCCCTGGAGCCATATTTTCAAGTTTGAAAACAGATAGTAGTCACCAGGGGCCAGATCTGGAAAATATGGAGGATGAGGAAGCAATTCCCAACTTAATTCTGTGATTTTTTCCATCGTGAAAGCGGCTTTGTGAGTTGGTGCATTGTCTTGATGAAAAAGTATTTTTTCTTTGCCAAATGCGGGCGTTTCTTCTTAATTTCGTCATTCACACGATCAATCAATGCTGAGTAATATTCTTTGTTGCATTTTTCACCCTTTTTAAGATAGTCGATGTGTATTATACCGTGTCCATCCGAAAATACACTGGCAAAAACCTTTCCAGCCTATCGACTTGCCTTCACATGCTTCGAACGGCTTTCACTTGCCTCTCGCCACTCAGCTGATGACCAATTGGACTCCGGAATGTAGTGATGGATCCAAGAGTCACCCATGGTGATTTATCGACGCAAAAATTCTCTTGGATTTCGGTTAAACATGTCCACTATCTGATCTCTGATCAGAGATTTTCCTAGAGGTTTTTTCTCCTTGTCGATAAGGTCAAAGAAAAGAGCGGCTCCGATTAGAAGATCGATGCGCTGAGACTTGTAAAAAAGTGGATCAGCAAGTTGAAGATTTGCAGGAATATTCCAGTTGGAGGAATTAATGTCGAAGTGCGGCTGATAATCGGTGATAGTGTGCGTCACTACAGCTGAGAATGAAGCACGGTAGCTTCCATTCTGTGATTGCATAATAATGTCGACGGCTTTATCTGAAACCAAAGAAGATTCTCCTATTCAAGATATCGAAATGGATGCTTTGTTTGATCTGAGCTGAAGCATGCTAGACATGCGTGACGTTATAAAGTTCAGCTGCGATGCTGAATCCAATATAGCGCGGCATGGAATAAATGAGCCAGAACGATTTTTTACGAAAACTACTGCCGTTGCGAGCAACACGTAACAGGCAGGCGAGCTATTCGAGATTGCAGGCAGAGGGTGTGATTCAATATGGTATGATGTCGATCGTGAAATTAGAGAAGCTGAAGCTTGAGCTTGAATAGCAGAGCTAGATGATGGAGTTGATGCAGGAGCACTCTGCGTTAAATGAAGCAACGAATGATGCTTCATGTGGCATTCCTTGCAGTGACCTGATTTGCACTGCTGCAGGCTGTGTCCTTTGCGCAAACAGTTTAAACATAAATGCATCCTTTTCGCCTCCTTGTAACGCAAATTAGGACTCAGACTCAAGAAACGATTGCATTTGCTCAAAAAATGATCATTTGCTTTACAAAATACGCAGGATGGCAGATATGAATTTGTGTTAGCGTTAGCGTTAGCAATTAATACATTTGGTATCGAATTTTTTGAATTTTTGCCCACCTGCTGGCTAGGTGTTTGTTTTACCATAGCATTTTCCCGATTTTCCAGCGAGCGGCAACGCTTTTCCAAAAATAGCTTCATCGAATTCTTGGATGCTTGGATGTTGACAAAATGTCCTCCCATATATATGCTGATTGAGTCAGATTTGTTAAGATATTTCACGCAACCAAAAAGTTTTTCATACAAAGACTTGGTTTTCGACTGATCGTTCCTATGTCAGCTTTATGATACAGTAGTCCAATTTAGTCAAAATTTGGTGAGGATGTAAAGGACTATCCCAGATGCTTATTCAGCAAGTTTGGTTGAAATATCTCAAAAACCAACAACTATTTTTGAACTTAATCTTTATTTTCGATCAATATTTCCAATGGCAGCTGTTTTTGCAAAAAACTTTTTTGTTGTTTGAGATATCTTAACAAATCTGACACAATCAGCATATATTATGGTCCTACACATTCTGACCAAGTTTGGTTGAAATCGGACCACTGTATCATATAGCTGCCATACAAACCAAACTATAAAATAGCTAAAAAGTTGATTTATATTCTTTCACTGAAAAGCGTATTACTCCGCAATTTATCCATGCATTTTCAAAAGCAATAGCCTATTTTCTTCGTTACAGTGTTGGCTATACGTTAAACTCTTAAAATTAATTTTACCTTGGCTATGTCTATTTTTTCTAGGGCAATTTGTGATCTCTCGAGCTCACAAAAAACCCGGATTTTGGAACTTTTAAAAGTCGCTAGCTTCTGAACTACTAAGCCGATCTCAAAGCTATATGAAAACTAGTGGACGGTGCTACAGTCGAGCATACTCGACTGTCGGAGACCCCGTACTTACTATGGAAAAAAAGTTTTTCATACTACGACTTGATTTTTGACTGATCGTTCCTATGGTAGCTATATGATATAAAAAAAACCTCTTTACGAGGTAAGAGTCTAGTGACGAAAACATTTTAATGCACCAAAATTTCTGATATCCAATTTTGTGACGAATAATATTAAGTTTTACTTAAAAATTACTACAAAAAAATTTTTTTGTTACTCGGCACTGCGCAAAAAATATATATTTATTAGGTATGAAGAAATTAGCGCAATGTGCCGAGTGACAAAAAAAATTTTTTTTAGTAAATTTTAAGTAAAACTTAATATTATTCGTCACAAAATTGGATATCAGAAATTTTGGTACATTAAAATGTTTTCGTCACTAGACTCTTACCTCGTAAAGAGGTTTTTTTTATAAGATATCAGAAATTTGGGAGTAGGTTATCAAAAGTTTTGAAATTTGCAATATATTTTGACGGTACAATTTTGTCAAAATCTAACAGAACTCTCAAGCTCTGGCTGCTACGACACGTTGTTGCTGCTGTCCTATTCCAATTCTAAGCGAAACGTATATATTCTGTTAACAGGTAATATCTTCCAAACACATCGAAATTTTACAAACTACAATATATTGAAAATTAGAAAAAATCATTACTTGCGTTTTCACAAAAATCGCCTTAATGTGGGAAAAAATACCTTATTTCACCTGTTGCTGTTTACCTTTTATCTTAAAAAAAACACTAAAGGTATTCCTAAGAGCCCTTTAAAATATCTTTTCAACGATATATATATCACATCTGTAGCTTTTATCGTTTGGATGATATGGGGGTTCCAATTTTAGCGCTTTTTAGTGATTTCCCGCTAAACTAGCTATTTTTCGAAAAAGTCGAAAAACAAAAGTTTCTATATTTTTGATTATAAAATGATTTATCTGCCGCAAAAAGAATTGACCACTTGCAAGCAGTATCTTTCCACATGCACTGCAAGCAGTGTACATACTGCATATGTACATGCAGTAGTGTAAAGGTGTAAGGTATATTCAGTATAGGTAATATCTTGCCCAACGAATTTTGACAGATATGTGTTATATGTCAAAAAACGCGTAATTGAATTCTCTTCAACATGCAGTATATTTAAAAGTGATTTGATGTGTAGATTTTTCTTAAATCGCCAAAATGGGGAAATAAATACCTTATTTCACCTGTAGCTGTTTACCTTTTTACTTAAAAAAAAAACTTTGAAGGTATGCCTAAAAGCCCTTCAAAACACCTTTCCAACGACATATAGAACAGATCTGTAGCTCCTATCGTTTGGATGCTATGGGGGTTTCAATTTTAGCGGTTTTTAGCGATTTCCAGCTAAACTAACGATTTTTCGAAAAAGTCGTAGAACAAACGGTTCTAGATTTGTTATCCGGAACAAGTCCTCATTCAAACTTTTAAGCTAAATCAACGCTTTGATCTATACAAACAAACAAACAAACAAACAAACAAACAAACAAACAAACAAACAAACAAACAAACAAACAAACAGACAAACAAACAGACTGACTTTTCATCTCGTTTTGAAAAGGGCACCAAAAATTTCGAAATTATATATCTTCTGAACCAGTGGTCGGATTTTGATGATCAAGGTGTCATTCGACGCGTATTTTTGATAAGTATAGTAAAAAATTATAAAAAAAAATCTAAAAGGCTCCAACGGCCCCATTTGCTCCAATCATTTAAATTTTGTCCCTCCCACTTACACCTGTTTATCTCACGAACCATGTAAGTTTTCAAATGTCTTAGTATGCACATTTTTAAGTTAGATTGATACCTTTCGATCGGTATATAATTCGACCCGATCGGACAGTCATAGCAAATTTTCCATTCTTCCTGTGTATATATGCTAGTCGCCTTTCGCACCCTTCGTGCTGCTTTCGTCACTAGCGCGGACTGCCGTCCGCAGTGATATAGTGGTCCGATACCAGCAAAATATGGTCAGGATGTATATGATCATCCCATATGCTTATTCTGTCAGTTTGGTTGAGATATCTCAAACAACAAAAAGGTTTTTTATACTAAGACTTTATTTTCTACTGATCCTTCCTATGTCAGCTATATGATATAGTGGCCCGATTCCAACCAAATTTGGTCAGGATGTATGGGACCATTGTCGCCGCACTTCGGCGTATTTTTTATATTTTTTATTATCTTTTTCCTAGTTTAAGTTAGTTGTTGAATTTTTATGAAGTTTAGGGTTAATTAGGCTTAGGGCGAAGCTTCGCCACCGTAGGGTAAAGCTAGGCTTAAGAAAATGAAGTTGTCAGTTGTCGAAATACAATTAACGTACGCACAATCGCTCGCTGTCGCATTCGTTCAGTTTAAAAGCCACCACTTTTCGCTTATTTAATAAATAATATTAAATACGTTTTCATGGCGCCCCCGGGTGGACAATTTTAAAGTGAATTTTTTTGATTTTTTTTCGAACAGTGCAGCAAAAATATATACACAGACATCATTCTTCGCATTGTGTGGCCCGCGACGCGAAATAATTTATAATTTAAATTAATAATTTTAAATAAACCGCGCCGGTCGTGCAAATATTGTTGCTGCTACTTTGCATTGGACATCGCCCTATTCTTTGTGTTTGGATTCCCTTTTAACTTTGTGTTAAAAGACGATATTTTGTGGAAATGCCAAGGAAAGTTGCGTCGGCAATTAAAAGTCCGGAACAGCAGGTACTGTGCTAAAAATTGAAAGCCAAACAACCACAAATTGCATTGGTTGTGCTAATAAAGCCAACGCTTTCAATTCTTGGCACATATGTAAAGTAGTTGAGCATTTTAATATTTACTTATATTAATATATTGCATGCACTAAGTAACCCCTTTGGAGATTGTTTGTTGTCATTTTGTCAATAATTAGTATTGTGCGATTAGTGCTCTGAGCTTCTGTTAAATTAAAGCATTATTAATTGCTTATTAATTTAACTTCGCTCAGTCGTTCGTTCCCCCCTCCCTTGCCTACACTTGCAGTCACTGGAAGTTGACCAGTTGACTGACACCAGCGCACATACATACATACACACACACGTACATAGCAGCAAAGCTGCAGTCCGCTATTTTCGTTTTCGTTTTACTTAGCGACAGCTGTGCGGTTGCTTGTGTGCATTTTAGTTAACTCGCGCTTTGGGCAAGCATCACTCGCTCCCCTACATTGTTGGTCAGGCATATTCATTTTCAAAAGTCGTTTGTCAATTGATAGCGTTCGTTTAGTTCTTGCTTCTTTTAACGTTTAACGTATAAACGAGTGCTATAATAATTAAATTCAATCATATTTTAATATATTAAATATTATCGAATTTAAATATTGCCATGACAAACCCTAAGGAGAATCTTGAGGATGCGAAGAGAAAACGCAATCTATGCGTCAAGAGTTTACTCCGTTTGTTTGACACAATTACCAAGGGTAAATTAAACCTTGAAGCTACAGAATTGGAATGTAGATTAGAAATGTTGGATTCTCACATAGAGACAGGGTTAAAATATCAGACTCGAGTAGAATCATTTGACCCAGACGATGAATATCGTGGCGAGTTGGAAGAGCTTTGCATCACAACAAAGGCTCGTTTAAAGCAGTTGTTCCGGTTGCGACTCCACGCCCACGTCTTCCTCATCTGGCACTTCCCAAGTTTAGTGGAAAATACTCAGAGTTCAAAAATTTTAGCCTTCTCTTTAGCCTTCCAAAAATAGCGCAGCCTTCTGCTGCTGCTTTAAGATCGAGAATAGACACTGTCTCAGCCATATATGGCTCACTTCTCTCGATAGGTGACGATAAAAAGATTTCAAACGCAATCATCGTTCACCTCGTTATGAACAGCGTTGACCCAATGACCAAAGATAAATGGGAAGACCAACGCGATTATGCAACTATTCCAATGTGGAGTGATTGCGAAGCAATCTTGAATCGGAGATATCAGCATCTTATTGCTGGAACATCATCGAAAAATTCGTCCGATAGCTCTAAGTCAGAGCCAAAGACTGCTTCTAAAAACAATAATCGCAGTTTGTTCTCGTGTTCTGTGGCCAGTGCTAGAAACTACCAGGTGTCCCCAAAATGTTTATATTGTCGTTCCGAAGACCATTCAATATTGAATTGCTCCGCATATGCCGCACAATCAGTGCAACAGCGGTTTGAGTTTGCTAAGGCAGCTCCATTATGCATTAATTGTCTTCGGAAAGGACACACTGTTGCCAGATGCAAAGCGAACAAATGCAGAGTATGCAGTCGTTCGCATAACACCCTTTTGCAAAGATATTCTGCCAGTTCTAGCACTAGAGCGTTACCACCACCCCTTGACTCCGCCCAGGATCAACCTTCGACATCACATGCTATGCATGCGAATGTGTCTGATAGTGTGATCCTAGCTACAGCAGTCGTTAAAGCTAAAACGAAAAGTGGCTAAAACGTTTTGGCCAGGGCTCTGCTTGATTCTGGGTCGCAAATTAATTGCGTAACAGACGAGCTAGCTCAGCGATTGCAGCTGCGTCGAGAAGAGGCTAGTATCAGCTTGCTTGGAATAGCTCAATGCAACACACAAGTTAAGAGCAAGATAAATACTGTGGTAAAGTCGCGAGTCAATTGCAGTGAGTTCTCTCTAGATCTGTGGATCTTAAAGACCATTTCTGGATACCAGCCTGACCACACGGTCAATGTCTGTGGTTGGAAAATCCCTGAGAACCTGCAGTTGGCTGATCCATGTTTCCACAAGCCACAGAAGATCGACATGCTCATCGGAGCTGAGACGTTCTTTGAACTACTCTCTGTCGGTCAGATTAAACAAGGTCCGAATTGTCCGATTCTGCAAAAAACTCTGCTTGGTTGGATAGTCTCAGGGCGCTATACGCCTACAGGTCCTAAGACGGCTCAGATAGTAAATCTGAGTTGTCAAGAAGATTGTTATACCTCGATAGACACCCCATTGCAGAAATTCTGGTCATTGGAAGAGTTGCCTTCGGTAAAAAAGGTGCGTACAGTTGAGCACCAGCTATGTGAGAACCACTTTCTAGAGAATTTAAAAATATTGCCGTCAGTTCGATTTGAAGTACGACTATCATTTAAGTCGGATCCAAATCAGCTTGGTAACTCTTTCGAAGTTGCCAAGCGTCGTTTTTTGTCGCTTGAGAGACGCTTAGCTCGTGATCCCGAACTTAAGCGTACGTATTTGGAATTCATGGAAGAATATCTTTCACTTGGTCATATGTCTAAAATAGGAGACCAGATTCCAAGTACTCCTCACTATTTTATTCCGCATCAATGTGTTCTAAGACCACAAAGCACATCGACGAAGTTACGCGTTGTTTTTGACGCATCTTGTCGTACTTCGTCTCAAGTTGCGTTGAATGACCTTTTGATGGCTGGACCGACCATTCAAGAAGAGCTGTATTCGACTCTGCTTCGATTTAGATTGCATAAGTATGCACTGACAGCTGACATCAAAAAGATGTACCGGCAAGTCATGGTGCATGAAGCAGATCGTGATTTCCAGCTAGTAGTGTGGAGAAAGAACCCATCTGACTCTTTGAGGTCCTTCAGGTTAAACACCGTAACTTATGGCACTGCGCCAGCTCCATTTTTGGCTATACGGTGTTTGACAAAGCTTAGTGACATGGTGGAATCGTCACACCCAAAAGCTGCTGACGTTATCAGGCACGACTTTTATGTCGATGACCTATTAACTGGTGATGCTTGCGTAGAGAACCTTCAGATTATCAAGTCTGAGGTTTCGCAAATTTTGCAAGGCGCAGGTTTCGAGCTAACCAAATGGTTTTCGAATTCGCCTGCGTTCTCCGCAACAAATGCAGTAACGCCGATAACGATCTCAGAGTCTGATACAACCAAAACATTAGGCGTGTTGTGGTTGCCAAATGAAGACGTCTTTCAATTTAAGATTGACGATTCATTTATGGGTCTTAGAGCGACAAAACGGAACATTCTCTCGGTTTCATCGCGGTTATTTGATCCGCTTGGCCTGTTAAGCCCTCTGATTATCAAGGTAAAGATCCTGCTCCAAGAGCTCTGGCTTCAAAAGCTAGACTGGGATGAATCTATCCCACTGAGCTTGGACAACTCGTGGCAGCAGCTGAAATCAACTTTGATTCAGTTGCAAAGAATCAGGATACCACGATATGTTTTTACAGAGCCGACAATACCGATCGAGATTCATGGCTTCGCTGACGCCTCAATGCGAGCGTTTGGCGCATGCGTGTATATACGCAGTCATACTGCGAAGGTTGTCATGTTTCCATGCTGACATCTAAGTCCAAAGTAGCCCCCCTCAAGACTAAGACTCATCCTAGACTTGAGTTGTGCGCGGCTCACTTTCTCGCAGATCTCTGTCACCGAGTCAGAAATCTTATAAGATTACCAATTGAACGGACGGTTCTTTGGTCTGATTCTGAAGTTACACTTCATTGGATTAAGACACATCCTTCGTCCTTGGCAACATTTGTGTCGAATCGTGTGGCTGAAATCCAAGAGTGGACAGAGAACGCCTAATGGCGCCATGTTCCTACAAAGCAAAACCCAGCAGATATCGTTTCGAGAGGCTGCGATGTTGACGAATTAGTCACATCGATTTGGTTTGATGGTCCTTCCTTTCTGAAGGATCCTAGAGATTCCTGGCCGGTTAACCAGCATCTGGTGACGGACGAGATGCCTACTTTGGAGGTACGCAAAACAGCTGTTGGACTGACAGCTATGGTAGACCGCCCGGATCTTTTGGAAACCATCGATAGTTATTCATCGCATGCCAGGCTGCTTAGAGTTTTCGCTTATGTGATCCGTTTCATTAAGAAATGTAAAAACAAAAATGAAGTTTTCAAGATGATACCTACGGCACAAGAAAGAAAAGAAGCTTTTGAGAAAATAGTTTAAGTCATCCAACAAGTTGAAATTAAAGATGACATATATAGGGTTCGAAAGGGCACGCGTGTAGGTCATAGCCCACAGCGTCTCAATCCGTTTATACATGAATATAACGGATCTCGGTGCTCCTTTAAGATATTGCGAGTGGGGGGACGACTTGCTAATGCTCCTCTTTCATATGATGCTAAGTTTCCGATGCTCCTTCCTAAAAGCTCGCAATTTGCTAGAAGCCTTATTAGATACCTGCATTTGACGAATTGTCATGCTGGCCCAAGAGCGCTCGTGAGTCTTCTTCGTGAGCGAATTTGGTTAGTCAACGCTCAAGAGGTCTGTCGTCAGACAGTGAGATCCTGCATCCCTTGCTTTAAATGCAAGCCTCGTCTGCTAACCCAAATAATGGGCAATTTGCCAGCAGACCGACTCCGAGCACTCCGCCCATTTTCGATTTGTGGCGTTGATTTTTGTGGCCCAGTTAGCACGACCTTTCGAATGCGTGGAAAGCCTACGTATAAATCGTACATCGCACTTTTTGTTTGCTTCGCCTCCAAAGCGGTTCACTTAGAACTAGTATCCGATTTATCGACTAATACATTTCTAATGTCTTTTCAAAGGTTCGTCGGCCGTCGAGGAGTCCCACAGACCGTCCATTGCGACAACGCGACGAATTTCGTCGGAGCCAGTCGCCAGTTTCGGGAGTTGCGGGCCCGAGTCGAGGAGGAGGCGGACGCAATCAACGAATTCGCATCAAGAAGCGGATGCGAATTTGCGTTCATACCGCCCAGGGCTCCGCACTTCGGGGGTCTGTTTTCTGATATCTTATAAAAAAAACCTCTTTACGAGGTAAAAGTCTAGTGACGAAAACATTTTAATGCACCAAAATTTCTGATATCCAATTTTGTGACGAATAATATTAAGTTTTACTTAAAAATTACTACAAAAAAATTTTTTTGTCACTCGGCACTGCGCAAAAAATATATATTTATTAGGTATGAAGAAAGAGGTTTTTTTTATAAGATATCAGAAATTTTGGAGTAGGTTATCAAAAGTTTTGAAATTTGCAATATATTTTGAGGGTACAATTTTGTCAAAATCTAACAGAACTCTCAAGCTCTGGCTGCTACGACACGTTGTTGCTGCTGTCCTATTCCAATTCTAAGCGAAACGTATATATTCTGTTAACAGGTAATATCTTCCAAACACATCGAAATTTTACAAACTACAATATATTGAAAACAAGTTGGAAAGGCTACAGTCGATCTCCCGACTATAGGATACCCGTTACTTACCTAAATAAATTTAACTTTTTTTTATTGCATGCTTTTAGGCACTTTTATTGCTTAAAAGCTTTAATCAGCCAGTACCACCTCTCTGTTTGTCCGATCTTGTTGGGATTTAGTAGAATGATAGGTAAAAACAATAGCTAACGTTCACCGTTTAAAAAAACCTAATATCTTGAAAACTGTGCGTGTGGTGGATTTTCGCGATTTACGGAGACGGAAAGGGGCGTGGCAAAATTTTGAAACAAACTTGACCTGCGTGGGGTTTATAGAAATCTGTGTGCCAAATTTGGTTGCTCTAGCTCTTATAGTCTCTGAGATCTAGGCGCTCACACGGACGGACAGACGGACGGACGGACGGACAGACGGACAGACGGACATGGCTATATCGACTCGGCTGTTGATGCTGATCAAGAATATATATACTTTATAGGGTCGGAGATGCTTCCTTCTCCCTGTTACATACATTGCAACGAATACAATATCCCCTTTTACTTATTTTTAATAAGTAACGGGTATAATTAGAAAAAATCACTACTTGCGTTTTCACAAAAATCGCCTTGATGTGGGAAAAAATACCTTATTTCACCTGTTGCTGTTTACCTTTTATCTTAAAAAAAACACTAAAGGTATTCCTAAGAGCCCTTTAAAATATCTTTTCAACGATATATATATATCACATCTGTAGCTTTTATCGTTTGGATGATATGGGGGTTCCAATTTTAGCGGTTTTTAGTGATTTCATGCTAAACTAGCTATTTTCGAAAAAGTCGAAAAACAAAAGTTTCTATATTTTTGATTATAAAATGATTTATCTGCCGCAAAAAGAATTGACCACTTGCAAGCAGTATCTTTCCACATGCACTGCAAGCAGTGTACATACTACATATGTACATGCAGTAGTGTAAAGGTGTAAGGTATATTCAGTTAATAGGTAATATCTTGCCCAAACGAATTTTGACAGATATGTGTTATATGTCAAAAAACGCGTAATTGAATTCTCTACAACATGCAGTATATTTAAAAGTGATTTGATGTGTAGATTTTTCTTAAATCGCCAAAATGTGGAAATAAATACCTTATTTCACTTGTAGCTGTTTACCTTTTTACTTAAAAAAAAACTTTGAAGGTATGCCTAAAAGCCCTTCAAAACACCTTTCCAACGACATATAGAACAGATCTGTAGCTCCTATCGTTTGGATGCTTGAATGCTATCCAATTTTAGCGGTTTTTAGCGATTTCCCGCTAAACTAGCGATTTTTCGAAAAAGTCGTAGAACAAACGTTTCTAGATTTTTTTATCCGGAACAAGTCCTCATTCAAACTTTTAAGCTAAATCAACGCTTTGATCTATACAAACAAACAAACAAACAAACTGTAACGAAGTTTTCCAGCCGGGGTCTGCGTCTCAGTCCGGCCAGGGTCTGTTATAGAGAAATTTATAAACATCTGGGACGGCTGGAATGAGCGGCGGAAGCGTCAGAGGGTATGCAGACGCTCCCGCTCGATGATCGGCTGAAAAGGACCATGATGCGAAC
Source organism: Drosophila limbata (assembly GCA_963924055.1). Lineage (NCBI taxonomy): Eukaryota > Metazoa > Arthropoda > Insecta > Diptera > Drosophilidae > Drosophila > Drosophila limbata. Next base: position 336,520 of record CAWUOW010000222.1, read on the forward strand.
CCACGAGCGACCAGGAGGACGAGGAGGAAACTCCCGAATCCCGTTACGTCGTCCTCTTCTCGCCCCCTGAGTCTCTCGGTTCGGATGCGGCCACAAAGTCGTCTGTTTCCGGCGGCGTTGGGTGTTGTACCCCGGGATGAGAAACGGAACAGACCAAAATCTCATCCCATGGATACCCCAACGACGCTCAGACCCGGCCGCCTGGTATCGAATCCACGGACAGAAAACGGAACGGACCAAAATTCTGTTCGTGGATCGTATCCAGGTGTTCCCAAACCTGGTCGCCGGAGAGAGGCTTCAGAAATAGAAAACGGAACAGACCAAGATTCTATTTCTGAGGCGTCTCCGGCTCCCCAAGTCCGGCCGGTTGGGCAGACTATGCCTCCGCATCCTAGGGCTCGCATCAGGTTACCTAAAATCCTGTAATGAAACTAAACGGAAAATATTTGTCCCGAACCACAGGGAAAATAAAACTCGAGCATGCCATTTCCATTTTTCTTGTTTATTCCTTGCGCATTTGTATATAAAAAAAGGAGAAAACGGAAAGAAATTTCGTGCCGCCGCACACAGTAGAAGATGTTAAGTCACTGCTCCATAGGCGGAGTCGAGAAATAAGAAGAAGGCCGCTGGCCAGCTTACCGGCTATACAATCGGCCGAAGTGGATGCTGCGTTTCCGCAGGTGGCTCGTTGTCCTCACACTCACACACACACACGAGGGTGTTGCGGCTGATAGCGCTGCGCGGCGCTGTGCTTTGTTGTTGTTGCTGCTTGCGGCCAGAAAGAAAATCCCGCGCACACACTGTTGTTGTTGCTGCTTGCGGCAAAAGAAATGCCCGCGCACACACTGTTGCTGTTGCTGATGGCTATGATGCCCGCGTACACACTGTCGTTGTTGTCTTTTTTTACTTTGCTGCGAAAACTCGCGATGAAGGAAAACACGTCCGCTTGCTGTGAGCCCGTCAGAAAAGTGAAGAAATGCCGCGTGGCGGAAGTTCCACCATTTTTCCTTGCTAGTTCACTTCAGAGCTAAGTGAACTGATCTCGCTCCGATGCGGGGTTCACGAGAACGAAATATCGAACAGTTCCTTGAACTGAACGTGCTCGCTCCTCATTGCGTTGCTCATGATGCTTTTTGCGTTGTTGTCGTTGCCACTTGCTCTTGGCTGCGTTCCTTGCGTTGCCAATTGATCATCGTTGTGTGTTGGGAAATAATAAAAAAAATACTAACGCACAGCTGTTTGTGTTGTGAGGCCAGCAGAATGCTGCCTCACACTCCCCCTTTACTTCGGGGGCGGGAAAAGAAGCGCATGGTATCGGTGCTGTTGTCTTAGCTTAGGTACTTTGCTGGGGTTCATCGCTGTGTCCTTTGCTGTGGCTCGTGCAATGCTTCTTCGCTGTGTTCATCGTGGTGGTTCTTCGCTGTGGATCTTCGCCGTGGTTCCTGCTGTGGATCTGCGCTAAGCTTTTGCCGTAGTTCATCACTGTGGTTCTTTGCTGTGGATCTGCGCTGTGGTTCGTGATTCTCGCTGGTGTTCCTCGCTGTGGTTCTTCGTTGTGCAACTTCGATGTGGTTCTTCTCTATGATTCTCGCTGGTGTTCCTCGCTGTGGTTCTTCGTTGTGCAACTTCGATGTGGTTCTTCTCTATGATTCTCGCTGTGGTGATGCATGCTTCTTTGATGCCGTGATTATAGAAATAGTCATAATTTGTCGGCCCTGTCCACCCCCGTCTTCCAACCGGGATGAGAATCCTGCCTCGCCGTCGTGGCGCGGATGGTTAGATGGCGGCTTGTGGGTCTTCTGTTGGGAGGACGCATGCCTCGTCGGCACCGCCCGTGGGTCGCAGTGCTGGTAGGACTAGCTTTTGACTCAGTGAGCCAGGGCAGCGTATCCCTGATGTGGTTCTTCCGGCGTTGTGTTCTAGCTTTTGACTCGATGAGCCAGGGCAGCGTATCCCTGATGTGCTCCTCCCGAAGGGGAGGTCGTGTTCTGCCAAAAAAATGCATGTTTGACGCCTCCATGCATTGTTTGCTCAGTGGCTCTAGCTTTTGCCTCGGTGAGGCAGGGCAGCGTATCCCTGGTGTGTACCTGTCTGTGGTTCCCCCGAAGGGGCTGTCTTCGTGATGTACTGGTGCTGATGCGGACAGGTCGCCTGGTCCGGCTGTGGTTCCCCCGAAGGGGTCTTCGTGGTGTACTGGTGCTGATGCGGACAGGTCGCCTGGTCCGGCTGTGGTTCCCCCGAAGGGGTCTTCGTGATGTTTTGCTGCTGCGGACAAGTCGCCTGGTCCGGCTGTGGTTCCCCCGAAGGGGTCTTCGTGATGCTTTGCTGATGCTGCTGCGGACAGGTCGCCTGGTCCGGCTGTGGTTCCCCCGAAGGGGTCTTCGTGGTGTACTGGTGCTGCTGCGGACAGGTCGCCTGGTCCGGCTGTGGTTTCCCCGAAGGGGACTTCGTGATGCTTTGCTGATGCTGCTGCGGACAGGTCGCCTGGTCCGGCTGTGGTTCCCCCGAAGGGGTCTTCGTGATGTTTTGCTGCTGCGGACAAGTCGCCTGGTCCGGCTGTGGTTCCCCCGAAGGGGTCTTCGTGATGCTTTGCTGATGCTGCTGCGGACAGGTCGCCTGGTCCGGCTGTGGTTCCCCCGAAGGGGTCTTCGTGGTGTACTGGTGCTGCTGCGGACAGGTCGCCTGGTCCGGCTGTGGTTTCCCCGAAGGGGACTTCGTGATGCTTTGCTGATGCTGCTGCGGACAGGTCGCCTGGTCCGGCTGTGGTTCCCCCGAAGGGGTCTTCGTCTTGCGTAGGTGGCTGTGTACTTGCTTTGATTCATGTTGTATTTTCGCTGAGGTTCTCCGCTGTGTATATTGGTGTTTACTTCGTTGATTCTAGAATTAGTCAAAAGAGAGAAATTACTTTGATGTCGGCCTGACCACCGCTGTCTTCCAGCCGGGATGAGAGTCCTGCCTCGCCGTAGTGGCGCGGATGGTTAGATGGCGGCTCGTGGGTCTACTGTGGAAAGAACGCATGCCTTGTCGGCGCCGCCCGTGGCTTTCGGTGTGTTCTCGTTGGGATGGCGCATGCCTCGTTGGCATCGCCATGCGTATCGGTGATCATTGCTGGGATGACGCATGCCTCGTCGGCACCGCCATGAATCTCGGTGGGTTCTTGCTGGGATGACGCATGCCTCGGTCGGCACCGCCTGTGGATCTCGGTGGTCACTGCTGGAATGGCGCGTGCTTCTGTCGGCACCGCCAGTGGTCTCGGTGGTCACTGCTGGGATGACGCGTGCTTCTGACGGCACCGCCAGTGGTCTCGGTGGTCACTGCTGGGATGGCGCATGCCTCTTCCGGCACCGCCAGTGGTCTCGGTGGTCACTGCTGGGATGGTGCATGCCTCTGTCGGCACCGCCTGTGGATCTCGGTGGTCACTGCTGGGATGGCGCATGCCTCTTCCGGCACCGCCCGTGGTCTCGGTGGTCACTGCTGGGATGGCGCATGCCTCTTCCGGCACCGCCAGTGGATCTCGGTGGTCACTGCTGGGATGACGCATGCCTCTGTCGGCACCGCCTGTGGATCTCGGTGGTCACTGCTGGGATGGCGCATGCCACTTCCGGCACCGCCAGTGGTCTCGGTGGTCACTGCTGGGATGGCGCATGCCTCTTCCGGCACCGCCAGTGGTCTCGGTGTTCACTGCTGGGATGACGCGTGCTTCTGACGGCACCGCCGGTGGTCTCGGTGGTCACTGCTGGGATGGCGCATGCCTCTTCCGGCACCGCCAGTGGTCTCGGTGTCACTGCTGGAATGGCGCATGCCTCTTCCGGCACCGCCAGTGGATCTCGGTGGTCACTGCTGGGATGACGCATGCCTCTGTCGGCACCGCCTGTGGATCTCGGTGGTCACTGCTGGGATGGCGCATGCCACTTCCGGCACCGCCAGTGGTCTCGGTGGTCACTGCTGGGATGGCGCATGCTTCTGTCGGCACCGCCAGTGGTCTCGGTGGTCACTGCTGGGATGGCGCATGCCTCTTCCGGCACCGCCAGTGGTCTCGTGGAATCAACTTCAGTTGCTTTGGCCGCAGTGCAAGATGGCTGGGATGATGCTTGAAATTCTATACCCAAGAACACATCGTCGACGATGATTGGCAATACCAAGAATGGTATGTTGCACCATTGTGACAAGTGCCTTGCAGAAGATTGCGTGACATCCGCCATGCTGACCTTGGCCCCACGTCCATAAGGCCGTTCCTCTCAGCGCTGAAATTGCAATCTGATCGCTTTGCTGGTCCTGAATCGACTCTCCCTCCACTCAGTGAAAGCTTATTGCCGGAAGCCTTGGCCGCTCGCGGTTGATGTTGGCAGAAGTCTTTTATAGCGCTGCACCACGCAGAAGCCCGCTTGTAGCCGCTGCTCGCTTTTGTGGCGCCAGCGCTAGCTTGTGGCTGCTGCTCGCACACGAGGCGCAAAATTCGCTCGATCGGAATTCTGCCCGCGCACGTGGCGACAGAGCCAGCCTGTAGCGCTGCCCGCTTTGTAGCGACAGAGCTAGCCTGGGGTTCTGCCCGCGGTGGCATTTTGTTCTCTGCTCTCGTTGTTGCTCTGCTTCTGTTGTTCTGCCGCTATTGTTACTCTGCTTCTGCTGCTGCTTTGTCCCTGCTGTTGCTTTGCTTCGGCGTTGTCGCTCTGCTTTGGTGTTGTCGCTCTGCTTCTATCGTGGCTCTGCTTGCGTCGTGACTCTGCTAGCGTCGCGGCTCTGCTTGCGTCGCGGCTCTGCTTGCGTCGCGGCTCTGCCTGCGTCGCGGCTCTGCCTGCGTCGCGGCTCTGCTTCTCTCTCCCGTTCTCTCGCGATCTGGAAAACAGCAACAATATCTCCCGCTGCGGCGAACTAGCGCTGCTAATTTTCTGGGCCCTCCGCTACTTGTCCAGGAGAAAAAGAAAGGAAGACTAAATAAAATGTCCCCTAAAAATTAACTGCCCCCTAAAGAAAATTATCTCCCGAAAATATATATAAAAAAATGGAAAAAATGTTTCGCTGATCGCGGAGGAAATGCCACATGGCGCGGTAAAAGAAATGCCGCGTGAGAAAAAAAATGGCGCGGAGGAAAATGACGCGTGGTAAAATGCCAGGAAAAAAAAATCGAAATGCAAAGTGTTCTACAGGGTATTTTGGTTAGTACTGCTAGCTACAAGGGCAATAATATTTCTGAGGCCGGTGAGTGAAAAAAAAAATGTATGCTTGCGACGATCCCGTGGTTGACTTTCCTGACGGACTCGGAAACTTTTGTATTGGCTCGAAATAAGAAAATATGACTTCTAATGGCATGCTTCCCAATAGGACTAACTTATCTGCCGATATCTTTGCTCTAGATGTTTTGTGCCTGATGATACAGACAAGAACTGCCTTATAATCATTTATTCCAGACGTCCCTGCTCGGGCGCCATCTGTAACGAAGTTTTCCAGCCTGGGTCTGCGTCTCAGTCCGGCCAGGGTCTGTTATAGAGAAATTTATAAACATCTGGGACGGCGGAAGCGTCAGAGGGTATGCGGACGCTCCCGCTCGATGATCGGCTGAAAAGGACCATGATGCGAGCCCACGAGCGACCAGGAGGACGAGGAGGAAACTCCCGAATCCCGTTACGTCGTCCTCTTCTCGCCCCCTGAGTCTCTCGGTTCGGATGCGGCCACAAAGTCGTCCCTTTCCGGCGGCGTTGGGTGTTGTACCCCGGGATGAGAAACGGAACAGACCAAAATCTCATCCCATGGATACCCCAATCCACGGACAGAAAACGGAACGGACCAAAATTCTGTTCGTGGATCGTATCCAGGTGTTCCCAAACCTGGTCGCCGGAGAGAGGCTTCAGAAATAGAAAACGGAACAGACCAAGATTCTATTTCTGAGGCGTCTCCGGCGCCCCAAGTCCGGCCGCTTGGGCAGACTATGCCTCCGCATCCTAGGGCTCGCATCAGGTTACCTAAAATCCTGTAATGAAACTAAACGGAAAATATTTGTCCCGAACCACAGGGAAAATAAAACTCGAGCATGCCATTTCCATTTTTCTTGTTTATTCCTTGCGCATTTGTATATAAAAAAAGGAGAAAACGGAAAGAAATTTCGTGCCGCCGCACACAGTAGAAGATGTTAAGTCACAGCTCCATAGGCGGAGTCGAGAAATAAGAAGAAGGCCGCTGGCCAGCTTACCGGCTATACAATCGGCCGAAGTGGATGCTGCGTTTCCGCAGGTGGCTCGTTGTCCTCACACTCACACACACACACGAGGGTGTTGCGGCTGATAGCGCTGCGCGGCGCTGTGCTTTGTTGTTGTTGCTGCTTGCGGCCAGAAAGAAAATCCCGCGCACACACTGTTGTTGTTGCTGCTTGCGGCAAAAGAAATGCCCGCGCACACACTGTTGCTGTTGCTGATGGTTATGATGCCCGCGTACACACTGTCGTTGTTGTCTTTTTTTACTTTGCTGCGAAAACTCGCGATGAAGGAAAACACGTCCGCTTGCTGTGAGCCCGTCAGAAAAGTGAAGAAATGCCGCGTGGCGGAAGTTCCACCATTTTTCCTTGCTAGTTCACTTCAGAGCTAAGTGAACTGATCTCGCTCCGATGCGGGGTTCACGAGAACGAAATATCGAACAGTTCCTTGAACTGAACGTGCTCGCTCCTCATTGCGTTGCTCATGATGCTTTTTGCGTTGTTGTCGTTGCCACTTGCTCTTGGCCGGACTGAGACGCAGACCCCGGCTGGAAAACTTCGTTACAGATGGCGCCCGAGCAGGGACGTCTGGAATAAATGATTATAAGGCAGTTCTTGTCTGTATCATCAGGCACAAAACATCTAGAGCAAAGATATCGGCAGATAAGTTGGTCCTATTGGGAAGCATGCCATTAGAAGTCATATTTTCTTATTTCGAGCCAATACAAAAGTTTCCGAGCCCGTCAGGAAAGTCAACCACGGGATCGTCGCAAGCATACATTTTTTTTTTCACTCACCGGCCTCAGAAATATTATTGCCCTTGTAGCTAGCAGTACTAACCAAAATACCCTGTAGAACACTTTGCATTTCGATATTTTTTTCCTGGCATTTTACCACGCGGCATTTTCCTCCGCGCCATTTTTTTTCTCTTTTTTTTCTTTTTTTTTCTTTTTTTTTTTCTTTTTTTTTTCTTTTCTTTTTTTTTTTTTTTCTTTTTTTCCTTCTTTTTGGTGCCGAAACAAACAGACAAACAAACAGACTGACTTTTCATCTCGTTTTGAAAAGGGCACCAAAAATTTCGAAATTATATATCTTCTGAACCAGTGGTCGGATTTTGATGATCAAGGTGTCATTCGACGCGTATTTTTGATAAGTATAGTGAAAAATTATAAAAAAATCTAAAAGGCTCCAACGGCCCCATTTGCTCCAATCATTTAAATTTTGTCCCTCCCACTTACACCTGTTTATCTCACGAGCCATGTAAGTTTTCAAATGTCTTAGTATGCACATTTTTAAGTTAGATTGATACCTTTCGATCGGTATATAATTCGACCCGATCGGACAGTCATAGCAAATTTTCCATTCTTCCTGTGTATATATGCTAGTCGCCTTTTGCACCCTTCGTGCTGCTTTCGTCACTAGCGCGGACTGCCGTCCGCAGTGATTAAATACTTATTAAAAGCATGCACTACTTTATGAAAGACTGGCTGCTACAAAGAGAGAAGGCGAATATTATGAACTTTTTTAGATAGAGTCGGCACTAGCGCTCTCTACTCCCGCATGCATGCCGGCTCGCTTATGTTATTTTGATCATGTTATTGCTGAGCGCCGGGATTTCGACCCGTGTGGTAATTCCCACACGTGACCCTTTTGTGTCACTTGAGTGTTGCAGATTTGGTGGCGCATTCCGAGGGATGATTGAAAAGTATGTTCATTTATGAACACTGATACTGCTGAGGAACATATCCCACTCTCGCTGATCCTTGCGAAAGTATGCTCTGAGCGCAACATTGATGGAACGATTCACTCTCTCGGCTGCGTTCGACTGCGGTGCATTATTAAATTTTTTTTTTGGGGTCTTATTTCATAGCATTATTTCATTTTCCCATTTGGGGCCTTATTTCCTTCAGCCAAAAATGCCATGTAATGTGACAAATTGCAATGGGTGGCTGTGGCCCAACTCCACCGGCTCTACCAGTTTTTGTCCGCTTCTTCCTCTCCGACGCCATAATGTGGTACTTGTAGCTATCACTCAGCTCTCGAAGACTCCTGCCAGATCCCACCTCAACACCTTGCAACCCGAATATAGCCCTTACGTGTGCCTGAAAATGAAAAAGCTTGTTGTCGAAACGATTAATGAGGACGTCGATTGCCTTTTAATAATTCGCATCCGATAGTTCTAGTGAACGAATAGCTTCAAATAGCACGCAAATATTTATATTTTTCAAGGTTACTTAGCTCTTGGTCACTATCGACGACTGTGATAAACATCGTATAGAAATCCGGCCAGTCTGCATATTCACCGCCAAACTGCGGCAACTGCAGATTGTGCAAACGCGATTTTCTAAACGATCCATTTCTAAAAGACTCGCCAGTGAAGTTGAGCCCCAAGTTATGCGGCACAGCTGTCGAGTTCATTGCTACACAAAGCTGTTCACAACGTCACAAGGCAATGTAAACACTAAATTCATTGACACAAAATTGTGAAGTCACAAAAATGTGACACTCCAATGTAAACACCACTTTCACATTCTGTAAAAAATTTTTTGCGAAGGAGATTGACACAATTTTGTTGAAATCTATGTCAACTCCTGTTAAAGTTGAAGCAGCTAAAATGAGCCCAATCCCATTGTGAAAGCACATCGAGCAAGTTGGTTTTTTTACACACTGTGAACGTCAAAGCTAAAATTGTATTTGTTGTTTTTCGGGCCTTTAGCATTGATATTGATTTTTAAAAAAGAAATGGATTTACAAGATGAAACTGAGCTTGCTGCTTTGGCGGTCATTGGGCTGTGGCTTTTAGAAGACAACGATGATGAACCCAAGGCAAAGCGCAGCTGCTGGATCGACGAAATGAATTTGGCTCGTGAAAAAGAGGGAATGTATGCCAAGCTAACGGGAGAGCTGGGAAGCCTTCCGTTCAAATTCAAAAATTATTTGCGGATGGACGGAGCAAAATTCGGCCAGCTCACTTTTTGGGTCGCTCAACTTATTTAAAAGAAGACAATAAATTTTCTTGAATTTCACAAGCTGTTCCACTTATTCAGTGCGTCCTTCTTGATGTCCTCCAAATTCATTGCAATGGAGCTCCAACTTGCTTCCTTGGCCTCCCGGTTTATGTACTTTTCACTACAAACATTCCAGAGGTATGAAGAAATTAGCGCAATGTGCCGAGTGACAAAAAAAATTTTTTGTAGTAATTTTTAAGTAAAACTTAATATTATTCGTCACAAAATTGGATATCAGAAATTTTGGTGCATTAAAATGTTTTCGTCACTAGACTTTTACCTCGTAAAGAGGTTTTTTTTATAAGATATCAGAAATTTTGGAGTAAGATATCAAAAGTTTTGAAAATTGCAATATATTTTGATGGTACAATTTTGTCAAAATCTAACAGAACTCTCAAGCTCTGGCTGCTACGACACGTTGTTGCTGCTGTCCTATTCCAATTCTAAGCGAAACGTATATATTCTGTTAACAGGTAATATCTTCCAAACACATCGAAATTTTACAAACTACAATATATTGAAAATTAGAAAAAATCATTACTTGCGTTTTCACAAAAATCGCCTTAATGTGGGAAAAAATACCTTATTTCACCTGTTGCTGTTTACCTTTTATCTTAAAAAAAACACTAAAGGTATTCCTAAGAGCCCTTTAAAATATCTTTTCAACGATATATATATCACATCTGTAGCTTTTATCGTTTGGATGATATAGGGGTTCCAATTTTAGCGTTTTTTAGTGATTTCCCGCTAAACTAGCTATTTTCGAAAAAGTCGAAAAACAAAAGTTTCTATATTTTTGATTATAAAATGATTTATCTGCCGCAAAAAGAATTGACCACTTGCAAGCAGTATCTTTCCACATGCACTGCAAGCAGTGTACATACTGCATATGTACATGCAGTAGTGTAAAGGTGTAAGGTATATTCAGTTAATAGGTAATATCTTGCCCAAACGAATTTTGACAGATATGTGTTATTTGTCAAAAAACGCGTAATTGAATTCTCTACAACATGCAGTATATTTAAAAGTGGCCAAAATGTGGAAATAAATACCTTATTTCACCTGTAGCTGTTTACCTTTTTACTTAAAAAAAAAACTTTGAAGGTATGCCTAAAAGCCCTTCAAAACACCTTTCCAACGACATATAGAACAGATCTGTAGCTCCTATCGTTCAATTTTAGCGGTTTTTAGCGATTTCCCGCTAAACTAGCGATTTTTCGAAAAAGTCGTAGAACAAACGTTTCTAGATTTTTTTATCCGGAACAAGTCCTCATTCAAACTTTTAAGCTAAATCAACGCTTTGATCTATACAAACAAACAAACAAACAAACAAACAAACAAACAGACAAACAAACAGACTGACTTTTCATCTCGTTTTGAAAAGGGCACCAAAAATTTCGAAATTATATATCTTCTGAACCAGTGGTCAAATTTTGATGATCAAGGTGTCATTCGACGCGTATTTTTGATAAGTATAGTGAAAAATTATAAAAAAAATCTAAAAGGCTCCAACGGCCCCATTTGCTCCAATCATTTAAATTTTGTCCCTCCCACTTACACCTGTTTATCTCACGAGCCATGTAAATTTTCAAAAGTCTTAGTATGCACATTTTTAAGTTAGATTGATACCTTTCGATCGGTATATAATTCGACCCGATCGGACAGTCATAGCAAATTTTCCATTCTTCCTGTGTATATATGCTAGTCGCCTTTCGCACCCTTCGTGCTGCTTTCGTCACTAGCGCGGACTGCCGTCCGCAGTGATAGTGGTCCGATTCCAACCAAATTTGGCAACTGTCATTATAATAGTGTTGTAAAACGCCCGAAAATTTTCTGAGGTGACCAAATTTAGGTACTGGATACAAGGGTTTAGAAATAGGCTCACAGAAAAATTTTGAGCCAGTTTGCGACCCTTTTTTATATGAAGGATTCTTAGCTTAAAGCATAAATTATTTTTAAGTAATTTGCAGTAGTAATGCAGTTTACAATATTAAAAGTAAGTAACGGGTATCCTATAGTCGAAAGCTCGACTAAAGCCTTTCCCACTTGTTTTTATATGGATTTGATACGTTTCAAACTGAATTTTCAACAACTGGATACTATGCAGGTATAACGTTACGATCTTGTTAAATGCTCCCCATACCACTACTGCCCGCCACCAAAGTTTCTCTTTAAGAAATAAAGAGGATTTTTTATCAGATCACGCCAGTAATGAAGAAAGCCCTCTTGTGCATCGAGATTAAACTTTTTCTCATCAGATAAAAGTACCTTTTTGAAAATTAAAAAATATGACAAATGCAAGAGGCCACTACAACATTTTCGTAACCGAGCCCCAGCTCGTTGTCAAGTTCCGTAGAGTAAAATCGATCCACGCAGCTTTGTAATGAGGGGTCAACTGAAGAATCTTTTTGTGCACACCTCGGACAATGTTTCCAGACTCGTATAAAGTGCGCCAAATAGTCAAGGACGATACATTTTTGCTGGTAATTTCAGCAAGATGTGCAAAGGATGCAGTCGAATTAATGGCTTTCTTAATAATGCTCCTGTTATATCGATCATTTAAAATTGTTTTTTCAAAAGTGCTTCAGTTTTCACCATAATCTTGAGGATTCTATAAAAAATTGGCGACTACGGCCCGACAGCGAGCGATTTCTTTTGATATCTTGCCCACAGTCTATCCGGACTTTGAATAGGCAAGAATGGAGTTTATTTCATCCTTTCGAAGCAATGTGGAGCCACTCATCGGAAAGATATTCTTAAAACTTCATTTAATTCAATATGTCTTATAATTTTGATAAAGTTGCAAACATTAAAAATTCTTGCACATTTACGAAAAATTAGCTGAAGTTCTCCAGACAATGCAAAATTACAAAAAACTAACGGTTAAATTTCGTAGCGAATTCTGTGTTCTTTCGTACTATAATTTTTGCTGCGCTATTATTTTGATTTAAATAGTAATTTTTTGTGGTGACAATTTTAAGAGCTGCCACCTTTTTCTTTTTTGTCAAAAAATAGGGCGGTATTACGCCAGTATTGATACCGGCACGCAGTAGAGCCATTATATTTGAACTTAACTGTCCATATTTTTTTCGTTACGGTTCCATACGGGTCTCGGTGTAAATTGCCTAAGCTTTTGACAGCTGCCCTTAAATATTCCTTACCCTTCTTACAGCAAAGTCATAGTTATTTAATTCTTATATTATTTTTTTCTCTTGCAGGACATTATTAAGGAGTTTCTCGGTAACCCTTCTAAGCCACGTTTGATATTCACCATAAATTCATCTGGACAACTTTATCCGACATTTAATTTTCCAGTAAAAGTAAACGCAAAAGTTGCTTATTTTATTCGCATTTATACTCCATTGGATATTACTGATGAAAATATGCTAAAGGTTAGTTTTAATATATGTCTTTTTAATTTTCACTAATAAAAATACGTATCGTCAAGTCACTTATGATAGGTGATTTATTGCCTAATGCATTGGCTAATCTGTCAGTGCTTTGCGATGATGTTTTTTTTCCCTTGCTAAATAATACTGTTAATCAACACGGATGGACTAAAGTAATTGTAAATGATATGAAAACTGAGTCACAGGAAATGCGAAATGGTATAGCACAAATGAAAGGACTGGTAATTAATCGTACCATATTTCCACTGCCTATATGTATTGATGAGGTCATGAAAGAGGCACCCCGAATCGCTGCCAGGTATGTTTATTAGGATGCCTTTTTAACCCTTTATCTGGCCAAGTGACAGTAATGTTACAAACTATAATTTGGACTTCACTTTTTCACTTTTATTGTTAAATGTAATCATCAGAGAAATGCAAGGATATCACTTTTTGCCACCCTACTTACACCCAAAGAAATGTGTGCCACTCAACACCGGCTAAGCAAATTAAAGACACACACTCATATCAATTGTCCCATTTTTTTTTTTTGCATGGACCATTGCATTTTTCGGCGACGGGTGCCGGTAGCACTCTACTCATAGCGAATGTAAGAATAAGCGAAAGCTAAAAAGAAGGCAATGCACAATTAATATAAGTAGGCGAAACACTTGTGTATCACCCGGGTGTTTTGTGCACACCATATGGTGTCTGTCTACATTCTTATTATAAATTTTGATATTATTTTATAACAAATATGCCTACGTTTAACAATAAAAGTAAAAATTTAGTCCAAATTAGGGTTTGAAACATTACTGAAACAAGCGCAGATAAATGATTAAAACAATAAAAAACTGTTTTTCTTTAAGTTTAAAGCTATGGAATCTATAATAATATAAATTTGGTCAAATTGTATATAACATAACCTAATAACACTTGTTACTAGCGAATTGGGTTGAGATACGTAGAGAAAAAAAAATGTGGTTCAGTTATCTCAAACAACAAAAAGGTTTTTCATACTAAGACTTGATTTTCTACTGATCCTTCCTATGGCAGCTATATGATATAGTGGCCCGATTCCAACCTAATTTGATCAGGATGTATGGGACCATTACACATGCATATTCTGTCAGTTTGGTTAAAATATCTCAAACACCAAAAAAGTTTTCCATACTAAGACTTGATTTTCAACTGATTGTTCCTGTGAGAGCTATATGATATAGTGGTCCGATCCAAAATCTAAAACAAACTCGATCTGCTTACAATATAGACGCACCTACATACTAAGTTTGGAGTCTCTAGCTCTTATAGCCTCTGTGATCTAGGCGCTCTTACAGACAGACAGACAGACAGACGGACAGACGGACAGACAGACATGGCTATATCAACTCGGCTGTTGATGCTGATCAAGAATATATATACTTTATGGGGTCTGCCACGCCTCCATCTGCCTGTTACGCACATTTTTTTTTGTGACAAAATTAATAGACCCTTACTTAAAAAAAAAAATTTTGATTTTTTTTTGCACAATATAATTTTTAAATTTTCCGATCCAAGTCGGCACGTGTTATCACAATCCGATCGAGCTAAATCTTTTTTTCTACGTGCTTTAGGACCAAATGAAAAGATCTAGCCCGTATGCGTTTAAAAATAATGACTTTCAATAAATAAGAGACACCCTAATACTCATGTAAATATAGTGACATATCTGCCATAAGAATATAACAAATCTGTCATAAACACAAACGATCTTTTGCAAAGCTTCACTTTCCAAAAGCTTATCGAAGACACATCACTTTTCAAAGCTTATCAAAGACACACCCAAAGTTATGTAGAACTCAAATGTAATCTTTTAAAACCCAAATGTAAACTAACAGAATCCAATAAGTAAACAAATTCCAATAAGTAAATAAATGTAAACAGATAGCCAGCAGAGCTTTGAAGGTTTGCTGTGCCGAGATCACAAATCTTGAAATTAGTTTTAAGTTGACTTTCACAAATAAAGTACACGAATAAAAAATTAAAAATAAAATATATTTTTATTTGATATGTAATTGTTGAACAGCTAATTGGCGCAGCCGGTAGGATATCGAAAAGTTATAAATAATATCCGTGATCCTATTCAATCAAGTGGTAAAGAATCCTTGCACAACCAAGAAATTCTTTAAGATTGAGCACGCGAATTGCCGCGAAATAGTGATTCGGTAAACGTTACAATTTTATAACGAAACGATATCCGCGTAAGAACCTATTTTGTGTCCCGCTAGATAAAGTGTGACCGCCACTACAGTGAAATTTTAATTAATCAACAAGTGCACAGTGCAGTTCACTTAATACATAAGCCTCATTATACTGAGCAGTACGTGAACAAAAATCAGTGGCCCGCTAGATAAAGTGTGACCGCCACCCAAATTATATTTAACTAAACACAGTAGCCCGCTTTATGAGTGTGACCGCTACCTCACCCCCGAAAAATCAAACAAGTCAAACAAATAAACAAGAAACATCAGAAAACATGGCATTGACAAACGACAACCTAACTATATTACTTCGACAAATCCGCCAAGTACCTCAATTTTCTGGAGATCCATGCAGCCTCAGTCCTTTCATCAGGCGAATTGAGTACTTGATGAACCTTTACCCTACCAATGACGCACGACAGATGGCCGACAGATTTTTGGAGCCATTGAATTACAAATCGTTGGAGTTGCTGAAAAAATATCACAGCTCGGATTTCACAACGAATGGACAACTCTAAAAGGTGCCCTAATCGATGAGTTCAAGACGCAAACACTGCTGGAAGAATTGCTACAACGCCTCTACTCTACACCTTACAAAGGTAACTTACGTCTATTCTGTGAAGAATTAGAAGATAAAAGTACAATTATAATAAACAAATTAGCCTTAGAAGGCAATCAAAATAATTCAATTGTTTATACCCAAGCAATGGCCACCACAATCAAAAATACAATTCAACGCAAACTGCCAGATAGATTGTTTATGACCTTGGCAAGGTATGATATTTCGACAGTACAAAGGTTACGACAAGTTGCCCAACAAGAAGGTCTATACGAAGACCCAATCTCTGAAAAGACAAGAAATCTGATAATCGTCCAAAGTTAGGCAATAACACCCTAATCCCAAATACTAACATCAAAACTAATATCGATCACAACAAAAACACTTATCCCGGCCAACAATTTAGTCGCCCCTTCAATCCATTCAGGTTTTCCTCGCAAGCCCAAAACTTGAATGTAAACAGTAACCAAACACCTTATCAACGAGTCCCACAGAATCCCCATAGGCAACAGCAATTCGATCAGAATAGGCAATTGTATATTGAATTCATAGAAGACTTAAATCGCGACCGACAGAATGACACCCGAAACTATAGCCAGCCCCCACAGCAGCAAAGAGTGCCAACTAAGCGTTTTAAATAAGGGAGCGGACAGTCGCGCATGCAAATTGACGAGAGTCATCAACAATACGAATCAGATTACGATGAAGACGCCGACCAATACAATAAACAAAACAGACAGTACCACGAAGATCAATTGCAGTATCCAGAAACTGAGATGCAATTAGATCCGCTATGTCAACAAGCCGTAAATTTTCCAATAGCAGCCTGGGAACACACCAATACATAGAACTTATGTTTGACAATCACAAATACCGATGCATAGTAGACACTGGATCTTCAATAAACATGATTTTTTCAATCTTCAAGTCCATAGTAAAAAAATAATTGTGCGAAGTATGACAGGGTATTCACGACTAAAAGAATTTGTTAACCTGCCAGCCAATGGATTATTTCAACAAAGCCAACAATTTTATATACATCAGTTTTCACCTTATTACGATATCCTCTTAGGTAGAAAAGTTTTAATGGATAATAATGGCATAGTATATTACACTAAAAAAATTACAATATTTAATGACAGAAAATTCTTTCACAAGGAACTACAACTAATTGAATCAAATTCTTCAACAAATTTTGACGGAATCTTACAAGAAAATAACTTTACAAAAACGAAGTCTCTTACGCATTGAACAATGACCTTAATTCAGAACGTACATACTGCTTAGATCACCTGAACGAAGAAGAGAAAAATAAATTAACAAAACATTTGAAAGAATTTGATGACATTCCTACCCATTCGCATACGAGACCGAAGTTAATAACCAAATTGACGAAATGTTGAAACAAGGGATCATACGCGAAAGCGATTCGCCATATTGCAGCCCTTTATGGATCGTACCAAAGAAAACAGATGCTTCAGGTAAAAAGAAATTTAGATTGGTGGTTGATTATCGTAATTTAAATGAAATTACTATAAACGACAAATTTCCCATTCCGAATATGGACGAAATTTTGGGAAAACTTGGCAAATGCCAGTATTTCACCACAATTGATTTAGCAAAAGGTTTCCATCAAATCGAAATGGACCCTAAATCAATACCTAAAACAGCATTCTCAACGAAACATGGCCATTACGAATACACTCGTATGCCTTTCGGTTTAAAAAATGCTCCAGCAACATTTCAACGTTGCATGAACTTTGTCCTGAAAGACCTCATAAATAAACATTGCCTTGTATATTTGGATGACGTCATTGTCTATTCTACTTCTCTTAATGAACACCTAGACTCACTGAGAAAGGTTTTTGAGAAACTTAAAGAGGCAAATTTAAAACTTCAACTGGACAAATGTGAATTTCTTAAGAAACAAACTGATTTCTTAGGACATACTATAAGTCCAGAAGGCATAAGACCGAATAAGGATAAAATAAACGCAATTGAACAATTTCCAATACCAAAAAGCTCAAAAGAAATTAAATCATTTTTATGTCTTTGTGGCTATTATCGAAAATTCATTCCAGATTTCGCTAAAATAGCAAAACCCATGACTATCTTTTTGAAAAAAGGAGCAAAAATCGACACTAAAAATGACGAATATAACAAATCTTTTGAGAAGTTGAAAACATTAATCATGAGTGAAACAATTCTCATTTGCCCTGACTTTACAAAAACGTTCCAAGATACTACTGACGCAAGTAACTTCGCAATAGGAGCTGTGTTATCACATGATAACAAACCAGTTAGTTTTGCAAGTAGGACTCTTAATGACCATGAACAAAATTATAGCACAATAGAAAAAGAATTACTAGCTATTGTTTGGGCAACGAAATATTTTCGTCCGTTCTAATATGGAGTCCCTTTTGATATTCTAAGCGATCACAAAACACTTGTTTGGTTGAATAACATCAAAGAACCTAATATGAAATTACAGCGTTGGCGAATAAAACTCAGCGAATACAATTTCAAAATAAAATACCTGGAAGGAAAACTAAATTTTGTAGCAGACGCCCTCTCTCGTGTTAAACTAGAAGAAAACATGGTAGGAGAAGAAGAAGAAGAAAATATTTCAACAGCAGCAACAATACACAGCGCATCAGAAAGTAGCGAAAATTACATTCAAATCACCGAGAAACCTTTAAATCATTTTTCGAGACAAATTGAATTTGTAAAAGATACCATTGATCAAATAGACATTGAAAAGTATTTCACTAAAACAAAAATAAAAATTAAATACACAGAAATCACAGACTCAAAAGCAAAAGATCTCCTTTTAAAATATTTTCTAAATCACACAAGCGTTATTTACATGGAAAATGACAAAGACTTTTTAATTTTTCAACAAGCATATCAAGACATTATAAACCCACACAGTAACTTAAAAATTCTAAAAAGTATTATAAAATTAAAAGATACTAAAAACTACCCTGAATTCAAAGAGTTTATCATCACTCAACATGTTAAATTGCTACATCCAGGTATAGAAAAAATGATCCGACTGTTCAAAGAAACTCATTATTTCCCAGACTACCACAAACTTATTCAAAATATCATTAATGATTGTGAAACCTGCAATCTTGCAAAGACAGAACACAGACCCACGAATTTAACTTTTGAACTAACCCCGGAAATATATAACCCTAGAGAACTTCATGTTATAGACTTTTACTCGATCGATAATGAACAATATTTATCATGCTTAGACGTATATTCCAAATTTGCATCACTATAAAAAATAAAAAAAAATATTAGAGATTGGCTAGAAGCTAAACGTGCCCTTACTAGAATTTTTAACGACATGGGAAAACCACATAAAATAAAAGCAGGCCAAGACTCAGCATTTATGAGCAATTCCTTAAAATTATGGCTGAACACAGAAGAAATAAAACTACATATTAATGAAAAAATTCGAATTATTAATACAGATCATAATCGGGAAAACAAGAGAACTAGAATGGAAAAAATTTTATACACTTACAAACATAAGACAAAACTTAACACAACTGGACGGACACCTGCTTGCATATTACTTTACGCAGGCACACCCTTTTACAACACCCAATTAATAAAGAAAAACAAAACAAACAAACTGAACGAAAAACGACAAGATTATGAGATTGACACAGAATTCAGACAAGCACCGTTGACACGTTCAAAATCCAAAAATCCTTTTCGAAAAACTGGCAGAATAGAACAATTAGATGACAAACACTATAATGAAAATAATAGAGGGCAGAATATTGTCCACTACAGAGGTAAATTCAAAAAGAAAACTAATGACAGTTAATATTTACAGGCAACAAATACTTCCCACTCATCGGACTTACAATAATCATGATGACAACTATGACTACATTAACAACAGCAGGAATGATAGAAATTAACCCAATCGAAAATAACCAAGGATTTATTTTGTTCGAATCAGGAACAACACAGATCCCCATAGCATTTATAAGCCATTGTCTCACAATTAATATTACACAAATCGAGGAAACATTTAATAATCTGTTAAAAGAAAGTTCACAATTCAATAATGTCCCACAAATTAATTATTTAATTCAAAAACTAAACAGAGAAATGAACGGCATTCGATTGACAAAACGAAACAAACGAGGACTATTTAATTTCGTAGGTTCAACACACAATTATCTTTTTGGCACTTTAGACGAAGACGACAGACAACAAATTGAACATCAAATTAATACACTAGCGCAAAATACCATACAAGTCAGCAACCTAAATCATATCATTGACAGTCTCAATGACGGCATAAAAATGATCAATAACCAAACTAACGTTATGCGAACAAAGCGAAAAAATAACCTTTTAATATTTAACATTGAACATTTCACTGAATATATCGAAGACATCGAAATGGGTTCACAACTCACACGACTTGGAATTTTCAACAGTAAGTTACTTAAACATGACCAACTTGGCAACATTCATTATAAAAATCTCATGGACACAAAAACCTCTGCCTGGTATAACACAGCCACTAATGAAATATTCTTAATGTCTCATATTCCCACTAACACAATTGAAAAATCAACTTTCTTAATCACACCATACCCTGACAATAATGGACAAATTATCAGTGAAAATACTGCAGGCAAATTTTTTTTACACATTAATTATGTTATAAACACTCTTACACTCTTATAGAAAATAAACCTATTTAGAAACAGTTGCAGAAGTAATCACCATTTAAACCCCAACACCACAATTATATCCAAACATAAACGCTTGAGGACAAGCTTAAATCTAAGGGGTGGGGGAGTGACATATCTGCCATAAAAATATAACAAATCTGACATAAACACAAACGATCTTTTGCAATGCTTCACTTTCCAAAAACTAATCGAAGACACATTACTTTTCAAAGCTTATCAAAGACACACCCAAAGTTATGTAGAACTCAAATGTAAACTTTTGAAACCCAAATGTAAACTAACAGAATCCAATAACTAAAAAAAATCTAATAAGTAAACAAATGTAAACAGACAGCCAGCAGAGCTTTGAAGATTTGCTGTGCCGAGATCACAAATCTTGAAATTAGTTTTAAGTTGACATTCACAAATAAAGTACACGAATAAAAAATTAAAAATAAAATATATTTTTATTTGATATGTAATTGTTGAACAGCTAATTGGCGCAGCCGGTAGGATATCGAAAAGTTATAAATAATATCCGTGATCCTATTCAATCAAGTGATAAAGAATCCTTGCACAACCAAGAAATTCTTTAAGATTGAGCACGCGAATTGCCGCAAATTTAAGCCTCGCCTCCTTGTGCGGTGGCAGGAGATGTGGTGCTTTCAACATTTTCGAGAACTGTATACACTTGCTCCTCTGCAGGGTGCGCCAAATCGTGGTTTTTGACACTTGATTATCCACAGACGCGGCCAAACTGGTGCAAGATACGAATGAGTTTTAACTCTTACTAAGAATCCGTCGCTGATCTCGGTCAGGAAACGCAAGTTTTCTACCCGTAGGTCTCAAAAAATCGTAATTAGTGGAATTACATTTTCATTTTTTTCGAAATTAGAGATAGTGAGAGGCCGGATTCATTGTAGGCCAAAATTTTGCCACGCTCTTCATGTCACAATATTGTACCTCGCGGCATATTTGTTAAAAATGATTAAATATTCAATAAATCATCAAACAAAATCAAACTTATTACATTCAAGTTCACAAAAGTTAAATTTTCGACCACTGACTTATTATTGTGAAACGGCGCAAATTGAAGAAAACAGAGCGTCGCATGCAAAAAGACAACGGTTCTTTGGAATGCAAAAGAATTGGAGCCACTAACGGTTCTTCGTAAAAGACAATAAATATGAGATCATATATTTCTAAGAAATCACTAGCTTAAATGTGTTGTTTAATTTTTGTTGAATTTAAAAGTTAAAATTTTAAAGTGTCTTATGATTATGACATTAATCCTTATACGAATTCACATATTATATACCTACTTTAAAATATTTGCTTTTCTTATTTTTAAAGTTGATTAATTTATGCAATTTTTAATTTAATTTTGAAAAAACATTTAATTTAAAAAATCTAAATTACTTTGTGCCGAAATGAATTAATGGTACTAACACTATCTTTTCTGCATCATATAGAAAACATACATATTTAAATTCTATCCGATACAGAAAAAGTTTTCGAGAGTTGTGCACACTTTTTTATCTGGTAATAAAATTCCCAATGACGAACTACTTACTGGAATCTCAAACAAGTTTTTCAGATTCATAAGTCTACTTACTTTTAAATAGCTGACCTTATTTATTTTACAAAAATTCGCTATTTTTATGATTAATCCACAGCCCAGGCAAATACTAGTCTACTACTACTATCTGGAGTCTTCATTGATAATGTAACCAGCTCAAAAATATTCTTTTGAATGTTAACGTTGCAGTCTGTCTTTTCTCCTGTCGATTTTCCCCTCCTATTCCTGTCGTACCTTGAAAATTTGTTGTACACTTGTTCTAATATTTGAACAGGTTTTCTTACCCGTTTCTTAACTCTCTGCTGAAAATTCTCAAATTTGTAAGCCGAAAATGAATTAACATGCCCCAAATGCAACAGATTCTGAACATTATATGTTAATGTCTCCTCAGGGCAAACTTTTGAGAACTGAGTCACGAAGTGAGGGATTAGATCGGCCACAACATCCAAATGCAAGAAAAACCTGTTTGATAGGAGAAGTCTATATGCATACATTAATAGTAGAAAATGATAATAGCAATCGTCCGATACATAGGTCTTTAAAACTATTTGTCCCAAATAAAGTAAAAACTCCCTATGCTCATCTGACTTCCACCTTGGCAACTCATCTAAACCAGCGGTGGGCACAAAATCTGAGCTCGGGAGCTCTACAACAACAACTACAACAAGAACCCTTTTCGCGTCTACCCAAATGTGGGAGCAAAAAAAAAGGTCTTCGGCTTGGTCAAATTTGAAAAATTTATCGATGATTGTTAAGTTATAGTGTATATGTTCGTGTGGACAATGTATAAAGCAGGGTTCGCAAAAACTACTCCGTAGCAGCAAAAGTTATAAAAATGTTGCTACGCTCTCGCTACCGCTCTCGCTTTGAACAGAGCCGTAGCAGAGCCATAGTCGATCAAAAAAAAAGGATTTGCTCTGCTCTGCTCGGAGTTTTGTCACGTCAAAAACTATAGCATAGCAATAGCAAAAAAATTGAATTATATGAGCTACGGCTACGGAGCGGGAGCTAAAAAAACTGAGAGCGAGATGAGAGCAGAGCAAATGAAATTTTTTTTTTTTACTACGGCTCTCGTGTGATTTTGTTTTTCCTACAATTCTGTTATCTCAATTTTATGCATGTGTAGTGTATTCAGTCACAATATTTAAATTAAATCAAAGTTTTTAATAAGTAAATCGGATTAACAACTTTTACGAATAGAAACTTATGAATTAATCCTCGTCTTCAAATAAACTTAAATTGTCGATTGCACTATCTAAGTGTGTCGAATTAAGCTTGACAAGAAGTATATTTTCCAAAGTTTCGTGATTTAATCGATTACGGTTATCTGACAACACCAGTTTCAAAGAAGAAAACGCCCGCTCTATTGTTACCTATATGAATTAAGAAATTGAAGTTATTGTTTATTTATAGTTTTTTTTTTAGATTAGGTAGCTATATTTACTTGAGTTGGCGGTATAGCAAAACATACTTTGCTTAGGGTATACAGCTCTGGATCGCTTGACTTCCTATCTCTCCAGAAATTCAAAACATTTAAATTAGCTTTCATATACGGCAATTTTAACGTTTCAATCTTTGTATGGACATCTATTGACTCATTTGGAAGTACCCTGCTAGCATTTAAAAAGTTGTCCAACAGCTCGAAATTATTTTCTTTGATATGTTCAGAGTCCGTATCATTTGAATTAGTTGAATCTCTTAAATTGGGAATGGGACTGTGCATTTTGATTTGTTCCCACAATGTCTTTAAAAAATTGATAGCCTTTTCTTTTTGTGAGTCTTCAAGAATATGATGGAATCTAGGGTCCAAGTAAAGACAAGCGTCGAAGCCCACATTTGATACTAATTTTTTGGTTCGTGCTTCCATACTTTCAATGAGCGTCTTTCCAATTATATAAATAATTGAATCGTTATTAGACGAGTTTCTCGCTAAAATTTGATTAGTGGCTAGTTTGCAGGTCAGCCATATAGCATAGAAATTACCATAATGTAATTGTTCTTCTTGGAACTGTACTATAGTCTTTTGGAGTGGAGCCATAATAGTAATGTACGAATCAATAAAGTCCCATAAAAAATCGTTCGCTTCGAAACTTTCGTCATCTGTATTATTATCCACATTTTCAACAAGGCTTAATATATTTTTTGCTTTGTTAAGTTGTTCAATCATGTTGAATGTTGATCCCCATCTTGTAGGACTATCCAATTGAGGTAATGTAAACTTTCTTAATTCAAATAAATCACGGTAACCGTTTGAAGTCTTCCGAATGTATTTAGTAAGATTGCGGCATTGAAATAAATACTTTCTTATAATTGTAAGCTTCGTTACGTCAAGTGCGCAAAGCTGTGCAGTGTCTGCTGCACATCGACATATTTGTATATCACCCACATGAATATTATCCGTTTTTTCGAAGTAGTCGATTTGTTTCGTGTAGTCACTGTTCTTTTGTTCAATACAGGCTTCATCGAAATCGTCATCGCTTTTGTACATTTGTGATAAAATTTTTGAAGTTTTTATCATATTGGCCCCGTTATCCGATGTTATTGATACAATTTGGCTCAGTTTTATGTCGTAATTATCTAAAACAAATATTATTTCTTTAGCGAGATTTTTGGATGTACTTGAATCAGCTCCTTTTAGTTCCACCATTCCAAGAATTCGCGATCTTATTTCATTTTTGCTGATGAATTGAGCACTGATGCCAAAAATATTTCGACCCAGCCGCGTTGCACTATCAATTTTTAAAGATAACATGCGATTTTTACTTTCTTGTTGTATTTCAAGTCTAATATTCGCTGCTACGTGTTTTAGAACAGATTTGCATTTGTTGCCATTCAACTTAAAGTTTATTCCACATTTGTCGGAAATACCTTTACATATGGGGTCAATTATGTTTCGCATATTGATTGAGTTGAGCACGTTGAATGGAACGCTTTCTTAAGTGACGAGACCAATGTATGACCGAATTAAAATTTTTCTGTTGATTTTAACCTTAGTTATTTGATGTTTTAAATTTTTGGAAGTGTCAAGGCTCACAGAATAATCATCTTGTCCATCAACTTTGATGTCGTGCAATTTTAAATGCTTCTTTAAATTAAAAACACGACCTTTTTTCAATAATCGAAAACATTTTTTGCATTTAACGTAGTCGTCATGACTCTCATCGAAATATTTAAATATGTTGAAAGTTTTCTTCTTTGGTGCCATATTTACGTATTTAATCAATTAGTCGAATTCACGGTGATATTTTTTTATATTATTATTATTAAATTTTAATTTTTTTAGTTTTTACTGTGTCGTACGCGTTTACACTCATAGACTGCTCAACCGGAAAAGGATGACTTCTCATTTGTTATCTTACTCGTCAATTTCTTCTTTCATACTTGACGCTGTCTTTCAGACCTGTCAGTGCATACTTTCAACACTAAACAATAAACAACACTTTTGGGCCATAATCGGCAGAGGCAATCCTTATCTCGCACCTTGCTTTCAGTGGTAATCCTGGTAAAACTGCATAAGACAACTCTGTTACATAACTGTCTTTATTTGTAATTAACGGTTAAAATAACGGTGCATTACAAAACAGCGAAGAAAAAAAACGATAACAGAATTGTAGGAAAAACAAAATCACACGAGAGCCGTAGTAAAAATAAAAAATTTCATTTGCTCTGCTCTCATCTCGCTCTCAGTTTTTTTAGCTCCCGCTCCGTAGCCGTAGCTCATATAATTCAATTTTTTTGCTATTGCTATGCTATAGTTTTTGACGTGACAAAACTCCGAGCAGAGCAGAGCAAATCCTTTTTTTTTGATCGACTATGGCTCTGCTACGGCTCTGTTCAAATCGAGAGCGGTAGCGAGAGCAAATCGAAATACTACGGAGTAGCGTAGCATTTTCAAACCCTGGTATAAAGGTCCGTTTGAAATTTCAGGCAAAACGAAAGGTGGTTTTTGTGGCTGCCTATTGTACTTGAGAGTAAGGCAAACCTCGCAGCTTCGAAATGTTTGAGAAATTTTATTTTTTAGTTGAGGGGTGTAGATTTCTCTTTTTAGGTGTTGGTATGTCTCGTCGTTACCCCTGTGGTTGTTATTTGTGTGGTAGGTTTTTACTAAGTTGTCAATTTCGTCCGCTTAGTAGCGTAGGTGGTAACTAGCGTGCATAATTGCATTTATGACGGCCATAAAATGCCTTGACTCGATCTTCTTGTGTGCGACTTCATGGGATAGTCGATAAAAAAAAAAGGATTTGCTCTGCTCTGCTCGGAGTTTTGTCGCGTCAAAAACAATAGCATAGCAATAGCAGCAAAATTAAATTATGTGCGCTACGGCTACGTAGCGGTAGCTTAAAAACTGAGAGCGAGATGAGAGCAAAGCAAATTAAATTTTTTTCTCTTTTCTACGGCTTTCGAGTGATTTGGTTTTTTCTACAATTCTGTGATCTTAATTTTATTCATGAAGATTTCATTTGTAATAAGTGAGCCAATGCTTTCACTATAGACGGTTACATTTCTTATGCGCTTCCCAGCTTGAGTGCATTTCATGCAACCACCAAAGGAACTTGTTCCTGAAGAGCCACACACGAAAGCCCTTGCAGGTGCGTCGCAAATAAAAGACCCCATCTTGAAAGTAATCTGTTTTCCACCAATTGTCAACGTAATTTCGGACAACCTAAGAGCCTCCTCCACAAAATCATGCTATCAACATTTGATGGCTTTTGGCTACCAACAAATGATCCAATTAAAAACACTTCAGGGACTGGAACACTGTTAAAAAATCCCAATATGGGCCACAGCGAAGTTTTGGAGCTTTTATATAATGGCAAGCCATCAAAATTAACATCCAAAACTACTTCTGCTTTATCTTCTAGGCTCCCTGATTTATGTTCTAAATAAGGAAGCATATCCAGCATTAAGAAAGCATAATCACCTGGACTTACAGTTCGAATTATTTGCTCGTTGGTACTTTGCTTGAGCAACCCCTTAGCAGAAAACGGAACATCAATATCAAGTTGGGAGATAGTCACATTATGACTATGAAACCAGTCTATAAGTTTGGTGTGTAAGCTTGGCTCCCTTTGTTTCCTTGGATCAGGACAATTCGGTTCCCCACCCCCAACGGCCCCATATTCGCTGTCATTCATCTCGGACCTCATACTTATATTGAATACATTTTTTTCTCGACTTATCCGATCATATTCTTTCTCCTTTTGAGCTAAACGGTACAGATTTGATAGCGATAGTCCACTCATGCTTAAGGTATTTACAAAAAGTTAATATTATTTTTCTTTTTTATAGGATTTTTAATTTTATAATTCCTATTTTATTATTATTATATTTTTATACGTTACATGCTCATACATTTCTCCATCTTCTGATATATCCGTTTATCTTAATCATCTATCTGCAATTAAATCCGTCAATAATCTGCTTTCTGACAAGGACCACCTCGTAGTTCTTGGTAATTTTAATTTGCCAAGAACATCGTGGTCACTTAATAATGAGTCAAATTCCTTGATCCCAACGACCGAACATGACTTTATTGATGGATTATTTGACATATCTTTGTATGAAATTAACCACGTTAAAAATTCTTTAAGCCGGCAGCTAGACTTATGTTTTGTTTGTGATCCGGCTAGTGTAGTCCTGTCAAGAACCGAACCACTCACATATCCTGAAGATCCCTATCATCCAACTTTAGAATTGGTGATCGACCTTGGCACATCAATATCAAATTTTTATACTACTACAACTGTACGAGCTAGCCAATTTCGTAAAGCTGACTTTTCGAAATTGAACGAGCTTCTTAGCCGATAATTGTCCGATTTGAGCATCGCCATTAAACTATTTTATAATAGATTGAACGCGTATTTTGATGCTTGCATTCCTTCAGCTTATCCGACTAGGTCCAATAAACCTCCATGGTTTTCTAAAAAACTTTCTCACCTAAAGAACTTAAAGTCCAGATTTTATGAAAAGTTTAAGGTATCAAGTTCTTCTTCTGTCTTTTCTCGCTATTTAATTGCTCGGGCCAACTTCACCGAGCTAAATGCTACATGTTATAGAAATTATTTATCTTGCTGTTGGGTACGACTCGCGAAAGACCCTTGGCAGTTCTTTAATTTTGTCAACACTTAGCGTAAGTCTTCCTCCTATCCATCTTCTCTATATTAAGAAAACTCGAAGGCATACACAGATCATTCGATCACCGATCTTTTTGCAACGTTTTTTCAAACAACTGTAATGGTCGCAAAGGAACGAGGAAAGAATTCGCATTGTATATAAAAATAATTAAACATATATCGTATTTTTATGAGAAATAAATAAATAAATAAGTTATTAAATAAATAGAAGAAATACATGGTAAATGACTAAAATAATAAATAATAAATTTAAATAAATAATAAAGTAATTTAAATATAAATAAATAAATATTTATGTTAAAAATGTAGGAAAGGGAAATGTAAATACTGAAATACACAAAAAATACTGAGAAACAAAAAAAATACTGACAGCCAAAAATACCCTAAACAGAAAAAGGGTAACTATCGGCAACGGTTGAGCGAAGACTCAAACCATCGATAAGAAATTAGGTACAACAGTGGTAGTGAAGTCGGCTGCGGCTTAGATCAAAGCGAGCTTCTGCTTCTTGTATCCAGTTTCCTTTTTTCTTGATTGAGCTGCTGGATGGATAAGATGTCTATCGAAAATCGCTCCAAGTTTTTTAATCAAACTTAGGAATTTTCTCGTGCCAGATCCAGTTTTAATCTCACATTTGTGAAGCCATCCGCACCTGTATCCACCTTTTGGACAAAAGTTACAACATACAATATTTTCGCTAAGGCGCTGGTCAGTATCTTTTTTTTTTTTTTAAATTATAAAATTTGGAAAATTTTAGATTCTCATACCAACATTTGGCCATGTGCCACCAACATTTTTTTTCTTATATAGAAATTTTCTATTGGATTGGCCAAATTTTTTTGAAAAACATACAGCAAAAAGAATTCTCCCTGCCGTGACCCTTTTAAAACCCGGCACTGGAGAAAAGGAAATCTCCCCGAAAATTTTGATTCGGCTGTATAGCCATCGTCGCCCATAGGAGGCTCACTTTTCGATGTAGTGGCTGCAGCAGCGGGAAATATTTTTTTATTGCACAATTCTGTGGCCGATCTACAGCAAAAGGAAAAATAAAAATATTGGTGAAAAATTCTACATCTTATTGATGATAGAAAAAAAAAAAAGAATCAGAAAAAGTGAAAAACAAAATATCACATGAAGAATAAATATATTTAATAAAGTTAACAATAATTTTTTTTGTTGCAAATCATAAGCAGGGGCAAAGAGGAAAACAATTTTTAGTTAAAAGATTAAAATATAATTAAGCTTAAAATTTCTCAGTTTCAATTAAAATAAAAAGTGTACAAATTCTAAATCTTTAAAAGTGTGGCTCAAATAATCTCAATTCGTCCAAGCTAAATAAGAAAAGGGTACAAATCAAATTACTGCAAGCGAAGAGAAAAGTGAAATAGTAAAATCAAATAAAAAACTCAAGAACAGTGACAAAAAGAAAAAGAGAAAGTGCAACACAAACACTCAAAAACCTTTTTATTTAAAAATTACAACAACAACCAACGAGGAGGCCTCTGTCGTCGGATTTAATTTGGTGAGTGCACACGTGGACGTTGTCCAAAGAGAGATTGCAGAGCGAGAGAGTAAGATTTTGCGTTCATGAGCTCAAGCAGGCAATGCATTTTTAGTGAGAAGAACCACAAATATTGCACAGAGAAGATCAATTGGCGTTAATAAGAGATCAGATCAAAAATAATAGCAAGAAAGCATATGAGAAAAATGCAAATCAATACAATCTAAGATCGACAAATGTCTCCTATCGAATAGGTCAGGAAGTATTTAAGCGAAATTTCAACCTCAGTAATTTCAGCCACAATTACAACAAAAAGCTGGCTGCTCAGTTCTCTAAATGTAGAGTCAAAAGGAAATTAGGAAATGCATTTTATTTATTAGAAAATTTACAAGGCAAAGAAATAGGGACGTATCATGCTAAGGATATACGTAGCTGATTCCAGCTAATCTTCCTCCTAAGAGTCGTCAGAATTATCTGGTGGTGTAATGGTCGCAGAGGAACGAGGAAAGAATTCGCATTGTATATAAAAATAATTAAACACATATCGTATTTTTATGAGAAATAAATAAATAAATAAGTTATTAAATAAATAGAAGAAATACATGGTAAATTACTAAAATAATAAATAAACAATTTAAATAAATAATAAAGTAATTTAAATATAAATAAATAAATATTTATGTTAAAAATGTAGGAAAGGGAAATGTAAATACTGAAATACACAAAAAATACTGAGCAACAAAAAAATACTGACAGCCAAAAATACCCTAAACAGATAAAGGGTAACTATCGGCAACGGTTGAGCGAAGACTCAAACCATCGATAAGAAATTAGGTACAACAGTGGTAGTGAAGTCGGCTGCGGCTTAGATCAAAGCGAGCTTCAGCTTCTTGTATCCAGTTTCCTTTTTTCTAGATTGAGCTGCTGGATGGATAAGATGTCTTTTCGAAAATCGCTCCAAGTTTTTTAAATCAAACTTAGGAATTTTCTCGTGCCAGATCCAGTTTTAATCTCACATTTGTGAAGCCATCCGCACCTGTATCCACCTTTTGGACAAAAGTTACAACATACAATATTTTCGCTAAGGCGCTGGTCAACAAAGTTTTACAGTGTGTTCACTTTAAGTACTCTTGGTACAGTAGATATTCAATATATATGCATCAGAGAGCTGCAAAATTCACTATTTTTCTTGATTTACTTATACGCACAAATCTTACTCAACTCCACTCACTGTTCGAAACACAGCGTTGAGTAAAAATCAACTCATGCTGATGAACACATCAATCGTGTTCATGCTCAGCCTTCTGATCGTTTGAATGTTGGCTCGTGTTTAATCACTCAACGAAACGAAGAGTTTCATACGTGTATATGCACAACGATTTCTTGTGAATATGCGGCCGAGCTTCGTGCTTCATGCATAGGCGTGTATTTTGTTTTTGCAATATCGACTGTGCGTCTTGCTGGCGACAAAACGCATGTTTTTGTTTTTGTAAGCTAGCTCGCGACATATATGTACATACAATGTGGATTGCACTCATAATGTATGTACAGTATGTCAACTAATTCTTTGCAAAATGAAAAAAGTCACACAATTTAAACTTTAACATGAAAAATAAAAATAAAGGCATTATTTGGGAAAAATTTGTTTTTCAATTATTGTTAAGATGTGTATTAGCTATAAGTCTGACAAAAAAAAAATAGCAAAATTCCAAGTACAACGTCAAAGAAATGAAGAAAACAAAACAACGTCATATATGACGCTGTCAATAAATTCTTTGCAAACACTGGTTAAAAGAAGACAATAGAAAAACTAACGGGACAACAAAATCGAAAACGACCGATCACATGTTTTTTTCTAGTCTTCCTTACACTCATTCGTTAAAAAATTTGCTTTGGATCAGTGCACGTTTGTGTTAAATTGAGGATTTCTGCAATGCCTGGCAAACGCACTAAGGATAATTTGATTCAATTAGTTTACTTTCATTTTAAGAAAGGAAAAACAGCAAAAGAGTTAGCTGAAATGTATCAAATTAAACTTAGAACAGTTTATAATATTATTAACCGGGCAGAAAAAGAAAACAGACTGGAATTATACAGCTCGGAAGGCAGACCACCAAAGCTCTCTCGGCGGGATTGCTCAAAAATTTTGAAAACTATTGAAAATAAACCGCAAAGAAGCCTCAGAGAGTTGGCGGATGATATCAAAACAGACTCCAAGAAGACCGTGTGCCATGAGACTGTGAGAAAAGTACTCAATCGCCACAAGTACTCATCACATGTAGCCAGAAAGAAGCCATTGCTGTCTGCTGTGAATATTGAGAAGCGCTTAAACTTCGCAATATTCAATATTAACAGATCTCCGGAGTACTGGAATGACGTAATTTTTTGTGACGAGACCAAGATCATGATGTATTATCATGATGGACCCAGCAAAGTTTGGCGGAAACCAAATACAGCCCTCCAGACCAAAAACATTATACCCACTGTTAAATTTGGAAAGCTTTCAGTCATGGTGTGGGGCTGTATTTCATCCAAAGGCGTTGGAGAGCTGCGCATATTCAATGATATAATGACAAAGGAGTTCTATTTAGAAATTTTAAAAAATGAATTGTCAAGAAGTGCGCACAATTTCGGCTTCGTTAATCCTGAAAACAGCAGCAAACTCAAATACAAACTGTACCAGGACAATGATCCGAAGCACAAATCGCTGCTGTGTCGCACCTGGCTGCTTTATAATTGCAGCAAAGTTATTGACACGCCCGCCCAGAGTCCGGATCTCAATCCTATAGAAAATTTGTGGGCTTTGCTCAAGAAAAATGTAGCCAAACGGAGCCCAAAAACAAAACTTCAGTTGATTAAGTGCATAAATGAGGAGTGGCTTAAAATTCCGGAATATTACGACATTAATGCACTTATATCGTCGATGTCGCGGCGCCTCAGGGCAGTTATGGATGCTAATGGCGGGCACACAAAATATTAGCCAATTATAGCGTGTTGTTGAAAAGATATAGCCTTTTAAAGATTAATGTTTGCATTTTGCAAAGAATTACTAGACAGCTAATATTTGCTGTTTTTTTTTGTTTCTATGAAATTATTATGTTTTTGTTTCTATTTTTATTACTTTTGTTATTTATATTATTTAAGAATACATATATGAAAAATATTGTGAAGGACTGAACATGAAAACAAGTGCCTTTCCTAATAAATAATTATGTTAAAGCTCAAATTGTGTGACTAATTTCATTTTGCAAAGAATTAGTTGACATACTGTATGTATTGAACTTTGTATGACAATTTCTCATAAAGAATGTAAAACAATTAGTTTGATTTTGACTTCTGATCGGTATGGACATAAGGGAAGGAGCTATATATGGAATATATTATCCGAAATCGTTAAGGAGGATGGCACTATTTTCGATGGCTTCTTATACTTCCGGTCGTGCAACAATATTTTAAAATATTCGTCGAAGCAATCATCTAACTGCTGCAAATCGCTTAAGGAGACGAAGTTGCTGAAAACTGTGACGCCGGAGGAAAAAAAAGCCGCTATTGACGCTTGTGTGGCATGGGTAACTGAGGACTGCCGACCCTTTTCAATCAATGGCGCTGGATTTAAAAAAATTTGCAAAATTTTTAATAAATATGGCAGCAAAATATGGAGAAGATATCGACATTGAAGACATGCTGCCTGATGCAACAACAGTATCACGAGCAACAAAAAAGATAGCGGATGAAAAAAAATATGGAATAAAAAATGAAATAGCCGAAATTGTGCATAGTGGTGGAGCTACTGCTACTATAGATTTGTGGTCTGATAAATATGTCCATATAAACTTTTTAGGAGTGACCCTGCATTTCGTAAAAGATTTGAAGCTTTATGACATCATTTTAGGACTAAAATTAATGGATTTTGAACGTTCAACCTCTGCTAACATTTTGAGAAAACTGAACACATTGTTTTGCGAGTTCGGAATAAATAATTTGGAGAAAGTACGGTTTGTTACTGACAGAGGCACAAATATTTTAAAAGCCTTGGAAGACAACATTAGGTTGAACTGCAGCAGCCATTTGCTTGCCAACGTTTTGGTGCCTGCATTTGATAAGTCTTTGGATGTAGCCGAACTTGTGGAAACGTGCAAAAAAATTGTTAGGTACTTTAAAAAAGCAAACTTGCAGCACCAACTACTAACATCTTTGAAAAACCCTTGCCCGACACGATGGAACTCAAATTACACAATGTTTAAATCCATTGTAGACAATTGGTTTGACATTAATGAGATTCTAAAGGACAAACAAGAAAGCCATCGATTGTTGCTTGTAAATATCACAACGCTTCAACAAATCTTTAAGAAACTACAACTTTGCAGCTCCCCCTCGCTTTGCTACGTCGTGACGTCTATAAACAAAATGCGGCATCTATGTGAGCCACAAGCGGAAGATGTACCTGCTATATTGGGCTTAAAAGAAAAAATCTTAATTAACGTAGATAAAGTTTGGGTTGCAAATATTGATCTGTGGCATAAGGCAGAATTTTTCCTATTTCCGCCTGCGTTAAACATGCAATCTGAGGATCAAAGCCAGATTAAACAATTTGGCCTATCACAAATTTACTTGTTGAACATAAATCCATCGACATCATCTTCTGTGCCAGCAAGTCCATGTACAACAAATTCGGATACCGTTTCACAATTTTCATTTGAATTCAGTGGTTCAGCTGACTCACTTGATTCAACAAAAACCTTAGTAAATAAGCGCAAAGATGTTCAATTTTTTTTCCCTGAGCTGTTTAAAAACTCAACATTAAAAGCGATAAAAACACCTACAGATGAAATGGACAGCTACTGTAAGGAAATTGTAGAAATTACTGACAATTTTGATGTTTTAAAATGGTGGAAAACTAATGAAAAGACGTATTCAACGCTATCTAAATTGGCTCTTAAAGTACATTCAATTCCGGCTAGTAGTGCAGCTGCAGAACGCGGATTTTCTTTGGCTGGAAACGTCATAACCGATAAAAGAAATCGTCTTGGCCCAAAATCTGTAGATAGCTTACTTTTCTTAAATTCATATTTCAAAAGTTTTAAAAATTAAATAATTATAATAATAATAATAGAAATTTAAGTACAAAGTCAAAACAATGAATTTATAAATGTTAAGTATGAAGTCAATATGTGTTATTTTCTTTCTTTGACATTGCCATATTAAACCATGTCATGTTTTATTTGAATTTAATAACTAAAAACAATGAATTATATCTTATATATAAGTGTGAAATCAATTTTTATTTATTATTATGCCATGGATAGATTAATATTAAAATATATATATATATTTGTTGTTATGAAATTACATATTTTGATTTTTTCCTGTTTCGCATTTTTCCTTCTACACAGTCATCAGCAGTGTAGAGGCAGCGCTGCTGACTGCGCAGTGCGCACATGAATAAACTCATACGAGTTGATTTTGCTCATTGAGTTTTATTCTTTATTCAACACAATCATTGTTGTGTCGAATGAGCATACGCCCGAAATGAATCGTTTGAGCATGAGCGTAAATAAACTCAACGAGCAAAAAAATTTCGGCTCAATTGAGTGATTTGAACTTAAGAGTGAATGAATGTGCACATACAAGTTTGAGCGGTTGAGCCGAATTGCTGAATATTCAGGCTGTTGATTGTGTATGAACGTTTCTCAATCACGCAAAGCCGTTCTCTGATATGCATACTACAATACATACATATAGTAACATATGTAATGCACATAGCCACCTAAATATTCTCGCACATATTCCCCCTATCAAGTAATAAGATATCAATAACAATAACAGGCTGGTGAAAATAACAATTCAAGCGCTCCCACGATCGAAACAGTTAATATAAACATCCGCTAGAATTGTCATTCCCACCAAGGGTCAAATCTGCCGACGCGGCACAAATCCAGGCTGTTGCTTAGCACGCAAATATTCGTCTTCTCAAAAGAGCGATCCCTAAGATCTCTCTGTTTATATTAGAGCGCAAAGCTCTATCCCCAAAAGCTCACAGCCGAGGTTTGCTATGCGACGTCAAAACATTTAACAGTTAGTCTTGAATTATTCTCAAACTCCGATGTTCAAACTCGCTTTAAGTTTTCTATTTAAATAAAGTTATATTTTTTTAACTTTTTCGCATTTAGGTTTTCGGTTATCGGTTACGAAATATCTTTGAATAAAGGTTTCGTAACGGTGAACCGGTTTTTGTATGTTTCGGTTTTGAAATACCGGTACGGTTTCGGTTCACAAAAAAAATATTTTTTTTTGCAAAAAAATTGTTATATTAATAATATAATAATAATAATAATTAAAAAGGCATTACTTTCTTAATTTTTCATTCACACATTACTTTCACATATTCTTCAGTTTGATGAAGTTTAGTTACATTTTAACAATTTTAATATTTCATTTAACAAATGTATTTTATTTGCGCTTATTCAGTGCAATGAAAAGTCGATCGTGAATATCAAAAATAAAAATTAAAAATGAAAAATGTTTTTTTTTTTAGATATGAAAAACCGAAATTAACCCTTATAAATGAATCGGTTACTAAACGGTTATTTCGGTTTACAGAGTTTCGGTTTTCAGGTTTCGGTCCAATGAAAAAATTTTTTATCGGTTACGGTTTCAGTTACGGTTTCAAATTTCAATCGGTTTTTACCGGTTAAAGGTTACGGTTTCGGTTAGGGTTTTAATCCCTGGTTGGAACTCGTTATTGGCGCAGCCGGTAGGATATGTAAAGTGTTTTGTAATCAACTAAACTAAAAAGACTACTAAGGATCCGCATATCCAAAGTCAAGAGTAAAGTTGAACTTTATTAAACCAAAATACATATCCGCTAAAGAACATACGTGCGTGTTTAAGTTACAACAAAAGTGTTAACCACTAAGGGACAGCTGAAGTCCTAGGTTAAATAAAACCAAGTTTTGTGCTTAAAAAAAACGTGACAAACTTTGTCAATTTTGCTTTGTGACCACTAAAGGATAATTGTAATCCTAGGCCACAACAAGACAAAGAAAACCCGAACATTAAAAAGAAAAAATAAATACACTGTCAACATCAATCATGACACCCCCAGCATCTCCATCAACCCCACAAATGGTTTTGTCAGAGCTTCTCCTGAAGCAAGCTCTTGGACAAATAAAACAAGTGCCCACCTTTGATGGACAAACGGAAGAGCTCACGGCGTTCGTGAGAAGAGTGGACTATATAATGCAGCTATACCCCACCCAAGATCTGAGACAACACAACGTTCTTTTTGGAGCCATCGAACTACAGACTTCTGGAACAGCACAGCGAGTCGCACAGCTATCAGGAGCTACAAACTGGATACAACTGAGGAACGCGCTCATCGACGAATTCAAAACACAGACGCCCTTTGAAGAACTGCTTCGTCGACTCTACAACACTAATTATAACGGAAGTATCCGTAAGTTTGTTGAAGACCTTGAGTATAAATCATTTGTAATTTCAAACAAATTAATGTTAGAAGGCGTAGACTCACAAACAATTCTGTACACCAATGCTATGAACAACACAATCAAAGACGTTATAACAAGAAAATTACCCGACCGAATTTTTATGACTCTGGATAGGTACGATATTACGACAATAACTAAATTAAAACAAGTAGCTCAAAGAGAGGGACTATACGAAAACAACTTTTCTGACCGTTCAAAAACCAACACCTCAACTACGACAAACAGTAGTGATGCTCGCAGGAATAGGGGAAACTCTCATAATTTCTATCCAATGGCAAGCCCACCAAACACAAGTAATGCCACTCAAAACTTTCAAGCCCCAAATCAAAGCAACCCACAGTTGCATAATGAATTTCAACAAAAACTAAATCAAGGTAGATTCCAAAACCCAATGAACTACCAACAAAACAGAACTTCAACGAACACTTCAAATCCGCCTGTCAAAAGACAACGCGAAAGTTCTAGTGGTCAATCCAAAATGGATACTGCCGAAAATTTTCATCACGCAGCCTCGGACCAAGAACTAGAAGAAACCCCTTCATTCGACTAATAATGAACAACATTCACCTCAAATGCGTAATCGATACAGGTTCCTCTATAAATCTAATGAAAAAGAACTTTTTGAATTTCCCAATTAAATCTTGTCATTTAGAAGTCCAGACGATAAAAGGAAATATTTGTTTAAACCAATGTATTTCCTTAGCCCTCAGTAAACTCTGTCCACAACACCAACGATTTTTTATACACGAATTTTCAGAAAATTACGATGTATTATTAGGCAGGGAATATCTCGAGGCTTGTGAAGCAAACATAAATTATAAAGAGGAAACTGTCACCTTAAGCGATTACCCATTTATCATGAGATATAATCATGAAGAATTCTTAAAGGACAAGACCGCAGTCAATCGTGTTGATCCACCTTACGTGAAAGATACCGAATTTGATTGCCTTGATCCGCCTTTTACAACGGACCAACCGTTTAATTTTGCAATCGAAAATGAGTTAATAGAAAGTAACCAGTTCAGATTAGAACACCTCAATGAGGAAGAAAAATTAAAATTAACAAAAATCCTTCATGAGTTCAGAGACATACAGTACAAAGAAAGTGAAAATTTGACTTTCACCAGTACAATCAAGCATGTCATTCAAACTAAACATGAAGATGCAATTTACAAAGGTCCTTATAAGTATCCCCAAGCTTATGACGAAGAAGTCGAAAACCAAATGAAGGAAATGATAAAACAAGGAATTATACGAAAATCAAATTCTCCTTATTGCTCACCAATTTGGATTGTACCAAAGAAGAGTGATGCATCAGGAAAACAAAAGTTCCGAATAGTAATTGACTATCGAAACTTTAATGAAATTACAGTTGACGATAAATACCCAATACCAGTTATGGATGATATATTAGACAAACTTGGAAAATGTCAATATTTCACTACCATTGACCTGGCAAAAGGCTTTCATCAGATCCAAATGGATGCTGATTCAATTCCAAAGACTGCTTTTTCGACGAAAAATGGCCATTACGAGTACACTCGCATGCCTTTTGGACTCAAAAACGCCCCTGCAATTTTTCAACGTTGCATGAACAACCTTTTAGAAGATTTAATCTATAAAGATTGTTTAGTCTACATGGATGACATAATTGTGTATTCCACTTCATTGGAAGAACACATATTATCATTGAAAAGAGTTTTTAAGAAACTTAGGAAAACCAATCTAAAATTGCAGTTGGACAAATGTGAATTTTTGAAAAAGGAAACTGAGTTCCTTGGTCACATTGTCACAACTGAAGGTATAAAACCAAACCCAATAAAAGTCAACGCAATTACAAATTTCCCAATACCCACGGAAGTATTATAACGGAAGTCTCCGTAATTTTGTTGAACACCTTGAGTATAAATCATTTGTAATTTCAAACAAATTAATGTTAGAAGGCATAGCCTCACAAACACTTCTGTACACCAATGCTATGAACAACACAATCAAAGACGTTATAGCAAGAAAATTACCCGACCGAATTTTTATGACTCTGGCTAGGTACGATATTACGACAAAAACTAAATTAAAACAAGTTGCTCAACTTTTCTGACCATTCAAAAACCAACACCTGAACTACGACAAACAGAAGTGATGCTCGCAGGAATAGGGGAAACCCTCATAATTTCTATCCAATGGCAATCCCACCAAACACAAGTAATGCCACTCAAATTTTTCAAGCCCCAAACCAAAGCAACCCACAGTTGCATAATGAATTTCAACAAAAACTAAATCAAGGTAGATTCCAAAACCAAATGAACTACCAACAAAACAGAACTTCAACCAACACTTCAAATCCGCCTGTCAAAAGACAACGCGAAAGTTCTAGTGGTCAATCCAAAATGGATACTGCCGAAAATTTTCATCACGCAGCCTCGGACCAAGAACTAGAAGAAACCCCTTCATTCGACTAATAATGAACAACATTCACCTCAAATGCGTAATCGATACAGGTTCCTCTATAAATCTAATGAAAAAGAACTTTTTGAATTTCCCAATTAAATCTTGTCATTTGGAAGTCCAGACGATAAAAGGAAATATTTGTTTAAGCCACTGTATTTCCTTAGCCCCCAGTAAACTCTGTCGACAACACCAATGATTTTATATACACGAATTTTCAGAGGCTTGTGAAGCAAACATAAATAATAAAGAGGAAACTGTCACCTTAAGCGATTACCCATTTATCATGAGATATAATCATCAAGAATTCATAAAGGACAAGACCGCAGTAAATCGTGTTGATCCACCTTACGTGAAAGATTCCGAATTTGATTGCCTTGATCCGCCTTTTACAACGGACCAACCGTTTAATTTCGCAATCGAAAATGAGTTAATTGAAAGTAACCAATTCAGATTAGAACTCCTCAATGAGGAAGAAAAATTAAAATTAACAAAAATCCTTCATGAGTTCAGAGACATACAGTACAAAGAAAGTGAAAATTTGACTTTCACCAGTACAATCAAGCATGTCATTCAAACTAAACATGAAGATGCAATTTACAACCGACCTTATAAGTATCCCCAAGCTTAAGACGAAGAAGTCAAAAACCAAATGAAGGAAATGATAAAACAAGGAATCATCCGAAAATCATATTCTCCTTATTGCTCACCAATTTGGATTGTACCAAAGAAGAGTGATGCATCAGGAAAACAAAAGTTCAGAATAGTAATTGACTATCGAAACTTAAATGAAATTACAATTGACGATAAATACCCAATACAAGTTATGGACGATATATCAGACAAACTTGGAAAATGTCAATATTTCACTACCATTGACCTGGCAAAAGGCTTGATTTCTTCAGATTCAAATGGATGCTGATTCAATTCCAAAGACTGCTTTTTCGACGAAAAACGGCCATTACGAGTACACTCGCATGCCTTTTGGACTCAAAAACGACCCTACAACTTTTCAACGATGCATGAACCTTTTAGAAGATTTAATCTATAAAGACTGTTTAGTCTACATGAATGACATAATAGTGTATTCCACTTCATTGGAAGAACACATATTATCATTGAAAAGAGTTTTTAAGAAACTTAGGGAAGCCAATCTAAAATTGCAGTTGCACAAATGTGAATTTTTGAAAAAGGAAACTGAGTTCCTAGGTCACATTGTCACAACTGAAGGTATAAAACCAAACCCAATAAAAGTCAACGCAATTACAAATTTCCCAATACCCACGGAAGTATTATAACGGAAGTCTCCGTAAGTTTGTTGAAGACTTTGAGTATAAATCATTTGTAATTTCAAACACTTCCGTACACCAATGCTGTGAACAACACAATCAAAGACGTTATAACAAGAAAATTACCCTACCTAATTTGTGTGACTCTGGCTATTACGCTATTACGACAATAACTAAATTAAAACAAGTAGCTCAAAGAGAGGGACTATACGAAAACAATTTTTCTGACCGTTCAAAAACCAACACCTCAACTACTTCAAACAGTAGTGATGCTCGCAGGAATAGGGGAGACTCTCATAATTTCTATCCAATGGCAAGCCCACCAAACACAAGTAATGCCACTCAAAACTTTCAAGCCCCAAACCAAAGCAACCCACAGTTGCATAATGAATTTCAACAAAAACTAAATCAAGGTAGATTCCAAAACCAAATGAACTACCAACAAAACAGAGCTTCAACCAACACTTCAAATCCGCCTGTCAAAAGACAACGCGAAAGTTCTAGTGGTCAATCCAAAATGGATACTGCCGAAAATTTTCATCACGACAAACTGCTTGAGTCATATCTCTACAATCGAGTATTCGCAGTGAAATGTAACGCAAGCATTTCCCATGACCACAAAATCGAAGCTGGAGTACCACAAGGCAGCGTTCTCGGACCGATCCTCTACGTCTTGTACACAGCGGATATACCTACGACACCGCAATTCTCAGTCGCTCCAGATGCCAAATAAAGGCAAACTGCTCATCTGGCTTGACACCTAATAGCTTTGGAAAGATGGCTCGCAGACTGGCGCATACGAGTAATCGAACAAAAATGCAAGCAAGTTACTTTTACTTTCAACAAACAAAGCTGCCCTCCTTTGGTTCTAAACAACTCACGCATCCCACAAACCGATAAAGTGACGTACCTGGGCGTTCACCTAAACAGGAGGCTCACCTGGCGCAAACACATAGAAGCCAAAAAGAAGCATTTAAAACTTAAGGCAAGTAACCTCCACTGGCTTATACACGCTCGTTCTCCCCTTAGCCTGTAGACCTCATATACAACTCTGTGCTAAAACCCATCTGGACCTATGGCTCAGAGCTCTGGGGCAACGCAAGCAGTAGCAACATCGATATCATGCAGCGAGCGCAGTCCAGAATCCTGAGAACCATCACTGGGGCAACGTGGTATCCTCGGACCGACGACATCCACAGAGACTTGCACATCAAACTCGTAAAAGAAGAGATTCTAGAACAACAAGCAAAACATCAAATAACATTAAATCCTCTTGCTTGATCACTAATCCGAGTTTGCAGACACAGCCGACTGCAGCGCAACGAGCAGCCAGCTCAGTGACTTACTTTTATCTATTAGAGCCGTTTAACTTAAATACAATTCACCATATAATTGTAAAAAATTATAGAATAAGATTTGATTTATTATTGTTAGTCCCTTAAGAGTGGAGATTCAATAAATAAAAGCACTGTTTAAATAAAATTAAAAAAAATAAAATAAAAAAAAATTTAGTTGATTTTCACTC
The DNA here is from genome assembly GCA_963924055.1 of Drosophila limbata. NCBI lineage: Eukaryota > Metazoa > Arthropoda > Insecta > Diptera > Drosophilidae > Drosophila > Drosophila limbata. Next base: position 378,591 of record CAWUOW010000222.1, read on the forward strand.
ATTTGGTTAAAAATTATAACATTGAAAACCTACACTGGTCAACGCACATACATATATACGCGGAGTGCCGTACACATAAAACACAAAGCAAACAAAATAAAATATCCCAACACACAAACATTTCACTCAATAGACAATAAACGAAAATCATAACCACTCAATAGTCCAAAAATCACTCAAAACTCAACATACACACACAATAATCACTCACAAAGCAAATTCCACTCAATTCATTCAAACACACGTACTCCGATGCCGACCGCAGGAATGACCGGCAAAAACCCAAAACGCCTGCGCAGCGAGACGTCGTCCACGGATATGAAGGCCGGAAGGGTATCCGATATTGCAGCTCCATCACCGCAGCTTATACAGCTGATAAATCAGCGCTTCGATGAGCAGGCTGACCATATTAGCTCAAGCATGCGGGATGCTGAAGCCCGCATTCTAGGTGTGCTCAATGACAAGTTGAGCGGGATGACTGGGGAGCTTGACCAGATGGCTCAGCGCCTCCAGCAACTAGAGAGGGATGTTGGCGATGTTCGGGCGTTGAAGGAGCAAGTGGAGAGTTTGGAAACGAAATTGTCGCCCAAAATAGAAAACGATGCTAATGCGAATGTAATACGCATCCACGGCATACCGCAACACGAGGGTGAAAATTTAGAAGCACTTTTTCACTCTCTGTGCTTTTCTCTGAACTTAACTCCACCACCGAGAATCAGGGAAGTATATCGAGTACGTCAGCGCGCCCAGACTCACTCTGTGTTGGATCCGATTGTGTTTGCTAAATTTGATAGCCCGCGAGACAAAAGGGAGCTGCTATCAGCAGCTGGTGCACATAGGCGAATTACGAAGAAACCACTAACTCTGCATTGTAGATATCGTCGTGGCTGCGTAGCTGCGCTGTCGGTGACGCCGGCAGCGGAGTTGCTATCTTATGTATTTACTTATATATCGAGAGAGTTGCATGTGCACATCATGCAGTTTGGTCAACTTGCACCGTCGGCATAAATATGCTGACGAGCTGCGAGCTTGAAAAGTGTGTCGTGTGCTTAATTTTTATTTAGGTATTCTTCCGCATACATATATTGCAACTAATTGTTACAGTGTTTACTCGATATATGCACATGCTACATCTCCCCTTTTAAAGGAATAACGTAATAATTTATAATGGAGCTATTCGAATTTTATATTTTTTTTTTCTGTGGTTAATATATATTTTTTTTTTATAGAATTCTTTAATTTTGTTTTTATTATGCTGGTCAACATATATATATACATATTTTTTTTTTGTTTATATGCATATTTTGTGTTTTTGTTTTTTTTTTTTTGAAACAAGAATGTTATTTTTTTTGTATTTCAAATATGTTATTATTATTTTTTTTTAAAAGACACGAAAAACTGCGCAGTGTTTATTTTCTATACTTTGTTGCCTGGTAGTGACTTTCAGGACTTTAGTTTGTAAATCTTTAAGTTCGGATATTGTTATCCTAGAAAGGGCGTCTGCCACGAAATTATCTCTTCCTTTTGGATACTCGACTGTGAAGTCGTATTCTTCTAACTCAAACCTGATGCGTGTTAACTTAGAGCTTGGATTGATCATAGAAAATAAATAAGTTAATGGTCTGTGGTCTGTTTTCACTGTAAAATGTTTGCCATAAATATATGGTCGAAAATGAGTGATTGCCCAATGAATTGCTGCTAATTCTTGTTCTGTTGTACTTTTATTACTTTCACCCTTTGTAAATGAACGTGACGCATAAGCTATTGGAAGTTGAAGTCCATTATGGTTTTGAGTTAAAACCGCACCACAAGCATGTTTACTTGCATCAGTTATTATGCAAAATTCTTTGCTGAAATCTTGGTATTGCAATAAAGTTGGTTGAATAAGCTTATCTTTGAGATATTGAAATGCTTTTTGGCATTCAGCTGTCCATTCAAAAGGAACATCCGTTTTACATAATCTAATTATGTGCCGTGAATAGTCGGCGAAGTTTTTAATGGAACGTCTGTAATAATTGCAGAATGCAACGAAACGTCTAGCGCTGTCCGCGTTGTGTGGGACTGGGTAATTTTTGATGACGTCATATTTCTTGTCATCTGGCAAGATTCCTTTATCAGTACCCTTATGACCTAAAAATGTCACTTCGTGCATAACAAATGAACATTTTTGTGGATGTAATTTAAGATTGTGTTTCCTACATATGTCAAAAACATCCGTTAAGTTTTTAAGCATATGTTTTTCGGAACACCCAATAACAATTAGATCATCCATGTAAAGAAACGCTTGAGACGGTTCAAGTCCTGAGAATGCAATCACTGCGGACGGCAGTCCGCGCTAGTGACGAAAGCAGCACGAAGGGTGCGAAGGCGACTAGCATATATACACAGGAAGAATGGAAGATTTGCTATGACTGTCCGATCAGGTCGAGTTATATACCGATCGAAAGGTATTAATTAAACTTACAAGTGTGCATACTAAGACTTTTGAAAACTCACCTGGTTCGCGAGATAAACAGGTGTAAGTGGGAGGGGCAAAATTTACACTATTGGAGCTAATGGGGCCGTTGGAGCCTTTTTGAATTTTCATTGAATTTTTTACAATTCTCATCAAAAATACGCGTCGAATGACACCTCGATCATCAAAATCGGACAACTGGTTCAAAAAATAATTAATTTTGAAATTTTGAGTCGCCTTCCGAAAATGAGATGAAAAGTCAGTATGTTTGTTTGTTTGCATCAAAGCGATGATTTAGCTTAAAAGTTTGAATGAGGACTTGTTCCCGCTCAAAAATCTAGAAACGTTTGCTCTACGACTTTTTCGAAAAATCGCTAGTTTAGCGGGAAATCGCTAAAAACCGCTAAAACTAAAAAGCTACAGATATGATCTATATGTCGTTGGAAAGGTACTTTGAAGGGCTCTTAAGCATATGTTCAAATTTTTTTTCTAAAGTACACAGGTAAAAAGCTACAGGTGAAAAAAGGTAATTTTTTCCACATTTTGGCGGTTTTCGAGAAAACGCCGCTAGCGATTTTTTTTAATTTTGAATATGTTTGAGCTTTTAATATTTCGCGTTTTTTGATACATCATGCATAAATTTTTGTTGATTGGTTTGGAAGATATAACCTATTAACTGAATATATACGTTTTACTTTGAATTGGAAAAGGACAGCAGCAACAAAGTGTCATAGCAGCCAGAGTTTGAGAGTGCTGATAAATTTTGCGCTTGGCATGTTGGCATGTGTGTTAGTAAAGAGAAACAGTGTTGCCAGACAGTTTCTTTTTGCTTGTACAAACAATAAACACCGATTGACAAAGTTACACTGTTAAAATATATTTCAATTGTCAAAACTTCCTATGTCTTATTAAAAAATTTCTGATATCTTATAAAAAAACCTCTTTACGAGGTAAAAGTCTAGTGACGAAAACATTTTCATGCCCCAAAATTTCTGATATCCAATTTTGTGACGAAAAATATTACATTTTACACATGAATTATTAAAAAAAAATTTTGTCACTGGACACATTGCGCTAAATTTTTCATAACTAATAAATACCAGTATATACTAGTAGTACTTTTTTGCGCAGAGCCAGTGACAAAATTTTTTTTTTAATAATTCATGTGTAAAATGTAATATTTTTCGTCACAAAATTGGATATCAGAAATTTTGGGGCATGAAAATGTTTTCGTCACTAGACTTTTACCTCGTAAAGAGGTTTTTTATAAGATTTGAATATGCACAAAGCCAAGCATATACGTGTACATATTAGAGGTCTGCATGAATTCACTCAAAATTTGAGTTAAAATGAATTAATTCGAACGATGTCGAATTGAGTAAGTGCGAGGCACACTTTGAATTGAATTCGTTTGAGTGCGAGTGACATTGAGTTCTAAAACGACAGCTCCTTATCGAAATGAGTGCAAATGAATTAATGTGCTATGTGAAAATAATGAATTTGAAATGGCCGGATTCAATCGAATAATTCGTCATTTTAATTGTCAAATGACTGCATTTTTATACCCTGTGCCCATTGAAAATGGTCAAAAAGGGTATATTAGATTTGTGTGATGTATGTAACAGGCAGAAGGAAGCATCTCCGACCATATAAAGTGTATATATTCTTGATCAGCATCAACAGCCGAGTCGATTGAGCCATGTCCGTCTGTCTGTCCGTCCGTCTGTCCGTCCGTCTGTCCGTCTGTTTGAACGCGTCGATCTCAGAAACTATAATAGCTAGAAACTTCAAATTTGGTGTGTAGGTTGCTGGATCCCGGACGCAGATCAAGTTTGTTTTTAAATTTGGATCGGACCACTATATCATATAGCTGCCATAGGAACGATCAGTCAAAAATCAAGTCTCAGTATGAAAAACTTTTTTGTTGTTTGAGATATCCGAACTAAACTGACAGAATATGCATATGAGATGGTCCCATACATCCTGACCAAATTTGATTGAAATCGGACCACTATAGCATATAGCTGCCATAGCAACCATCGGTCGAAAATCAAGTCTTATTATGAACAACTTTTTTGTTCTTTGAGATAACTGAACCAAACTCACAGAATATGTATATGAGATGGTCCCAACCAATATTCTATTTTATGGAGACTGGCACAGGGTATCCTCCAGTCGAGCAATCTCGACTGTAGCAGTGCCCACTTGTTTTACTTTGAAATAATGACTTTGATTGTCTGGGTTGATAGAATAAACAGAAAAGTATTTTTCCCTTATTGAACAAAACAAGCTGCATATAAATATTCTGTGTTCCAGCTAGCAACGCGGCTCCTGGCGAGTGTATTCAGATGCAAAAAACTTAACAAAAAAGCGTTGTTTTATTGCCACCAACACTGACAATGTCAACAAAATTATCTTTTTGGATTCAAACTTAGATTAAAAACTTTTAATTAATAATATGACTTAAATTTCGATTTTATAAATCTTATTTATATTAAGCTGTTTATTGCTCTTCATTGTTTTCTTTCTTGTATTCATTATATTGATTACGCACATGAAAACAACAGCAGAAAATACGCATGCAAAAAATAAAATATGAAAAGTAAATCGAAATTCGAAACAAATTCGAATTAACTCAAAACAAAGTAGACTTCTCACTCATTCACTTCATGTCACATTTTTGAGTGTTGTGCGACTGAGTCTGACACAAAGCTTCAAACCCTTATCAAAATCGTTCGTCTTCTCATTCGACTTCTTTCAATTCCTTTTGAACATGAATGCTTCGAACTTCGTTTTAGCTCATTCATGCAGACCTCTAGTACATATATATTTATGTATTTTCCTTTTTATCGTTTTTCAGTTTTCTCAGTATTTTCCACAACACTTTTTTTCACCACACTGCAGACCTCCGTCACGCTCGCCATGATTCAACCAGATTCAATAAAGTAGCTCCAAAGAACGGACGTGTGTTTTATTAAAGGAACGTAATATACACCATATGTAGGTTTTTAAAGTCATTGTTATTTATATAAGAATGTTTTTGGAGTTAAATTCTAATCAAATTGTAATAAAGGTTAAGAATAGAAATTACAATTATTGGATAGTTGATTGAAAATATGTATTGTATATAAAAAAAGAATTTATAAATGAATCTTAAATGAAATTATATATACTATTTTTTTTTGTAATTTTTGTTTTGTTTTATATTAGTTTGTGTGAAAATATATTTGTATTTAAAATTAAGAATGGAAAATTATACTTACATTTATTTTCTTTTTATATGAGAATTGATAGATTCATAAATGATGAAATTATATAAAAAACATTTTTTTTTTTTATCTATGTATATTTTATATGTTTATTTATATTTTTTTTTTTGGCCACACTAAATCACTATGAATTAAAACTTATGAACTTTTTGCTTCTTTTTTTTATGTCTGATATTATAATATTATTGTTATCTTATATTTTTTTTATATATACTGTATATGGTCCTATGTTTCGTTTCGTTTCTTAATAAGACCATTTTTTAAATTTATGTCATTTACTTTCTTATCATATTAAAATTTATTTCTACTTGTTCTGTTCAAGCGTTATTCTAGCTATTTTATATACTATAAATAAAAAATAAATTTAAATAAATATATTATAAAGTAACAATATATTATAAAGTAAAACTGAATCTTATAAAAAAAACCTCTTTACGAGGTAAAAGTCTAGTGACGAAAACATTTTAATGCACCAAAATTTCTGATATCCAATTTTGTGACGAATAATATTAAGTTTTACTTAAAAATTACTACAAAAAAATTTTTTTGTCACTCGGCACTGCGCAAAAAATATATATTTATTAGGTATGAAGAAATTAGCGCAATGTGCCGAGTGACAAAAAAATTTTTTTGTAGTAATTTTTAAGTAAAACTTAATATTATTCGTCACAAAATTGGATATCAGAAATTTTGGTGCATTAAAATGTTTTCGTCACTAGACTTTTACCTCGTAAAGAGGTTTTTTTTATAAGACATCAGAAATTTTGGAGTAAGATATCAAAAGTTTTGAAAATTGCAATATATTTTGATGGTACAATTTTGTCAAAATCTAACAGAACTCTCAAGCTCTGGCTGCTAATACACGTTGTTGCTGCTGTCCTATTCCAATTCTAAGCAAAACGTATATATTCTGTTAACAGGTAATATCTTCCAAACACATCGAAATTTTACAAACTACAATATATTGAAAATTAGAAAAAATCATTACTGGCGTTTTCACAAAAATCGCCTTAATGTGGGAAAAAATACCTTATATCACCTGTTGCTGTTTACCTTTTATCTTAAAAAAACACTAAAGGTATTCCTAAGAGCCCTTTAAAATACCTTTTCAACGATATATATATCACATCTGTAGCTTTTATCGTTTGGATGATATGGGGGTTCCAATTTTAGCGGTTTTTAGTGATTTCCCCCTAAACTAGCTATTTTTCGAAAAAGTCGAAAAACAAAAGTTTCTATATTTTTGATTATAAAATGATTTATCTGCCGCAAAAAGAATTGACCACTTGCAAGCAGTATCTTTCCACATGCACTGCAAGCAGTGTACATACTGCATATGTACATGCAGTAGTGTAAAGGTGTAAGGTATATTCATTTAATAGGTAATATCTTGCCCAAACGAATTTTGACAGACATGTGTTATAGTGTACATGTGTACAGATATAGTGCAGTAAAGACGTATTTTTCCTCGTCGTCCTGTGTGGTCGCGTTTTTCAATAGTTTTTCACCTGAAAATAAAAGTATAAAGTTGGTAGCGGGTCGTGGTTGCAAAGTATTACGTACCGAGGCCAAAACAGCTAGTTGGAGGCCCACCGTTGGCTGGTTATTAAATAGCCGGCTGCAAATCGCCAACTGACGTCACTGAAGGTTGTGGGCGAGAGAGGGGCGGTGTGTTGGTGAGTGCTTTCTCACTTTCCCGCTTTTTCTGGAAATTCCTCGCCTATTTTATCTGCTTTCACCACTTTGTTGACAAAATTACACTTGTCACGCACTAGTGTTGAAATGCGGCTGATAGTGCTGATCAGCTGATCGAAGGAGTTGCCAATTTATCTGCAGTGCGCTGAAGTTAGTGCTGGAGCAACGAGCTTTGTGACAGCGAACAATTAATCGTTTAAAGACTCGTTACAATTCAAATTCAAATTTGAAAGGTAATTTTAAGGAAAAGTCGCTTGAGTCACCAACTTAATCTTTTTTTCTGGCAAAAATTCAGTTGCTTGGTTAAAAGCAGATTGAAATATACTATTTTTAAACAAATTCTTAAACTTTGAAGAATTTTTAAGGAGATATTGGTTTTTCCGCTAACTTTTCGTCGACTTCGTCAGCTTTAAATATCTGGAAAAACATTTTCTTAAGCTCATTTGGCCACACCAAAAGGAAAAAAGGCAAAAGGTCACGTAAGCGACTAATATCCATCCCAGCCGCTGAGTCGGGCCTCAATTTACTGGGCTCTGGGTTACCGAGCCAGGGCGGTATAGCCCCCATCAGGGAAGCCTGGAGGAAATTCCTGGCCTACGTGGGAATTCCTTACGGCCCGCAGTGACAAGGAAATATGGAAGACCGTGATCCTGATCCTTTCCAGAAGAGCTCAAGGCTGGTACGTACGCCGCCGAGTAATACAGATGATGACGCCTTGCAGACGGCATCAACTCCAGAAAGCGCGACAACGGAGCCCAAAAACCTACAGGAGGTTCACTTGCAAATGAGCGAGGTTATATATATCATAACCACACTAGCCTCGGGTCAAAGGCATATTACCCAATTTCTGAGGGATCAACTGGCAAAGCTGGTCGAGCTAAATGAGACAGCGTTAGTTTTCTCCCGTAAAGAGACTTTCTGTAAAGAAACGCAAACGGTCATCAATAGTAGCCAAGCTGTAACGGCAGAAACGCAGACCACTCCTCAAGCAATGCCGCATGCCAACAGAGAACACAGAGGAAATTCACCTCGTAATGCAACTCCAAAGAGACCTAGGGATATAGCAGCGGAACAGAGATTGACGCCCCCAAAAAAGAGCAAATCGCGTCTAGCCGAAAGTGAGCAGCAGAAACAGGGCTCGCAACGAGCACAGCAGAGCACACTTAAATTGACCAAGTCCCAGGATGCAGCTAAGGATCCGCCAAAAAAACCAGAGCAACAAAGGACGACTAGGAAGCCAAGGTCAGATGCCATTAGAGTTTCAGGAGTTGGTGGTTGCACCTTTGCCGAACTGCTGAGATCAGTCAAGGGCGACTCGACATTGAAACACATTAGTGGCGATGTACAGGGTATCCGCAAGGCAGCAAACGGAGATCTGCTACTTCGTCTCACAAAGCAGCCAGCCCACAGTACAGGTGAACTCCAGGAGACAGTCCGGAAGGCTCTAGGTGAAAAGGCGGTAGTAAGGACACTCACTGACCAAACCAGAGTAGAGATACGTGATTTGGACGAGCTGACCACTAAGGAGGAAATAATTGCGGCGTTAAATAGTAGCATGGATGTGACCTCATTCGACACCGAGTCGATAAAATCACTCAGAGCCACGAAAGATGGCTTACAGCTAGCCGTGCTTTCGTTACCAACGTCACAAGCAAATGAGCTGGTACGGAAAGGAAAAATACGCATAGGATGGGTAGTATGCAGAATCAGGAGCGTTACTCAGCCTAGAAGGTGCTTTAAGTGCCTTGAATATGGCCACATTTCTTTGAATTGCAGCAGCAAAGCCGACCTGAGAGGCTCATGCTTTAGGTGTGGCCAATCAGGCCATGAAGCGAGAAATTGCGATAAGACGCCATCATGCTGCCTCTGTGTCAGAAACAAGCTACAGCCCACGGACCACGCCACGGGTAGCTTTAGATGCCCAGCATATCAGGAAGCCGTAAAAAAACAAAGATGCTGAAGGTTTTGCAGTTGAACCTAAATCACTGCAAGGCCGCCCAGGATCTTCTGGCCCAAACAATTCGCGAACTCTCTATTGACCTGGCAATTCTGAGCGAACCCTACCGTAACGCTAGATGTGGCTCGTGGACCACAGATCTAGCTTCAAAAGCTGTGATTTGGGCGTGCGGCCAACCTGCACTTTTTCTGGAAGGCAAAAAACAGGCAAAGGGTTACGTGAGATCGAAGGTGAGAGGCACCTGGATATACAGCTGCTACCTTCCACCAAGCTGGACCCTTGAGGAGTTTAGCGAGTGCATGGATGCCTTATCAGCAGATATAAGGGTCCACTCACCGGCAATTATTGGCGGCGACTTCAACGCCTGGGCAACAGAGTGGCAATCACCAGCCACAAACGCTCGCGGTCGGGTTCTCGTGGAAGCATTTGCCTCGCTGGATGTGGTGTTGCTGAATCAGGGAAGCTCCCACACCTTTAGCAGAGGCGGAATCGGATCAATTATTGATCTCACTTTTGCTAGCAGCCAGCTAGCAGGGTCCGCTACCTGGAAAGTGAGCGACATCTACACAGCAAGTGACCACCTCGCCATTCTGTACAACATCCAGCTGGAGTCTCGTCGAGCAGGAGTCACAACTAAACAGCACTACAAGGAGAGGACAATGGATCAGCAATCCTTTAGGGATGCTATTCAGGGGATAAATGTTGAAGGCGACGGTGAGGAGATGGCTTGTCAGCTCATGGACGGCGTCAAAACAGCTTGTGACTCCAGCATGTCACGATGTGGGGTTTTCACAGGACATAGACCGGTATATTGGTGGAACGAGGACATTGCCAAGGCGAGGAAACAATGTGTACGTTCAAGAAGAGCGTACCATAGAGCCCGAGGATCGGCAGTCTTTGAGGAGCTGCGAGCGGTTTATGCCGAAAAGAGAAGACGTCTAAAAAAGGAAATCAAGGAGAGCAAAAGAAGGTGTTTCCTGGAGCTTTGCGACGAGGCAGAGCATGACTTATGGGGCAAGGCCTACAAAGTGGTCATGAAAAAAATGAACGGCTTTAAAAACTCGGGTCCGACCGACCACGGCAAGCTGACGCGCATTGTGGAATTCTTATTCCCACCTCAACAATGCAGCCAAGCCCGCAGCGTCACCACCCAGGTGAATCAACAGTCTGCAGACATAATGCCAGTCAATGTTCAGGAAGTTCTGAAGCTGGCGAATGCGATTCCTGGAAAGAAAGCAACTGGACCAGATGGAATACCAAACAGAGCCCTGAAACTGGCAATGAGTGAGCGCCCACAGCTTTTTGCGAAGGTGTATACCAAATGCCTCAGTGAGGGAAGATTCCCATCAAGATGGAAGCACCAAAATCTAGTATTGATTCCTAAGCCAGGAAAAGATCTAGAGGATCCTTCATCTTACAGGCCAATCTGTCTTCTGGACACTGCTGGAAAAATACTGGAGAGGATAATCAGTGTTAGACTTAGTGAAAAAATTGAAGCGGCAGGAGGACTCTCTGATAGCCAATATGGATTCCGAAAAGCTCGATCCACGCTTGATGCACTCACCAAGGTGACTAGCATTGCAGGTAAAGCGATAGAAGGTACGAGGTGGCACGGCGGGAGTAAACAATATTGCCTCGTAACCACACTCGACATCAGGAATGCATTTAACTCGGCATCGTGGGACAGAATCCTGGAAGCACTTGCTAGGCTGAACGTACCCGACTACCTCTTTAAAATGATAAGCAACTACCTGAATGAAAGATGGCTACTCTTCGACACAGAGCATGGAGCGCAAGCTTATAACGTCACAGGAGGGGTGCCGCAAGGATCGGTACTGGGGCCACTGCTGTGGAATACCATGTACGACGGTATCCTTCGCCTTGGGTTCCAACAAGGAGTGGAGATCGTCGGCTTCGCTGATGACGTAGCAGTCGTAACGGTTAAAAAAACTCTACCGGACATCGAACGGGCAAGCAACGAGGCTATCAGCATCATTGCGAATTGGCTTATGCTAGCGGGGCTGGAACTGGCGGAGCAGAAAACGGAGGCAGTGCTCATCAGCAGCCGGAAGAAGGTGGAAGCTGCGCATATCACCGTTGGACGCACGGTCATAACCTCTAAGAGGGCCATTAAATATCTGGGAGTAATGCTGGACACGCGGCTGTGTTATAGAGAACACCTTGACGCAGCACACAGGAAGGCGAAGGGTACAGTGCAAGCAGTCGCGAGGATGATGCTAAACCACAGAGGTCCCAAGTCGGTCAGCAGAAGGCTCCTGTTTAATGTGGCGAAATCGGCTATGCTCTACGCCGCACCGGTATGGGAAGCTGCAACAAACAAAGCCAGCTACATCAAAGGTCTGGAATCGAACTTCAGGCTTGGTGCCCTACGAGTTGCCTCAGGCTTCCGGACCATCTCCACTGATGCCATCATGGTGATCAGCGGTATTGCACCAGTCGAGTTCGCAGCAAAGGAGGCGAGCGTAATTTTCTGGGAAAAGAAAACTGTGACGCTGCCAGCGGAGGTACGGGCAGTCAAGGAAGCGGCGAGAATCAGATGCTTATCTAGATGGCAAGCAAAATGGGACAGATCTGTAAATGGTCGCTGGACACATAAGCTTATCCCAAAAATTGAGCCATGGGTAAACAGAAAGCATGGGGAACAAACTTTCCACCTGACACAACTGCTGAGTGGACATGGCTGTTTCAGGCAATACCTGAACCGATTTGGCCATGAGGATGACCCAATGTGCCCGGTCTGTCGCACGCCGGAAAATGCGGAACATGTGCTGCTATGCTGCCCGCGATTTGACCTACAAAGAGAGGAAACGGAGAGAACCCTGGGTATGGAAATCTCCTCTTCAAACCTGATCCCACAGATGCTAGTCAGTCAGGAGAACTGGACAGCAGTATGCACCTTGGCGGAGGGTATAACCTCCGAGCTGAGACGCATAGAGAGGCGAAGACATTTAGAAGCAGTGAGGCCATGATAGGCCAGCCAGCTTTGTGAAGCCATGCTCCCCGGCGGTCCCGCATTGTTGGTTAATTATATGTAGTTAAGTATATATAAGTTATTGTGAATAAAAAAAAAAAAAAAAAAAAAAGACATGTGTTATATGTCAAAAAACGCGTAATTGAATTCTCTACAACATGCAGTATATTTAAAAGTGATTTGATGTGTAGATTTTTCTTAAATCGCCAAAATGTGGAAATAAATACCTTATTTCACCTGTAGCTGTTTACCTTTTTACTTAAAAAAAAAACTTTGAAGGTATGCCTAAAAGCCCTTCAAAACACCTTGCCAACGACATATAGAACAGATCTGTAGCTCCGTTCGTTTGGATGCTATGGGGGTTTCAATTTTAGCGGTTTTTAGCGATTTCCCGCAAAACTAGCGATTTTTCGAAAAAGTCGTAGAACAAACGTTTCTAGATTTTTTATCGGGAACAAGTCCTCATTCAAACTTTTAAGCTAAATCAACGCTTTGATCTATACAAACAAACAAACAAACAAACAAACAAACAAACAAACAAACAAACAAACAGACTGACTTTTCATCTCGTTTTGAAAAGGGCACCAAAAATTTCGAAATTAATTATCTTCTGAACCAGTGGTCGGATTTTGATGATCAAGGTGTCATTCGACGCGTATTTTTGATAAGTATAGTGAAAAATTATAAAAAAAATCTAAAAGGCTCCAACGGCCCCATTTGCTCCAATCATTTAAATTTTGTCCCTCCCACTTACACCTGTTTATCTCACGAACCATGTAAGTTTTCAAAAGTCTTAGTATGCACATATTTAAGTTAGATTGATACCTTTCGATCGGTATATAATTCGACCCGATCGGACAGTCATAGCAAATTTTCCATTCTTCCTGTGTATATATGCTAGTAGCCTTTCGCACCCTTCGTGCTGCTTTCGTCACTAGCGCGGACTGCCGTCCGCAGTGATAATTTACAAATTATGCTATAATTTTTATATTAAAATTTAAAAGCCGTTGCTGATTATTTTCTAACAAGCCTTAATTACCAGTTTTAAAACAAAAAAGAAAAAATCATTGTACATAACAACAACAACAACAAAAAAAAAGAAACATGAATTGTTTTAGTTACTTAATAAATTTTTGAGTTTTTATAACGTTTAAAATGACTTGCTAAGTTTTTCTATTTTTCTTCCTGGTGACCTGGTAGCGTAAGGATGCAGAAGATGTCGTTTTTGGGGATCTAAAATTGTGTATACATGATCGACGGCTTGGCAACGAACCCCCCACCCGGAAGAGCTACGGAACAAGAGGATCCCGACGGCCATGCAAATCGATCTCGAGCAGATACAGCTAAAATTATTTTCATTTTGAATATAATTTCTGGACATAAAACGCTGCTTTTGCTTTTACCCTAGCAATGCGGTTACATACTTTTTGGCGCCCGAACCGTGGGGCATGCGATGGATTTATTTTGGATTATTAAAGTCGTATATATGCGCATTAAGTCGCGCACGCTGATGTTGATTGGACTAGCTTTGTTCATCTTCCGCATGCGCAGATGGAAATTGACTTATAATTTTTTTAATCAAGCCTACGATGCTCAGAATTTTCAAATAAGATTCTGAGACCGAGAAACTTTAGTTTATTTATATTTATGGGTCAAAATATATATGAGAATATATAGCAAAAACACCTGCTATACCATCGCACCCCAATATATGCTCGTTTGCCTTCGTAAAGACTTGGAAAACTGTCAAGTGAATATTATTATTTTTATAGATACTTTTTCAATCAATTGCAAAATACTGAGTATTTGAGATACATTCCGTAGATTGTTTCTACCAGATACCAGTACTGATTGCTTTGAATATTGATATCGTTGGGATAAAAATAATGGCCGTGTTCACCAGAACAAATCGACAACAGAAAATCGATGAAATTTGCATGATTATTCTGGTGAAATGCAGTGATTAGCAATCATGATTTCAAATTTTGTGATGTATGATGACTGAAAATTCATCACCAAAATAGTACGCTGAAATTCTGTGATGTGATGCTTTGTTATCGAACAAACAAAATACATGATTACTGATTGATTAGTTCTGGTGAACACGGCCATTGACTTGCAGGCAAACCAAGATCTTTACATGTGAGAATAATTTTTCGTTCTGGGTGAGCTTGGATGAGTGACAGTGTTGTCTGGAACTTAGAAATATGCAGAGCTAGCATATCTTTGCCGAACACAGTTAATTAACTTAGACGAGTTTGTTTAGTACAAAATAATTCCCATTTTAATTTCAATAGCCCGGAAAATTAATCTGCTTTCATTTAAGGTATTTTTATTGCATTGAAATCTTCTATTTAGTTATGCTACCAGAGTTGTCACAAATCAGGAAGAACTAAAATACATTTTATTATGCCATTAACACATTCTCCTCCAGGATCACAGTTATCTGTGGAAGATGCTACAAGCCTTTGTGGTATATGTAGCCAGATTATGAATAATACCCAATCATGCTATTGCACCCCATGTGAGCATGTATTTCACAAGATTTGTTTAGAAAATTGGCTAGAAAATCATGCCAAGTGAATGTCTAGGTGTAAAAGAATTTATCTACAGAGTCAAGGCATTAACAGATGAGACTTTAGATAGCGATTTCATTGCTTTATGCAAGCACTTACATGTTTTGTTTAAAGGAAAAGCCCGAAAAGGAAAATCGAGGAAGAAGAACTGTTAGAAATCTTGAAAAACAATTTGTTGCCCGAGACTCGACATAAGCTTTTGTATCAGCCAATTCATTCTGTTGGACATCTCCGTAGGTACCCCTCCTCCTCGTCGACAAATATATGAAGTTGCAGAGACTTGCCAGGAATTAGAGAGCCAAGATTATGAAGAGTCCGAGATAGATATTGCTGCTATTCGCAGTTCGCATGCCAATATAAAATGTTGGAATTGCGAGGAGCAAGGCCATATCTGGGAAAATTGCCTTGCCGATAGGCGTATCTTTTGTTATGGATGCGGTGCTCCGAGTGTATATAAGCCTCAATGCCAAATTTGCATTCGACGAGCCTCGGAAAACCGTCAGAAGGGTGCATCCAGCAGTAGCCCGGTGCCCCCAAAAGCTTAGAGCAATTCTCACCTACAATAATTGCTGCGAATGATAACGGTAGTATCGTTCGTACTCCGATTGTATCTCAGCCTTTATTAGATAAAATTTCAAAGTCAAATAAAAATAAATTAAGATTTTTACCGTATCCTGAAAGATTAGCAACTTATTTATTTATTTATTTATTTATTTGGACGTTGATGTACTAAACGAGCAGTACATTCAAGTGCCCCAAACGACACCAAGCACGGGCTTGTTGACGCGCGGACAAAGACGGACAAACATTGTATTTTAACAACAATAAACTAAAACATACGTTAACTATAAGCTAGATAAGTAAGAAATAATTGAAGTATTCAGAAATTGTACAGAAGAAGAATTAGTAATAAATTGAGAAAGATTGTTATAATTACTACAAAGAACTCGGAAAGGGTTATGAATAGCATAGTTAGCAACACAGGATTGAAGAGAAAGAGGTAAGAAATTTCTAGAACTTCTGATAGGAACAGCAAAACTAACCTGACTAATTAATTCAGATGAATCAATTTCACCAATAATTAGTTTGTGTAGAAAGACTACACCAAGCATTGTCCTCCGGTCAGAAAGAGAGGGAAGATTAATTAGTAAAAGTCTACTACGATAAGGAGGCAAGCGAATGTTAGTATTCCAGTTCAGACCCCGTAGGGCAAAGAGTAGAAACTGTTTTTGTACAGATTCTATTCTGTCCTGATGAATCTTATATTGCGGGTTCCATATACAAGACCCATATTCCAGAATAGGTCTGACAAGTGAAGTATAAAGTAATTTAGTAATATAGGGATCGTCAAATTCTTTCGACCAACGCTTTATGAAACCCAAGACGCCAAATGCTCGATTAGCAATAGATGCAATGTGCTTGTCAAACTTCAGCTTAGGATCAAGAAGAATACCCAAATCAGTTACCGACATAATACGTTCAAGTGGTTTACAATTAAGAACGTAATTAAATTCAAACGGAGACATAACTTTACATTTACTACAATTAAGACTTAAGAAATTTACTTTACACCATGTCTGAAAACTGTCAAGATCAGCTTGCAGCCTGACACCAAGAAGATTGTCAGTGGCCGACATACAAAGTTTAACGTCATCGGCGTACATGAAAACCCGAGAGTGATTTATAACAGAAGGTAGATCATTTATAAAAAGCGTAAATAACAAGGGGCCGAGATGACTTGCTTGTGGAACTCCAGAATAAACTTGAACAGGTTTAGAAACTAAACCATTAAAAAAAACTTTTTGGGTTCTAAAATTTATGTAGCTTGAAATCCACAGAATTAGGTTATTAGGAAAACCTAAAAGATGGAGTTTAAGCAATAAAAGATTGTGATTAACCGAATCGAAAGCTTTACTAAAATCAGTGTAAATGACATCAGTTTGCATTTTATTTTTAAAACCATGTATAACAAACGTAGAGAACTCCAATAAGTTAGTGGTAGTAGATCTATGTTTCACAAACCCATGCTGGTAGGGTGAAATAATAGATCTACAAAGATATTGCAGCTGAGTTATAATTTTCTCAAAAGCCTTAGGAATAGCAGACAACTTAGAAATACCTCTATAGTTACAGACATTTGACTTGTTTCCTTTTTTAAGGAGAGGAATAATAAATGATTCTTTCCAAACTTTTGGGAAAGAGCATAACTCCACAGAAAGTTTAAGTAAGCTATACAGGGGTTTCAAAAGACCTTCAGCGCAGTACAGAAGAACACATCCTGGTACTCCATCAGGTCCCGGTGAAAATACCGGTCTTATGGCCTTTAGATCACTTAAAAGCGAGCTTTCCGTAATTAAAGGTCCAAAAATGCAATAAGAAACATTTACACGATATGGACAAGGCGATCTTAATTGATAATCTTGAACGCTGTAAGTTGTTTGAAAAAATTCGGCAAATAAATCGGCGATAGCCTGATCAGAATCCGCTGTCTTTTTTTCAAAAAACACAGTTGATGGAAGTGTTGATGATCTACACTTGGAATTAACAAACGTATAAAAGCTTTTAGGATCATTTCAAAACTGCAGTTTGCATCTTTCAAGATAATCTTTATAACATTGGGTATTAAGAACAGAAAAACAGGTTTATTAGACCTGCATGGAACACATAGGGGAACACATAAATCAAGTAAGGAGTTTAAAATCGAATAAAAAATCGAGACTGCACTATCCAAATCCCTGCACCCATATAGCCGGGACCAGTCAGTCTGTAATAAGAGTTGAGAAAGCTTTGAAAAATCGGTTTTCCGAAATTGACGAGCACCCTTTTTACGCTCATTACAAAAATTAGGTGCCCGGACAGGTAAGTCCATCAACACCTCCAAAGTCGGATGATAAGGGTCTTCAGGAAAGGATATGGGGTTAGTCAGAGAAACAGATATGAAAGAGGGATCCAAAACGAAAATCAGATCAAGCATCCTATTCAAAGAATTTGGGATATCATTGATCTGACACAATGACATCCCATAAAGATTATCGAGAAAATCATGCTGCGTCGTGGAAGTCAAAACGTTGGAGTCAGAACATGAAATCCAATGTGTTCCGGCAATATTAAAATCACCAAGAACAACAAGAAAATCACGATCAGAGAGCAACGATAGAACAGAATGTATAGCAGAAGCATGCGAGGAATAGACTGTGTTGTCTGAAGAAGGAGGAATATAAGAACATGTAATGTAAACATCAATGCCACATATACTCAGTTTGACAGCAACAAATTCAATATCAATAGAACTATCGGCTATTACTACTTCCGAAGATAAATCAGCATCAATAGCAATAAGCACACCACCACCAATTCGTGGGGTACGATCTTTTCTATAAATGGAGAATTTATTAGAAAGAATTTCAGAATTATGAATGTCGGGCCTTAACCAAGTTTCTGAAAAGGCAACGACATTAAAATGAAAGGACAGGCTATTTAGATAAAGGTTACTAAGCTTACTACGAAGCCCTCTTACATTCTGATAGCCCAAAGAGAGGGAGGATGTTAGTTTTTTGAGCTATTAGAAAGTACTTGAGGTTGAACAGGTCTAGTAGAAATAGAAGAAGATGAAGGCAATACAATCGGAGTCCGATTTTTCTTTTTCACACTGTATTCCTTTACTATTAGGTGATCGGGCCAGAATTCTTTACAACAAATTTCATTGAAGTGATTGACCTGAACACTTATTTTAAACGACGATATCTCCCGTAGATATGAAAATTTAAATTTTTCCACCGAAATTTTGGCATCAGATTTGGCCTGAATAAAAGCTATCACATCATCAGATGAAGTATCAGAGGAAAGCCTAGAAACAAAAATTTGTTTTTTTGGTGGAACACCTACAAGGGTCTTTTTAACAACATCAGTAGTTACTGCGTTTGTTGATTGACCGTTTGAGATAGCTGTTGTATTAGCGCTGTCATGCTGATCAGCAACATCAGCACTGACAACAACCGAATCAGAAGCTTCTACGGTGTCAGGAGGAACCACATCCATAGACAAGGCAATGCTATCCGTACTGACAGTCGTTTGAGGAGAAGGGGACGAAAGATTAAAAAGAGCAGGAGCAGACACAACCGGTGAAAATGTAGGAACTGAAAGTTCATTCGGGCCAATAGACAGTCTAAGATTGGCCTTTTTGCGCTTTGGAGACTCATTCAAGAGTTTCATGCCCTTATAATTGGCATCCAAAGCTGAGAAGCTATCGAACAGCGTTTTAAACTGGCCGAAAAGAATCCCAAAGCCTCTCTTAGTCTGCCTCATGAATCCCATCATATCCCTTTCGACATCCCTACATGACTCACAAGTCCATTTTAAGCCAGAATATAATATAAATATAATATAATCAACGATTCGGCCGTTTAGGCCAGCACATTTTTCATGTGAAATATTATCACATAGCCAGCAACAAACAAAACCCGTCTTAACGTTGCCTTGAACCTGGCAATTTTTATTGTAACAGACATCCATGATAAAAGAAGAAAATATAAAAGAATACAGAGGTAAGGGAAAATATTCGGGGGTGCCACAGAAATCGCTTTCGCTTGAATTTCTCTTCAATTTCATTTCGCTGTGCCACAGGTCAAATCGCAAAATAATTTTACGCGTATTAAACTAGCGCTAAAATCGCTGGCGTCCGATGCTGCCACCTAGTCCGATTCAGATTTTCGAAGTCAGGGTCAGCGATGCCACATTTTTTAGTCAGAATTCGAAGTAAGGTATTTACTAAAAATATATGGAACCACTTCAGTTTTCTTTAAATTAAGCATTAAAAAAATAGGTCTTTTGAGGTAAATCAAGTTTTACCGAACAAAACCTTTAACTTATTGTGCAATTTGTGAAAACATTTTTCACGAAGAGTTGCCAGACTAGTGGCAGACAATTGCTAGAGCTGTCGAGTAATTTTTATTTCTTCGCGCCAACTACTTTTAAATTTTTTTCAGCTAAACAAATTCAATTATTACCTGAATGAATTAAATAATATTAATCAAATAAGAAAAAAATTAAAAGCCTATTGTTCTGCAATTATAAACTTAAAAAAGTTGCTATACAAAACCTTGGGTAATTATATCTGAGAAGGTGTCAACCCTAATCAGCCTAGTTCGAAAAGGTTGGTGAAAATGCTACAAAACCTTAAATAATTCGAAGTTCTGTGGCACCTCGGAAATTTCCGTGCGGAATTGCTTTCTGCGGAATTCTATTTCGCTTGCGATTTCTGTGGCATCCCTGATTAAAGATGAAAAAATAAAATTATATTATTAGGCACACTAGGGTTAATTGCTACAGATGCTGAGTTTGTACTTACACACACAACAATAGACAATAACAAGAAAACGAGAGCGCGAGCGCGAGCACGAACCGAAGCACAACGGAATTAAGCCACAGAGAACGAATGGAAAACGGAACACCGCGACCAACACCAACAACAGAGCTTAGAGAGCACGCTGAGAGGAAAAGAATAAAGAGAGCACGATGAGAGCGAGAATAGAACGCGAAAGAACGCGATGCACAAGCACAAAGTGATAATACAAAAACAAAATATCAGCAGGCGGCAATGTAAAATGCACAAACAAACAGATTGTTTGGGCTGCAATTTGTTGTTGTATTTAAACACAATTTAATGAAATTTTATTTATATGACAAGTTTAAACTTTCTTGAAACACAACCGATGTAACAAAAAAGCCACTAAATCTTATTTCACAACAATTACGAATAAAAAACAGATTTAAACAGGAAAAAATAAACAAATGCGAAGCGCAATAAAAAAACACGTCCGTTGGCTAAAGCGAAGCGAAGCGAAATTGAAATTAAAATCAAAATATGGAACGAAACAAAACCTGGATTTTCAAAACGTACGGCTGACTAAAACAATATTTTGCCAATATAAAACAAAACAATAAACATATAGTTTCCACTGTCTTTAGCGATCCTAAGGATATGCGCACTTATGTAGAAGTATCCTTTTTGTCGTACACAGAATTGGGTCTGCTGGACACAGGTGCAAATATTAGCTGCAGAGGTTCTACTCTTGCGCAAAAAGATTTCTCTGCGTTGTCTGAATTTAAATCTATTAAATCATATGCCAGGACAGCAGACGGAAATAGTCAACATGTTATTGGACTGCTAGAAGTACCAGTCAAATACAAATCCGTTGTCAAGTCGTTGAAATTGTACATAATCCCCTCCATAAAGCAGAATCTGATTTTAGGCCACGATTTTTGGAGAGCCTTTGAGCTGGCTCCAAATATAATAAGTTCTGTGGAAGGCGAAGGCGAGGATGTGCTAGATAAGAGCCAAGATACTACTGATTACCCTTTGAATAGCCAGCAAATAGCACAACTAAATGTAGTTAAACAGCTTTTTCCGGATGCTTCGCATGGGTTAGGTAGAACAGCATTGATTAAGCACCATATCGAAGTAGGAGACTCAAAACCTGTCAAGCAGAGATTTTACCCTGTGAGCCCTGCCGTCGAGAAACTGCTGTATGCAGAGATCGATCGCATGTTAGAGTTGGATGTGATTGAGCCATCAGTGAGCGCATGGAGTTCGCCCATGAGATTGGTTGTGAAACCAAATAAAGTGCGCTTGTGCCTAGATGCTCGAAAGCTCCACGCTCAGTAACACTATAGTTATATGCTTTATTATTTTGTATGAAATATCCGTCATGTATAATTTCAGTTAAAATGTTTCTGTTTTCGTCTGGGTATGGAACAATTTCAAAAATTGGTGCATTGGTGCAATTGGGAAATTATCAAAATTTCGTTTGTAGTTATTTTCAACTATGTAGAAGTCTTAATATTTAAAATCTTTTCAGAGTCTACGTGTGATAATGGACTGTGTTTTAGTAATTTAGGGTTAAATATACCTAATCTTGTTAACTGCATTCATAGCTCTATGTCTTCGATATATTCTGTAAATTCTTGTACATTAAATGTAATTATTGCTAATTTTTTGTCTCCTTCGTTAATAAATGTTAAAGTATTTGTAACTTCTATTCCTCTATTTACTACATCTATTACTTGATTTAGTTCGTTTGCTTGAACGCTATTTTCTGATAAGTTATTTATTTTGGATTCCAGCTCTGCTTTATCTACCTGATCTAATGTACCAAATAAGTATTTATAAAATGTTCCGTTTTTGCTATTCTTGCGTTTTTGTTGCGTTTTGAAAATTTTTATGCCGTTTATTTCTCTTTTTAATTTTTCTATTAAATATCGAATTTGGGATAATGTTTCAAATTCTTCAGCTTGTTTCATTAAATTATTGAATGTGTTTTCGATTTTTGTAAGATTAACAGTTAAATAGTGGTATTCGTAATTTATTGGTAAGTTAATAGTTCCTGTTTTAAATATAAGGTAACCGTTTTTCGATTGGATTGGGTATACTTCTAAGCTTTGGCCATTGGTTTGTTGGATGAAATACATTAGTAAGAATTGTATTATAAAAATAAAAATTTTATGTTGTAGCTTCCTGATTTGAGTTGTCATTAGGCGATGATTTGGAATTATCGTATTTGCTCTTGTTAATTTTCTTTTTCTTTTTAAATTTAGATTTGTAGTGTATTATTTTTCTCCCTCTGTTTGTCTCTTCGAAATGTTTTTCGTCTACTTGTCTCAAATTACCGGTCTTTTTGAATGGATTAGTTGCTTTTGAACGTACCAAAGGTGATTGTCTATAATTAGTATCGATTTCAAAATCTGTACGGTTATCATTTAGTTTATCTGAGTTATTTTGTTAAGTTGAGTGTTATACTCTGGGGTTCCCGCGTATATAAAAAGGTCTGCTGGTGTCGTACCTGTTGAATTATGAGTAGTTTTGTGATTATATGTGTAAAGTATTATTTCGAATCTAGTAAGCTTATTTTCTTGATCTGATTCGCTGTTTATTATTATTAATTTTTCATTAATAGTTTTATGAAATCTTTCTACGTCAGATATGCCATTTTTACTTATCGTTATATTTATATCTAGTCCTTCAGCTTTTACCATATAAAAATCTATAACATATTTTTCTCTGGGATTCAAAGTTTCTTGCGTTAACTCGAAAGCTAACTTTGTGTCTCTACGTTCTGTTTTCGCAATGTTACAGACTTGGCATTTATTAATAATATCTTGAATTAGGTTTTGGTAATCTGGGAAATAATACTTTTCTTTAAATAATGACGTTAGTTTCTGTATAGCTGGGTGTAGCAATTCTTTGTGTTTTAATAACGAAGTCTGATTATTTCCAAAAAAGCGGTTTGAAAAGTTAAGAAATCTGTTTCACAATGAAAATAGATTACGCTTTTCTTTGTACATAAATATTCTTTGATTAGTTTTTTGGCATGGGTGATGGTCATTTCTTTATACATAATTTGAATCTAAGTTTTATGAAAATAATTTATTACGTTTATTTCGTTTGTATTATGTTTTAACAAATTCGATCTGCCTATTGTAATAGTTGATTGGTTTTTCTGTAATCGAGATATAATTTTGATTATCTTCTTGTGCACTGCGTACAGTTGCTGCTGTACTGTTAGGAGATTCTCCTAATAAATTTTCTTCAAGTTAAATTCTTGACAAAGCATCGGCAACATAATTTTCTTTAAGTTCATTTGATCTTCCATCTTTGAAGTTTCATGATTGGCTCTTTAACATTGTTTAACCAAACTAGGGGTTTGTGATCACTGAGGATTTCGAATTTCCTGCCAAAAAGATAGGACCTGAAGTATTTAGTGGCCCAAACAATAGCTAAAAGTTCTTTTTCTATTGCGGAATAATTTATTTCGTGTTCATTTAATGTTCGACTTGCATAGCATATTGGCTTAGGGTTTTGCGATAACATGGCACCTAAAGCAATATTGCTTACATCTGTAGTTAACGAAAAAGGATTTTCAAAGTTTGGATAAATTAGTTTCGGATCAGATGACATAAGTATTTTTAATTTTTCAAATGCTGAGACGTACTCTTTGTTACTTATGTCGATTGTTGCATTTTTCTTAAGTTTTAAGGTCATTGGTTTCACGATTTGTTCAAAGTTTGGTATAAATTTCCTTGCGTTGACTTTTATTGGGTTTGGTTTTATACCTTCAGTTGTGACAATGTGACCAAGGAACTCAGTTTCCTTTTTCAAAAATTCACATTTGTCCAACTGCAATTTTAGATTGGCTTCCCTAAGTTTCTTAAAAACTCTTTTCAATGATAATATGTGTTCTTCCAATGAAGTGGAATACACAATTATGTCATCCATGTAGACTAAACAATCTTTATAGATTAAATCTTCTAAAAGATTGTTTATGAAATGGACACAACTAAGCAGTTTGAGTACAAATTGTTAACTGAATTCATTTCTTAAAATCTAAGCCTGAGCCATGAAAATCTTGTTTCTAACTCCTTCCAGTAATTGGAAGGACGCCTCGATAGCTCGGTTTGCATGTGCTGTACGTCAAAGGTCACGCCAAGCCATTTGTATGAACAAAATTAGTTGTTGTATGGAAAACTTTTTTGTTTCTGAAGATATCTCTACGAAACTTACTAAATGCCAATATTTTATTACTATACACAATTTTGTAATTTGGGTTGCCATTTTATAGTGAACTTATTCCGAAACATCGTATACAAATTATTGAATTTTATCATCAAAATTCATTCTCGGTTAAGAAATTGCATTTTTCATTTTTAGTCGACCTTCTGAGGCGGTTACTCGAATTGATAACACACTTTTTTTTGGCCAAAATGGAAGTGCTAGACTTGGCTTACATGTGGTTTCAGCAAGACGGTGCCACACAGCACGCGAAACAATGGCTCAATTGAGAGGCGATTTCGGTGAAAAGTTCATTTTACGCTTGTGGCTGGTCAATAAGCCGCATATATCATGCGATTTAACGACTTTAGACTAACTTTTGTGAGATTATGTAAAGTCGCTTGTCTACGCAGATAAGCCCGAGACGATTGACGCCTTGGAAGAGAATATTCGGCGCGTTATTGCGGACATAGAATTTATTCAAGCCAGCACCGGCGGTCACTTGCCTGAAATCATTTTTAGAACATAATGGCAAGCATTGAACTTTATAATAAAAATATATTCTTGGCCATAACATTAAATTAGATGCGTTTTATTTCATTTTGAAAACCATTTTTTATACCATGTCTCTTACCACTGATGGAAGAGAACAAAGGTTTTTATTTTTGTTATCCGGCTTCTTCCGCGGATACACAACTTTATAACTCTGTGTTCATTAACCGAACACAACAGAGATTATATAAAATTTTCAGCAACCTTTAGCTGTATACTATAAGGCCCTGGTTTTTATTTCTGTGTTTTTTACCACTGGTGGGGGAAAACAACAGAATGCTCGAAGGACCAAATAATATGGACAAAACTAAGCAGTTTGAGTACAAATTGTGAACTGAATTTATTTCTTAAAATCTTAGCCTTAGGTAACTAACATGAAAATCTTAATGTCTAACTCCTTCCAGACATTAATAATATTTTGAATTAGGTTTTGGTAATCTGGGTAATAATACTTTTCTTTAAATAATGACGTTAGTTTCTGTATACCTGGGTGTAGTAATTCTTTATGTTTTTTAATAACGAAGTCTTTAAATTCTGCGTATAATAATTATAATTGGTGTTGCAATAAACCACCATTATTTTTTTTAAATTGTTAATTGAGAGACTTTGGCGTTTCTCTCCAAAGACCATTTTGTACGCTGAAAAGCTTCTCTCCACATCGCATGATGTTATTGGAGAATATTTATATTTAAATATATTTTCCTTATTGACGGGCTCAAGTCCAGATAGATCATCCGTGTTGTGATTTATAATATTATTTATTTTTGATATTATTTGAAAATCGGGGTTTCTTTTCAAAATGGCTTTGAGTTTTTCTTTTAAGTTCTTGCCCAAATCACCTGATTGACTATAGATAATGTCTTCGGCTTCCTTAAAAAGGCTCATTGATGTTGCCAATGGAAGACCCTTTGCTTCCAAGGAAGTTATTATTTCGCCAATTCTTTCAAAATTAGATTTAATATATATAAAATCCAGAAACAGCTGGGGACTTTTTATCAGCTCTTTTGCTATCTTAATGCATTCAGCATCTTCGGATTTCAGCGTTTTAAGGACCTGAAATGCAAATTTATATTTATTCATTACCAAACTCAAATAAATGCATTATCTTACCTCTGCTATTGACTCCATATTGTCAGCATAAAATGATGCCGCCTTCAACCATGTACCCCATCTGGTTAAGATCGGCTCTGGTGGAAGCTCCTTATTTAAAATTTGTTTGTATTGTTGTGCTCTGAGCGGAGCTTTTATGAAAATTTTTTTTACGCTTGAAATAAACGAATTAGCGACAGGAAAAGATGATCTCACTTTTTCAGCTATTAAATTTAAGCCATGTGCCAAACAAGTGATATGAATTATATTCGGATAGAAAATCTTCAAATTTTGACCAGCCTTAATCATGTATGCAGCAGCATCAGTTAAGAGCAACAAAACTTTTGTCTCATTCCCTTGTGGCCACAACATGCGAATGCTGTCGTTTACAAAGCGAGCAACAGTTGCATTGTTCACTTGGTCTAACTGTTTACAGGCCAATAGAAATGATCCTGAAGATTCAATTTCGCTCAATGCTCCTATGATCAAATTTGCGACATATCGCCCTTGTTTGTCCGTTGTTTCGTCAACTGATATCCAAACGTTGTCATCTTTTAGACTGTCACGAATTTTAGTTATTGACTGTTGGTAGCATTTATCCAAATAGTTCTTTCTGAGTGTACTTTCATCAGGAATTGGTTGCCCAGTATATTTCTTTAAAAAATTGTTAAATGTAGCGTTGTTAACCACATTCCATGGAATATTTGCCGCAACCAACGCTGTACATAAGTCCGACTTAAATTCATTATTGCTCTCGGAACAGTTGCTGGACGTGTTGCTAAAAGTAAGATCACTTTCTTCGCTGTTGTTATTAGATGCCTTACACCTTTTGTGAAGTTGAGAACCAACATGCTGCTGAAATTGGAATTTTTTGTCACAAGGAATCTAAGATATTAGGAACATTAGAACGTTTTTTAAAATTTAACTATCGATGATCTAATTTTAAAATTTGTAAAAAATTTGTACAAAATTTGAAAATTTGAATATTTAAATTTTACCTTTTTATCACACATTGTACAAATTATATTTTTTCCCTCAATTTTGAAGCACTTTTCGGGAAGGCTGTTAAGCCATTTTCCGAATAAGTTTTCCTTATTTTTTTCGATCTTTGGCATTCCACTTCTCTACACAAAATAAAATAACACCTATCAGCTTTAATCAATGTTTTTTTCGATGACTTATGGCTGCCGGTTTACTTTAATGGCATGTATGATTAAATTTTTAGATGAAATTTTATTGCATACTATATGTATGTTTTGCATATTTTGCATATGTTTTGCATATTTTGCATATTTTTTGCATATTTTGCATATATTATGCATATTTTGCATATATTTTGCATATTTGTAGCATATTTTTTTTGCATATTTTTTGCATATGATTTGCATATTTTCGACATGGATTAAAAATTGGTTTTTTTAAATTATAACATACCTAAATACAAAGTTTGGTACCAATCTGATGAAAAATATGGAAGTATGCAAAATCCGAGGTCTAGTTATGACCTACACGCGTGCCCTTTCGAGCCCTATCTATGCCATCTTTAAATTCAAATTGTTGGATGACTTCAACTATTTTTTCAAAAGCTTCTTTTCTTTCTAATGCCGTAGGTATCTTCTCGAAAACTTCATTTTTGTTTTTAAATTTCTTAATGAAACGGAACACATAAGCGAAAACTCTAAGCAGCCTGGCATGGGATGAATAACTATCGATGGTTTCTAAAAGATCCGGGCGGGCTACCATAGCTGCCAGTCCAACAGCTGTTTTGCGTACCTCCAAAGTACGCATCTCGTCCGTCACCAGATGCTGGTTAACCGGCCAGGAATCTCTTGGTTCCTTTAGAAAGGAAAGACCATCAAACCAAATCGATGAGACTAATTCGTCAACATCGCAGCCTCTCGAAACGATATCTGCTGGGTTTTGCTTTGTAGGTACATGGCGCCATTCAGCGTTCTCTGCCCACTCTTGGATTTAAGCCACACGATTTGACACAAATGTTGCCAAGGACGAAGGATGTGTCTTAATCCAATGAAGTGTATTTTCAGAATCAGACCAAAGAACAGTCCGTTCAATTGGTAATGTTATAAGATTTCTGACTCGGTGACAGAGATCTGCGAGAAGGTGAGCTGCGCACAACTCAAGTCTAGGAAGAGTCTTAGTCTTGAGTGGAGCTACTTTGGACTTAGATGTCAGCAACTAAACATGACAACCTTCTGCAGTATGACTGCGTATATATTACCCAAAGTGCAAGCGGATCATATAACCGCGATGAAACCGAGAGAATGTTCCGTTTAGTCGCTCTAAGACCCATAAATAAATCGTCATCTTAAATTGAAAGACGAGTTCATTTGGCAACCACAACACGCCTAATATTTTGGTTGTATCAGACTCTGAGATCGTTATCGGCTTTACTGCATTTGTTGCGGAGAACTAAGGCGAATTCGAAAAACATTTGGTTAGCTTGAAACCTGCGCCTTGCAAAATTTTCGAAACCTCAGACTTGATAATCTGAAGGTTATCTACGCAAGCAGCACCAGTTAATAGGTCATCGACATAAAAGTCGTGCCTGATAACGTCAGCAGCTTTTGGGTGTGACGATTCCACCATGTCTCTAAGCTTTGTCAAACACCGTATAGCCAAAAATGGAGCTGGCGCAGTGCCATAAGTTACGGTGTTTAACCTGAAGGACCTCAAAGAGTCAGATGGGTTCTTTCTCCACACTACCAGCTGGAAATCTCGGTCTGCTTCATGCACCATGACATGCCAGTACATCTTTTTGATGTCAGCTGTCAGTGCATACTTATGCAATCTAAATCGAAGCAGAGTCGAATACAGCTCTTCTTGAATGACCATCAAAAGGTCATTCAACGCAACTTGAGACGAAGTACGACAAGATGCGTCAAAAACAACTCGTAACTTTGTCGATGTGCTTTGTGGTCTAAGAACACATTGATGCGGAATAAAATAGTGAGGAGTACTTGGAATCTGGTCGCCTATTTTAGACATATGATCAAGTGAAAGATATTCTTCCATGAATTCCAAATACATACGCTTAAGTTCGGTATCACGAGCTAAGCGTCTCTCAAGCGACAAAAAACGACGCTTGGCAACTTCGAAAGAGTTACCAAGCTGATTTGGATCCGACTCAAATCGACCTGACGGCAATATTTTTAAATTATCTAGAAAGTGGCTCTCACATAACTGGTGCACAACTGTACGCACCTTTTTTACCGAAGGCAACTCTTCCAATGACCAGAATTTCTGCCACGCGGAGTCTATCGAGGTATAACAATCTTATAAAAAAACCTCTTTACGAGGTAAAAGTCTAGTGACGAAAACATTTTCATGCCCCAAAATTTCTGATATCCAATTTTGTGACGAAAAATATTAAATTTTACACATGAATTATTAAACAAAAATTTTTGTCACTGGCACTGCGCTAAAAAATACTATTTATTAGGTATGAAAAATTAAGCGCAATGTGCCCAGTGACAAAAATTTTTGTTTAATAATTCATTTGTAAAATTTAATATTTTTCGTCACAAAATTGGATATCAGAAATTTTGGGGCATGAAAATGTTTTCGTCACTAGACTTTTACCTCGTAAAGAGGTTTTTTTATAAGATATCAGAAGTTTTTTAATAAGACATTGGAAATTTTGACAATTGATATATTTTTTGACAGTGTAACTTTGTCAATCGGTGTTTATTGTTTGTACAAGCAAAAGCAAACTGTCTGGCAACACTGGTTTCCTTCATAGTTTAATTCATATGAATAAATTAAAGCCCACATTGTTGTAAGACAAAACTGAACTGTCTGGCAGCACTGGTTATTATCGCTTCACATAAATATTTTATTTACATACGCTTCTGGCATTGTTACTTTGCTAGAAGATTTTCAATATGCACACAGACAGATCGACTACAGCGATTCTTTATTTTGCAGCTAAGATTTCTGCCCACACCTTTTTTAAATTGAAAAACAATAAAAAAAACATTAGAGGATCATATACTAACAAATTAATTGCATTTAAAATTAAAAAAATAAAAAAGTTTCGTCCGTGCCTGAATTCGTACCCGGAACCCGAGCTGAGAATTCATGCAAAAATCGGGCGCTCTACACTTAGCGCCACTGGCGATCTTTAATTACGACTGTCTAATTATAGATTTCATTGTTACTGGACTGTTAGTCAAATGTAATTGCCGCTGCTGTTCTATTTCAATTCAAAGTAAAACGTATATATTCAGTTAATAGGTTATATCTTCCAAACCAAACAACAAAAATTTATGCATGATGTATCAAAAAACGCGAAATATTAAAAGCTCAAACATATTCAAAATTAAAAAAAATCGCTAGCGGCGTTTTCTCGAAAACCGCCAAAATGTGGAAAAAATTACCTTTTTTCACCTGTAGCTTTTTACCTGTGTACTTTAGAAAAAAAGTTTGAACATATGCTAAAAAGCCCTTCAAAGTACCTTTCCAACGACGTATAGATCATATCTGTAGCTTCTATGGTTTGGACCCTATAGGGGTTTTTAGTTTTAGCGGTTTTTAGCGATTTCCCGCTAAACTAGCTATTTTTCGAAAAAGTCGTAGAGCAAACGTTTCTATATTTTTGAACAGGAACAAGTCCTCATTCAAACATTTTAGCTAAATTAACGATTTGATCCAAACAAACAAACAGACAAACAGACAAACTGACTTTTCATCTCATTTTCGGAAAGCGACTAAAAATTTCAAAATTAATTATCTTTTGAACCAGTAGTCGGATTTTGATGATTGAGGTGTCATTTGACGCGTATTTTTATGAGAAATATTAAAAAATTAAAAATGTTGACCAAAAAGCTCCAGCGGCCCCATTAGCTCCAATCATTTAAAATGTGACCCTCCCACTTACACCTGTTTATCTCACAAACCAGGTGAGTTTTCAAAAGTCTTAGTCAGGCATGCCACAAAAAACACTAGTGAAAGTGATTTCAGAAAAAAGCAATTCCACTTCGAAAATTTCTCCGTGCCACAGAAATTCGTGTGATTTAGGTTTTTAAGCATGTTCATCAACCTTTTCGTACTAGGCTGCTAAGGGTTGGCCCCTTCTCAGAATAAATTTCCCAAGGGTTTGTTTAGCCATTTTTGTAAGTTTATTATTGCTGAAAAGTAGGTTTTTATTTTATTTCTTCTTCAATTAATATTATTTAATTTATTTATTTAATAATTGATATTGTATAGCCTAAAAAAATTTAAAAGTTATTGGCGCGACAAATAATAAAAGTTACTTGACAACTCTTAATTTTGGAATTCGGACAAAAAAATGTGACATTATTCTCATGGCATCGGACGCCAGTGAATTGAGCGATGATTTCGTTTCACCAAAAATTGTGCAGGTGATTGAGACTGTGGCACGGAGAAATGAAATTGACGTGAAACTCAAGTGAAAGAGATTTATGTGGCATGCCTGAGTATGCACATTTGTAAGTTAAATTTATACCTTTCGATCGGTATATAATTCGACCTGATCGGACAGTCAAAGCAAATTTTTCATTCTTCCTGTGTATATATGCTAGTCGCCTTCGCACCCTTCGTGCTGCTTTCGTCACTAGCGCGGACTGCCGTCCGCAGTGATCTTCTTGACAACTCAGATTTACTATCTGAGCCGTCTTAGGACCTGTAGGCGTATAGCGCCCTGACACGATCCAACCGACCAGAGTTTTTTGCAGAATCGGACAATTTGGACCTTGTTTTATCTGACCGACAGAGAGTAGTTCAAAGAACGTCTCAGCTCCGATGAGCATGTCGATCTTCTGTGGCTTGTGGAAACATGGATCAGCCAACTGCAGGTTCTCAGGGATTTTCCAACCACTGACATTGACCGTGTGGTTAGGCTGATACCCAGAAATGGTCTTTAAGATCCACAGATCTAGAGAGAACTCACTGCAATTGACTCGCGACTACACCACAGTATGTATCTTGCTCTTAACTTGTGTGTTGCATTGAGCAATTCCAAGCAAGCTGATACTAGCCTCTTCTCGACGCAGCTGCAATCGTTGAGCTAACTCGTCTGTTGCGCAATTAATTTGCGACCCAGAATCAAGCAGAGCCCTGTCCAAAAAGAAATCGCTATTTTTCGTTTTGACTTTAACGACTGCTGTAGCTAGGATCACACTATCAGACTCGTTCGCATGCATAGCATGTGATGTCGAAGGTTGATCCTGGGCGGAGTCAAGAGTAGTGGTAACGCTCTAGTGCTAGAACTGGCAGAATATCTATGCAAAAGGTTATTATGCGAACGACTGCAAATTCTGCACTTGTTCGCTTTGCATCTGGCAATAGTGTGTCCTTTCCGAAGACAATTAATGCACAATGGAGCTGCCTTAGTAAACTCAAACCGCTGTTGCACTGATTGTGCGGCATATGCAGAGCAATTCAATGTTGAATGGTCTTCGGAACTACAATATAAACATTTTGGGGACACCTGGTCGTTTCTAGCACTGGCCACAGAACACGAGAACAAACTGCGATTATTGTTTTTAGAAGCAGTCTTTGGCTCTGACTTAGAGCTATCGGACGAATTTTTGGACGATGTTCCAGCAATAAGATGCTGATATCTACGATTCAAGACTGCTTCGCAATCACTCCACATTGGAATGGTTGCATAATCGCGTTGATCTTCCCATTTATCCTTGGTTATTGGGTCAACGCTGTTCATGACGAGGTGAACGATGATTGCGTTGGAAATCTTTTTATCGTCACCTATCGATAGAAGTGAGCCGTACATGGCTGAGACAGTGTCTATTCTCAATCTTAAAGCAGCAGCAGAAGGCTGCGCTATTTTTGGAAGACTAAAGAGAGCGTTAATATTATCATTAAATATTAGACACTCATTGTCATACACTGTCTTTAGCCTGTCCAATGCCTTCGGATAATTTTCCTCATCTACATGGAATGCTCTTACAGTTCCTAGAGCTTCACCGGACAGACACGATATGAGATGATTAAATTTCTCAATCGTTGGAATTTTCGCATAATTATGGACGAGGGTTTCGAACAGACTAATAAAATTCTTAAACTCTGAGAATTTTCCACTAAAGTTGGGAAGTGCCAGATGAGGAAGACGTGTGCGTGGTGCCGCAATCGGAACAACTGCTTATGTAGCAGGAGTAAGTCCCTTAATAAGTGACTTTAAACGAGCCTTTGTCGTGATGCAAAGTTCCTCCAACTCGCCACGATATTCATCGTCTGGGTCAAATGATTCTACTCGAGTCTGATATTTTAACGCTGTCTCTTTATGAGAATCCAACATTTCTAATCTACATTCCAATTCTGTAGCTTCAAGGTTTAGTTTACCCTTGTTAATTTGGTCAAAAAAACGCAGTAAGCTTTTTACGCATATATTGCGTTTACTCTTCGAATCTTCGAGATTTTCCTTAGTGTTTGTCATGGCAATATTTAAATTCGATAATATTTAATATATTAAAATATGATTGAATTTAATTATTATAGCACTCGTTTATACTTTAAACGTTAAAAGAAGCAAAAACTAAACGAGGGCTATCAATTGACAAACGACTTTTGAAAATGAATATTCCTGACCAACAATGTAGGGGGGCGAGTGATGCCCAAAGGGCGCCAACTAAAATGCACACAAACAACTGCGCAGCTGTCGCTAAGCAAAACGAAAACGAACAAGTGGGAAAGGCTATAGTCGAGCTCCCGACTATAGGATACCCGTTACTTACATAAACAAATTAAAATTTTTTATTGCATGCTTTTAGGCATTTTAATTGCTTAAAAGCTTTAATCAGCCAGTACCACCTTTCTGTTTGTCCGATCTTTTTGGGATTTAATAGGATGATAGGTAATAACAGTAGCTAACGTTCACCGTTTAAAAAAACATAATATCTTGAAAACTGTGCGTGTGGTGGATTTTCGCGATTTACGGAGGCGGAAAGGGGCGTGGCAAAATTTTGAAACAAACTTGACCTGCGTGGGGTTTATAGAAATCTGTGTGCCAAATTTGGTTGCTCTAGCTCTTATAGTCTCTGAGATCTAGGCGCTCACACAGACGGACAGACGGACAGACGGACGGGCGGACAGACGGACATGGCTATATCGACTCGGCTGTTGATGCTGATCAAGAATATATATACTTTACAGGGTCGGAGATGCTTCCTTCTCCCTGTTACATACATTGCAACGAATACAATATCCCCTTTTACTTATTTTTAATAAGTAACGGGTATAAAAATAGCGGACTGCAGCTTCGCTGCTACCCAGCCAGCATTTCAAGAAATTTCTGATCATATTCGAGTCGCTTTCGACTCCTCTTACTTATTAAAATAGTCACAAGTGCGCTCGTTTTCCGATCCGAAATGACTGTCTCTTCGGGAGAAAATGGTACCCTAGCCGCGACTCTTCTAAAAGAGTCGCTTATGACTCTTCTAAGGGAGTCGCTTATGCCTCTTGTTAAAGAGTCGCTTTTGACTCTTCTGAAAGAGCCCCTTATGACTCGTCTTTCCGACTCATTTTCGAGTCGTATTTCCAACCAGCTTCGACTCATTTTCGAGTCATTTTTCTTCAATAAAATAGAAATATTTAATTACAATAAAAAAATAATTTAGAGAAAAGTAATTTATTCAATGAATTATTATTATTACTTATACATATTTACTTTAATAAACATTTTATTCGATTCTTTTTCTTTTTGTCAGCCTATCTTTGGCGTGGACAAAATGCTTTTGTAGAACAGAGTTCATGTCCTTGTCCGTGCACTTGAATTTGATATGACACATATCTAGAAAGAAATATGTATTATTATTTTATTTTCAAAATAATATATATACCTACTTTTAAAAGTAGTTACTAAAAAGCATTTCTCAGCGCTTGGCTTGGTGTTGGTCCCTTTCCAGCAATAAGCAGAAGCCAATTCATCCGAAAATACCTTTCGAATGGCTGTTCTTATAAATTGTGTTGGTCCTTCTCCACCTGTTTTTGCTATGAATCGTTTCTGAAAATTGTTGTATAGTTAATAACCGAATTGATATGTAAATATACATATATTACTTACAAATTGCGTCAGTTTTTCTTCATTTATTATGTATAAATTATATTTTATTTAACCGCAACACTTCGCTGACCTTTACTGCACTTTTCAACTCATATAAATGAAGAGAAGTGCAGAATTTTGCATGAGCTCAGAAAAAAAGCACCGTTGGAAGTTGAGTAAAGACATAACAAGCGGTAAACCGACCGAATTTGTGTGCAAAGCTAGACTCAAAACAATCATTTTTGAATCCCCTGCGCGATCAATTTTCGATTGCTTTACATTTTGTTAGTGTAATTTCTGTGAATCATATTTTGAGCATACGCACGAGTCATTTTCGAGTCTTCTTTTGATCACCAATCGCTTTTTAATCAGCAAGGCGAATCGAAAGGGACTCCTCAAGAAGATCAATTTTCGATTGCTTTACATTTTGTTAGTGTAATTTTTGTGATTCATATTTTGAGCATACGCACGAGTCATTTTCGAGTCTTCTTTTGATCACCAATCGCTTTTTAATCAGCAAGGCGAATCGAAAGGGACTCCTCAAGAAGATCAATTTTCGATTGCTTTACATTTTGTTAGTGTAATTTTTGTGAATCATATTTTGAGCATACGCACGAGTCATTTTCGAGTCTTCTTTTGATCACCAATCGCTTTTTAATCAGCAAGGCGACTCGAAAGGGACTCCTCAAGAAGATTTTTGTAAAAACGATCTTCCAATTGCTGGCAGGGTATGTACGTGTGTGTGTATGTATGTATGTGCGCTGGTGTCAGTCAACTGGTCAACTTCCCAGCCGGGAATTCAGGCATGTGGTGAACGAGTTCTGTACGGCCGCTGTACAGAAAGTTTCAGATTTAAGTTGCACATCCCTGATTCTGCAAACTTTCAGGAGCGCGTTCTGCAGTCAGAATAGATCGTCTCTAAGTGTGAAATACCCGCAGCAAACTCCGCTATGAGTTCGCTCGTTTGCTTGAGTTTCTCATAGTGTTTGGTTGTACAAAACGCTGCTTAGAATCGTTTGCTTCGTGGTAAAAGTTCCCTGCAACAAAGTCCGCTACGAACTCGAACGTTTTAGTGAGTTTGTCATAGCGTTCGGCTGCACAAAACGCTGCACAGAATTGTTTCTGAGCTGTGTGAAATACATGCAACGAAGTCCGCTACGAACTCGAACGTTTTAGTGAGTTTGTCATAGAGTTCTGCTGCACAAAACGCTGCACAGAATTATTTCTGAGCTGTGTGAAATACATGCAGCAAACTCCGCTATGAGTTCGCTCATTTGCTTGAGTTTGACATAGCGCTCTGCTGCAGAAAACGCTGGTTGGATTTTTTCTTTGTTTCTTTTTTTGTATTAACTCTTGTAGGGTTGTCATAGGCGTTTGCAGCCGTTATTGCAGTGTACAAAAAAACTCGATCAGCTACATTTTGTATGGGTTGCAACCCTTTTTGTGTGTATTTCTTGCAGTTTTTCTTTTGCGTTTTTGTTCAGTGTCAGCACGTGTTGCGTAAACAACATATTTGAAGCGGTAAGTTTAATATATTTATTGCGTATTTTAATATTATTTACTAATAAAGCTTTTTAAGAACAACAGTTTATATATTACATTCATACAGTGATACTGTTTTGTACATACAAGCCAGGTAAGTAAAATACAAAACACATAAAATACCACATTTGTAATAAGTGTTTGTTTTTTCTTTCTTTTCAGTGTTATTATATATCTAAATTAATTTAAGCAATTGTTAGAATGTAATAAAATAATGTAAATCAATGTTTAAATAAAATAATTAATTTAAAGCATGTATAAACATTTTATTTCTACTGCCGTGCAGATTTGCCGCGCCGAAGGGGTGGGGTATTTCAATAATAATTCCAACTAGATTTCATACTGGAACCAGCCGGTAATCCAACTCGACTTATCATGCAGCGAAATACACATACAGAAAAGTATGCAGCAGAACCCTGCGAAGAACTCACTAAAACGTTCGACTTCGTAGCGGAGTCTGCCGCGCGGTTTTCTAAATTTCCTACAGAGAAATTTGGCCACCCATGTATAAAAGCGAATGAGGGTTTTACTTGAACTTGGCGCGCAGAACTGTGAGCGCGCTGCATGAATTCTGTACAGTTTTCTGCGACAAATTTACCATTGGGTACTTTACATATGTGCCAAGAATTGAAAGCGTTGGCTTTATTAGCACAACCAATGCAATTTATGGTTGTTTGACTTTAAATTTTTAGCACAGTACCTGCTGTTCTGGACTTTTGATTGCCGATGCAATTTCCTTGGCATTTTCAGATCCAAAAATCGTCTTCCAACACAAAGAAAAGGGCGATGTCCAGATGGTAAACTTGCAGCAACTATATTTGCACGACCGGCGCGATTAATTTTAAATTATTAGTTTAAATTAGCAATTGTTTCGCGTTGCGGGCCAGACAAGCGAATATGTATATATAATGTTTGCACTGTTCGAGAAAAAAATGAAACACTTCAAACT
This sequence comes from Drosophila limbata, assembly GCA_963924055.1. Classification (NCBI taxonomy): domain Eukaryota; kingdom Metazoa; phylum Arthropoda; class Insecta; order Diptera; family Drosophilidae; genus Drosophila; species Drosophila limbata. Next base: position 416,251 of record CAWUOW010000222.1, read on the forward strand.
TTTATTTTTTCTGCAGTCACTCGATAAAAATCAAAAAAATACACTTTAAAATTGTCCACCCGGGGGCGCCATTAAAAATCATGAGTTTTTATGAATACCGTATTTAATATTATTTATTAAATAAGCGAAAAGTGGTGGCTTTTAAAATGTACTAAGCGACAGCGAGCGATTGTGCGAACGTTAATTGTATTTCGACAACTAATTACTTCATTTTTCTTAAGCCTAGCTTTACCCTACGGTGGCGACACGAGGCGAATTCGCGCTCAGAGCGAATGACGAAAGCTTTATTGCGCTCTCGCTTCGCCCTAAGCCTAATTAACCAAAAACTTCATGAAAAATTCAACAACTAACTTAAACTAGGATAAATATAATAAAAAAATAAAAAATAAAAAAAATCCGCCGAAATGCGGCGACAGCCCGTTTTAACAAATTTATATAATATAACAAAAAAAAAGGAAATATTTAGCTTCCGCTGTCCGCTGCCTTAATTTTTTTCCTTGTAATTGAACTTTGGCTAAAAAGTCGGATTTGGTGATTTGGCGGGAAAAAGCTAAATTTGGCGGGAAAATGTTAAATTTGGCGGGAAAAAGCTAAATTAAGGGAATTAGTCCAAATTTGGCAAGAAGAGTAAATCTGAGAGTTTTGTTAGGATATCTCCGATTGTCATCCGACTTTGACCAAATTTTGTTAGTATCAAACAAACAATCTGGGAGTTTGGTTGAGATATCTTAAGAAACAAAAAAGTTTTTCTTACTAAAGGTGTTTTTCATCGGATTGTTCCTATGGTAGCTATAAGATATAGTCATTCTACTTCGGCCAAATTTTTTCAGAATGTAAGAGACAGTAACAAACATATAATCTGTGAGTTTGGTTGAGATATCTTAAGAAACAAAAAAGTATTTCATACTAAGCAATTCCGTGACCTTTGACCCCGATTTGACCGAATTTCGCAAAACGCCGTCTTATTGCACGAGGAAATTATCTCATATATGTTGTGTAAAAATTTCAGCTCTACCGTTTGGGCTGCACGTTGATTCTAAGTCAGGACAAAGAGTTTTATATATATAGATCAGAAATTTTGGAATTAAGGTATCAGAATTTTGAAAATTGCAATGTGTTTTGACGGTACAACTTTGTCAAAAGGTGTTAATTGTGTGTACAATCAAAAACAAACTGACCGGCAACACTAGTTCCTTTTACAAATATTACATGCAAAGCACAAAAGCTAACAGCACTCTCATGCTCTGGCTGCTACGACATTTTGTTGCTTTTTTCCTATTCCAATCCTACGTAAAACGATTATATTCTGTTAACAGGTAATATCTTCCAAACACATCGAAATTTAACAAACTACAATACATTGAAAATTAGAAAAAATCATTACTGTCGTGTTCTCAAAAGTCGCATAAATGTGGGAAAACATACCTTATTTCACCGGTAGCTGTTTACCTTTTTACTTAGAAAAAAACGTTAAAGGTATTCTTAAGAGCCTTTTGAAATACCTTTTCAACGATATATATATCACATCTGTAGCTTCTATCGTTTGGATGCTATGGTTGTTTCAATTTTAGCGGTTTTTAGCGATTTCCCGCTAAACTAGCGGTTTTTTGAATAAGTCGTAGAACAAACGTTTCTAGATTTTTAAGCGGGAAAAAGTCCTCAATCAAACTTTTAAGCTAAATACGCGATTTGATACTAACAAACAGACAAACAAACAAACAGACATACCGACTTTTTATCTCATTTTCGAAAGGCGACTAAAAATTTCAAAATTAATTATCTTCTGAACCAGTGATCGGATTTCAATAATCGAGGTGTCATTCGACGCGTATTTTTGATTTAAATAGTAAAAAATTAAAATGGCCCCATTTGCCCCAAACATTTAAATTTTTCCCCTCCCACTTGCACCTGTTTATCTTACGAAGCAGGTGAGCTTCCAAAAGTCTTAGTATGCATATTTGTAAGTTAAATTGATACCTTTCGATCGGTATATAACTCGACCCGATATGTATATATGCTAGTCGCCTTCGCACCCTTAGTGCTGCTGCTGCTTTCGTCACTAGCGCGGACTGCCGTTCCGCAGTGATTCTTCATTATTATATCTCATGATAAATGGGTAATCGCTTAAGGTAATAGCTTTCTCTTTATAATTTATGATTGCTTCACAATGCTCGGGATATTCCCTTCTTAATAATACATCGTAATTTTCTGAAAATTCGTGTATATAAAATCTTTCATTTTGTGGACAGAGTTTACTGGGGGCTAAGAAAATACATTGGTTTAAACAAATATTTCCTTTTATCGTCTGAACTTCCGAATGGAAAGTTTTAATCGGGAAATTCATAAAGTTCTTTTTCATTAAATTACTAGAGGAACAAGTATCGATTACTCATTTGAGGTGAATGTTGTTCATTATAAGTCGAATAAAGGGGTTTTTTTTTAGTTCTTGGTTCGAGGCTGCGTGATGAAAATATTCGGCAGAATCCATTTTGAATTGACCACTAGAACCTTCGCGTTGTCTTTTGACTGGCGGATTTAAAGTGTTGGTTGAAGTTCTGGTTTGTTGTTAGTTCATTGGGTTTTAGAATCTACCCCGATTTAGTTTTTGTTGAAATTCTTTATGCAAGTGTTGGTTGCTTTGGTTAGGGGTTTGAAAGTTTTGTGTGGCATTACTTGTGTTTGGTGGGCTTGCCACTGGAAAGAAATTATGAGAGTTTCCCCTATTCCTGCGAGCATCACTGCGGTTGGTCCGTTGTAAAGGGCGGATCAAGGTAATCAAATTCGGTATCCTTCGCATAAGGTGGATCAACACGATTAACTGCGGTCTTCTGCTTTAAAAGTTATTCATAATTATATCTCATGATAAATGGGTAATCGTTTAAGGTAACAGTTTTCTCTTTATAATTTATGTTTGCTTCACAAGCCTCGAGATATTCCCTGCCTAATAATTAGACCTCGGATTTTGCATACTTCCATAATGGGAAATTTGCAATTGCGTTGACTTTTATTGGGTTTGGTTTTATACCTTCAGTTGTGACACTGTGACCAAGGAACTCAGTTTCCTTTTTCAAAAATTCACATTTGTCCAACTGCAATTTTAGATTGGCTTCCCTAAGTTTCTGAACTCTTTTCAATGATAATATGTGTTCTTTCAATGAAGTAGAATACACTATTATGTCATCCATGTAGACTAAACAATCTTTATAGATTAAATCTTCTAAAAGATTGTTCATGCAACGTTGAAAAGTTGCAGGGGCGTTTTTGAGTCCAAAATAGAGCCCTGCATGAGCTCACACTAAATCGTGTTAACAGTCAGAAATCACACTGTGCACACATTCAAAACGACACAGTGTGCTTTTCAAGTCATAATTTCAATTCCTTATGATACATTCATTTTTCGGACTCATTGACTCGAAGCTAAGCTGTCGTGTGATTCAAATCATTTCATATGATACTGTTTAACACTGTTATGAAAATTTGCTGTCATTTAAGTCGTTTTGTCAGTTGAAACAGTGTTCAATGTGTGCACAGTGTTGAATGTGTGCACAGTCATTAGAAAGAGTGCACTGTCATCAGAAATTTTTTTTTCAGATTTGTTTTAGTAAAAATATAATAATGGAAAATAATTGGAGTATTCAAGATGATATTGTAAGTGAAAAAATTTATCTGGTTATATTCAATTTGTGTAGTGTATATGTGTAGATTGTTTTTGGTGGATTTCTTCACAATGTTTTATAAGAATATATACGTCTTGGTGCAATTGCAAATGCAAATATATACAAAAATATTTTTCACAGCACTTGTCACCATCTGGCGTGGCATTAACAGTGGTCGAAATAAAATCTAAACTCAAATTTAAAGAAAGACATAGAAAAAAAACTAAATAAGTCTTTAAATGAGAATATCGATTCGTTACCTCCAACAAATCAGCTAAGACAATTGGATAGCGAACTCACAATTAAAGAGGCAAAGGATATGATGCGGTCGTTTTTGACAAATGGTACGGAGCGTATAGAATCGTCGGTGAGTTGCCCAAATAAATACGACGAGTTTTTAGCGGACTTTATCGAACCGCTATCAGAAGAGTCAAGCGGAGAACTATTAAATAGGGAAATATTGGCCTACTCCAACATAAGAGTTCCAATGCACGAGCACTTCAATGTTTTGCATTGGTGGAAAGAAAATAAAGCTCAATTCCCTTTCTTATTTAAGTTAAGCTCTAAAATGTTTTCAATACCAGCATCCTCAGCATCATCCGAAAGAGTGTTTTCGCAAGCAAGAAACCTTATCTGCGAAAAAAGAAGTTCCATTGCTGGAAACGCAGACATGGTGAACAAAATAATGTTTCTAAATATGAATATGGAAAAATAAATAAAATAAATGAATAATACAAACAAATTTAATTTTCAATCAATTTTAATACTTGTTTAACCACCCCAAAAAACATTAAGTTTATAATAGTGTGAACAGTGTTCACAGTGTTATCTTGAACATGTCGACTATGATTCTACTTATGAATCTATGAATCGGAATCACACTACCTTTTTATATGACTCGACAGGATATTTGAATCATGATTTTTAATGAGTTGTAAGTCAAAGTGATTGTATAGACAGTGTGACTATTGATAGTGTTTGTGATTCACATGAGTCGTTTGAGAGAAATTGAATAATTTTGAGTTTAGTGTGCACTCATGCAGGGCTCTAGTCCAAAAGGCATGCGAGTGTACTCGTAATGGCCATTTTTCGTCGAAAAAGCAGTCTTTGGAATTGAATCAGCATCCATTTGAATCTGATGAAAGCCTTTTGCCAGGTCAATGGTAGTGAAATATTGACATTTTCCAAGTTTGTCTAATATATCATACTAGGGGGCTACGCCCCCTGCTCGCTTCGCTCGCCAACCCCCAGCTCGCTTCGCTCGCAACATTGTCTTTAGTTGTCCGGTTTAACAAATTTACATAATATTCGCCCCCTGCTCGCTTCGCTCGCCAACCCGCAGCTCGCTACGCTCGCAGCATTGTATTTAGTTGCCCGTTTTAACAAATTTATATAATATAACATTTTTTCTAAAAAAAAAACGGAAATATTTAGCTTCCGCTGTCCGCTGCCTTAATTTTTTTCCTTGCAATTGAACTTTGGCTAAAAAGTCGGATTTGGTGAGAGTTAAGATATCTTAAGAAACAAAAAAGTTTTTCATACTAAATGTGTTTTTCATCGGATTGTTCCTATAGCAGCTATAAGATATAGTCATTCCACTTTGACCAAATTTGGTAAGAATGTAAGAGACAGTACCAAACATGTAATCTGTGAGTTTGGTTGAGATATCTTAAGAAGCAAAAAAGTTTTTCTTACTAAATGTGTTTTTCATCGGATTGTTCCTATGGCAGCTATAAGATATAGTCATTCCACTTTCACCAAATTTGGTCAGAATGTAAGAGACAGTACCAAACATATAATCTGTGAGTTTGGTTGAGATATCTTAAGAAACAAAAAAGTTTTTCATACTAAGCAATTCCGTGACCTTTGACCTTGATTTTGACCCTCTTACAGGTGGAATTTCGCAAAACGCCGTCTTATTGCACGATGAAATTATCTCATCTATGTTGTGTGAAAATTTCAGCTCTCTATCTCTTACCGTTTGGGCTGCACGTTGATTCTCAGTCAGTGAGTCAGTGAGTCAGTGAGTCAGTGAGTCAGTGAGTCAGTCAGTGAGTCAGGACAAAGAGTTTTATATATATAGATAACATTTTTTCTTTAAAAAAAAACGGAAATATTTAGCTTCCGCTGTCCGCTGCCTTAATTTTTTTCCTTGCAATTGAACTTTGGCTAAAAAGTCGGATTTGGTGATTTAGCGGGAAAAAGCTAAATTTGGCGGGAAAAAGCTAAATTTGGCGGGAAAAAGCTAAATTAAGAGAATTTGTCAAAATTTGGCAAGAAGAGTTAATCTAAAAGTTTTGTTAGGATATCTGCGATTGCATCCGATTGTTCCTATGGCAGCTATATGATATAGTCATCCGACTTTGACCAAATTTGGTCAGAATGTAAGAGACAGCCCCAATCATACAATCTGTGAGTTTGGTTGAGATATCTTAAGAAACAAATAAGTTTTTCATACTAAAGGTTTTTTCATCGGATTGTTCCTATGGCAGCTATAAGATATAGTCATTCCACTTTCACCAAATTTGGTCAGAATGTAAGAGACAGTACCAAACATGTAATCTGTGAGTTTGGTTAAGATATCTTAAGAAACAAAAAAGTCTTTCATACTAAATGTGTTTTTCATCGGATTGTTCCTATAGCAGCTATAAGATATAGTCATTCCACTTTGACCAAATTTGGTAAGAATGTAAGAGACAGTACCAAACATGTAATCTGTGAGTTTGGTTGAGATATCTTAAGAAGCAAAAAAGTTTTTCTTACTAAATGTGTTTTTCATCGGATTGTTCCTATGGCAGCTATAAGATATAGTCATTCCACTTTCACCAAATTTGGTCAGAATGTAAGAGACAGTACCAAACATATAATCTGTGAGTTTGGTTGAGATATCTTAAGAAACAAAAAAGTTTTTCATACTAAGCAATTCCGTGACCTTTGACCTTGATTTTGACCCTCTTACAGGTGGAATTTCGCAAAACGCCGTCTTATTGCACGATGAAATTATCTCATCTATGTTGTGTGAAAATTTCAGCTCTCTATCTCTTACCGTTTGGGCTGCACGTTGATTCTCAGTCAGTGAGTCAGTGAGTCAGTGAGTCAGTCAGTGAGTCAGGACAAAGAGTTTTATATATATAGATAACATTTTTTCTTTAAAAAAAAACGGAAATATTTAGCTTCCGCTGTCCGCTGCCTTAATTTTTTTCCTTGCAATTGAACTTTGGCTAAAAAGTCGGATTTGGTGATTTAGCGGGAAAAAGCTAAATTTGGCGGGAAAAAGCTAAATTTGGCGGGAAAAAGCTAAATTAAGAGAATTTGTCAAAATTTGGCAAGAAGAGTTAATCTAAAAGTTTTGTTAGGATATCTGCGATTGCATCCGATTGTTCCTATGGCAGCTATATGATATAGTCATCCGACTTTGACCAAATTTGGTCAGAATGTAAGAGACAGCCCCAATCATACAATCTGTGAGTTTGGTTGAGATATCTTAAGAAACAAATAAGTTTTTCATACTAAAGGTTTTTTCATCGGATTGTTCCTATGGCAGCTATAAGATATAGTCATTCCACTTTCACCAAATTTGGTCAGAATGTAAGAGACAGTACCAAACATGTAATCTGTGAGTTTGGTTAAGATATCTTAAGAAACAAAAAAGTTTTTCATACTAAATGTGTTTTTCATCGGATTGTTCCTATAGCAGCTATAAGATATAGTCATTCCACTTTGACCAAATTTGGTAAGAATGTAAGAGACAGTACCAAACATGTAATCTGTGAGTTTGGTTGAGATATCTTAAGAAGCAAAAAAGTTTTTCTTACTAAATGTGTTTTTCATCGGATTGTTCCTATGGCAGCTATAAGATATAGTCATTCCACTTTCACCAAATTTGGTCAGAATGTAAGAGACAGTACCAAACATATAATCTGTGAGTTTGGTTGAGATATCTTAAGAAACAAAAAAGTTTTTCATACTAAGCAATTCCGTGACCTTTGACCTTGATTTTGACCCTCTTACAGGTGGAATTTCGCAAAACGCCGTCTTAGGCACGATGAAATTATCTCATCTATGTTGTGTGAAAATTTCAGCTCTCTATCTCTTACCGTTTGGGCTGCACGTTGATTCTCAGTCAGTGAGTCAGTGAGTCAGTGAGTCAGTGAGTCAGTGAGTCAGTCAGTGAGTCAGGACAAAGAGTTTTATATATATAGATAACATTTTTTCTTTAAAAAAAAACAAAAATATTTAGCTTCCGCTGTCCGCTGCCTTAATTTTTTTCCTTGCAATTGAACTTTGGCTAAAAAGTCGGATTTGGTGATTTAGCGGGAAAAAGCTAAATTTGGCGGGAAAAAGCTAAATTTGGCGGGAAAAAGCTAAATTAAGAGAATTTGTCAAAATTTGGCAAGAAGAGTTAATCTAAAAGTTTTGTTAGGATATCTGCGATTGCATCCGATTGTTCCTATGGCAGCTATATGATATAGTCATCCGACTTTGACCAAATTTGGTCAGAATGTAAGAGACAGCCCCAATCATACAATCTGTGAGTTTGGTTGAGATATCTTAAGAAACAAATAAGTTTTTCATACTAAAGGTTTTTTCATCGGATTGTTCCTATGGCAGCTATAAGATATAGTCATTCCACTTTCACCAAATTTGGTCAGAATGTAAGAGACAGTACCAAACATGTAATCTGTGAGTTTGGTTAAGATATCTTAAGAAACAAAAAAGTTTTTCATACTAAATGTGTTTTTCATCGGATTGTTCCTATAGCAGCTATAAGATATAGTCATTCCACTTTGACCAAATTTGGTAAGAATGTAAGAGACAGTACCAAACATGTAATCTGTGAGTTTGGTTGAGATATCTTAAGAAGCAAAAAAGTTTTTCTTACTAAATGTGTTTTTCATCGGATTGTTCCTATGGCAGCTATAAGATATAGTCATTCCACTTTCACCAAATTTGGTCAGAATGTAAGAGACAGTACCAAACATATAATCTGTGAGTTTGGTTGAGATATCTTAAGAAACAAAAAAGTTTTTCATACTAAGCAATTCCGTGACCTTTGACCTTGATTTTGACCCTCTTACAGGTGGAATTTCGCAAAACGCCGTCTTATTGCACGATGAAATTATCTCATCTATGTTGTGTGAAAATTTCAGCTCTCTATCTCTTACCGTTTGGGCTGCACGTTGATTCTCAGTCAGTGAGTCAGTGAGTCAGTGAGTCAGTCAGTGAGTCAGGACAAAGAGTTTTATATATATAGATATCAACTGTAATTTCATTTAAGTTTCGATAGTCAATTACTATTCTGAACTTTTGTTTTCCTGATGCATCACTCTTCTTTGGTACAATCCAAATTGGTGAGCAATAAGGAGAATTTGATTTTCGTATAATTCCTTGTTTTATCATTTCCTTCATTTGGTTTTCGACTTCTTCGTCATAAGCTTCGGGATACTTATAAGGTCGTTTGTAAATTGCATCTTCATGTTTAGTTTGAATGACATGCTTGATTGTACTGGTGAAAGTCAAATTTTCACTTTCTTTGTACTGTATGTCTCTGAACTCATGAAGGATTTTTGTTAATTTTAATTTTTCTTCCTCATTGGACCGTTGTAAAAGGCGGATCAAGGCAATCAAATTCGGTATCTTTCACATAAGGTGGATCAACACGATTGACTGCGGTCTTGTCCTTTAAGAATTCTTCATGATTATATCTCATGATAAATGGGTAATCGCTTAAGGTGACAGTTTCCTCTTTATAATTTATGTTTGCTTCACAAGCCTCGAGATATTCCCTGCCTAATAATACATCGAAATTTTCTGAAAATTCGTGTATAAAAAATCTTTGGTGTTGTGGACAGAGTTTACTGGGGGCTAAGGAAATACATTGGTTTAAACAAATATTTCCTTTTATCGTCTGGACTTCCAAATGACAAGATTTATTTGGGAAATTCAAAAAGTTCTTTTTCATTAGATTTATAGAGGAACCTGTATCGATTACGCATTTGAGGTGAATGTTGTTCATTATTAGTCGAATGAAGGGGTTTCTTCTAGTTCTTGGTCCGAGGCTGCGTGATGAAAATTTTCGGCAGTATCCATTTTGGATTGACCACTAGAACTATCGTGCAGTCTGTTGACAGGCGGATTTGAAATGTTGGTTAAAGTTATGTTTTGTTGGTAGTTCATTGAGTTTTGGAATCTACCTTGATTTAGTTTTTGTTCCTGCGAGCATCACTACTGCTTGACGTAGTTGAACGGTCAGAATTTTTTTCGTATAGTCCCTCTATTTGAGTTTTAATTTAGTTATTGTCTTAATATCGTACCTAGCCAGAGTCATAAAAATTCGGTCAGGTAACTTTCTTGTTAAAACGTCTTTAATTGTGTTGTTCATAGCATTAGTGTACAGAAGTGTTTCTGAGGCTAAGCCTTCTAGCATTAATTTGTTTGAAATTACAAATGATTTCAAGGTCTTTGACAAACTTACGGATACTTGCGTTATAATAAGTGTTTTAGAGTCGACGAAGCAGTTCTTCAAAGGGTGTCTGTGTTTTTTGAATTAATCGATGAGCGCGTTCCTCAGTTGTATCCAGTTTGTAGCTCCTGATAGCTGTGCGACTCGCTGTGCTGCTACAGAAGTCTGTAGTTCGATAGCTACTTATGGACTAGGATGAAAATTATCCTTTAGTGGACACAAAGCAAAATTGACAAAGTTTGTCACGTTTTTTTAAGCACAAGCACTTGATTTTGTTTAACCTATGACTTTAGTTGTCCCTAAGTGGTTAACACTTTTGTTTTGTTTTAACACGCACGTATGTTTTTTAGCGGATATGTATTTTGGTTTAATAAAGTTCAACTTAACTCTTGACTTTAGATATGCGGATCCAACTGTCTTTTTAGTTTCAGTTGATTACAAACACTTACATATCCTATTGGCTGCGCCAATAACGAGTTCCAACCGGGGATTAAAACTAAAATGAATATCGGTTTCAGTTTCAGTTAGGGTTCCGGTAATGTTTGCACTTAGGTTTTTGGTTATCAGTTATTCAAAATCTTTGAATAAAGGATGGTTTCGGTAACGGATGGTTCCGGTATGGTTTCGGATCACAAAAAAAATTTTTTTTGCTAAATTTATTTATATATATTTTAGGGTGACCCTTATTTTGGCAAAAATGTTATTTTAAAAAGCATACGGGCTAGATTTGTTTATTTGGTCCTAAAGCACTTTGAAAAAAAGTTTTACCTCAATCCAAGTACGATAACCCTTTCCGACTTGGATCGGAAAATTTAAAAATTATATGGGGCAAAAAAAAATCAATTTTAAAAAAAAAATTTTTTTTTGTTCATTTTGTCCTAAAGTACCCGGAAATAAATTTTCAACTTAATCGGAGTACGATAACACATTCAAAACTGCTTCGAAACATGAAAAAACAGTGATTTAACACTGATTATAAATTTTTCGATGTTTTTTCATGTTTCGAAGCAATTTTTGAGCATCAACTTTTTTGTTTCTTAAGATATCCCAACCAAACTCACAGATTATATGTTTGGGACTGTCTCTAGGTTAGGTTAGGTTACGTTAGGGCGGTGTCGACAAGTCGACGCACTTAGGCCTCGGATGGACCCATTGCGATACTGCGAGATCATTCCCCCTCTGCCAGCGAGGGACACTAAATAATCTTAGTTACGAGGGAGCCTAATTTGAGAGTTTAACAAAAAGGGCTATTCTACTTGGTGCCAAAGTAGCGAATTCGCCTAGACTGATGAAGAAGGGTTTTCTCCCCATCCCTGCAGCTCTTACAGAAATCATTGTAGGGGATATTTAATCTAAGGGAGTGTATGCCCACTAGCCAGTGGCCTGTTATGGAACTGATAGATTGCACAGTGCGTTAGATCGGGCCTTGTCAATATGGGGCCGTGTCTGTCGCCAGTGGCATACTGATGTCCTCTTTATCTGGAAGGAGGGTATCAGTCGTACGCCGTCTGGCTAATTCATCAGCAATACAGTAGTCTTACACCAAGAAATGCCCAGGTACCCAGACTAGGCATATGTCGAAAAGGTCTGCCATCTCATTTAGAGATCTGCGGCATTTCGAGAGTGAGGTCGACTTCGAGTTGGTCGATGCAATGGGCTTGTGATTTCTTTAGAAAGTTTAGAGCTTCATGTATTGCTAGGATTTCAGCTTAAAACACACTGTGGTCCAGAATCTTAAATGAGTAATTAATACATAATTTTTAAGGGTATACTCCACCTCCTACTTGACTATTCAATTTAGAACCATCAGTATAAAAGGATAGTGCGTAAGAGTGACCTTGTGATTCAGTGATCCAGTCCTCTCTGCGAGGAATGAGTACATTAAACGGGGCTGTTATGTGCTCGGTCGGCTTGCAACAGTCCGTTTTTTGGGGAATGATGGCATTTTCCTTTAAAATAAGGGAGTGTCCGGAAAGGAAACCTCTCCAGTTGTTGGTGTCCCTGATACGGATAGCCGCCAGGGTGGCTACTTCTTGACTAGTCCGTTGGATTGGAGAAAAATTTAGGATGGCATCAAAAGCATAATTCGGTGTTGTGTTTAGAGCACCTGTGATGCAGCTTTCAGCCATTCTTTGTACCTTGTTTATTAGTTTCTTAATGGATTGCTTTGATAGAGCGGGCAACCAGACCAAGATGAATTTATAAGAAGGTGGTGTATTCGTTTGACGTGCTCTCTTTCTCGGGGCGCAAATGTCATTACGAAAGCAAATTTTCTATGTATCTACCTCTGTCGCCTCTCTCACGTCAGACTCTCTTTGACAGATTCGCCCCGAGAGAGAGCGAATACACCACCTTCTAATAAATTCATCTTGCAATTCGTCCCCGGATATATTTCTTAACTTCAGATAAATGCGGTTTTAAATGGAAATTAGAACACGAAGAGATTCGCAAAAAAATGTTTCGAATTCTTACGGATAAGCCTGTATTGACCATTTTTGATCCACAGTACTAGAGGCCTGCACGAATCCATTCGAAACAGCAAACGAGACATTCATACACTCACATTGACCGGTATCACAGCCTACTCAACTGCCCGAATAGAATAAAGTAAGCATCATGTTTATACTTTAAAGATCGAGATGCTTGCTAAGATTTGAAGTTCAGAAACATGTGAATGGGGAAAATATACAACCAAAAACAACTCTGTACTTGTGATACCGGGTATCATTCAAATGGATTTGTTAATAAAATACAAAAATTTATTTAAAAGTAAAACAAAAACAATGTATATTTACCCAAAAAAAAAAAAACAATATAACAATAAATTACGAATTTTGTAATTTTATTTTTTTTTTAAATTATTATTTAAAAACATTATTTCGTTAACCATGTCAGAATTTTTCGCAATATTGCATCTCTTCTCCGAAATTAACTGTCTTGTTTGTGAAAACGCCCTCTCCGAAGAGGCACTACTTGCTGGAATGCCCAAGATTTTGCAACTCACTTTAAACAATAGAGGATAATGTTCTCTGTTTGTGTGCCACCACTTTAAAACCTTAAACTCTTCGGTTACTTGAATTTTTAATGACATGTATGCCAGTATTTCCGATTCTATTGCTTGCATTATGTTGTCGTTGCTAAATGTTGGAACGAGCCCTGAAAATATTTCAAGTTTTTGACTCATCTTTTTCGGTTCCTTCACACAATCTTCTTCTGTCCAGTGTTTTCTCATTAAATCCTTACATGATTCTATTACTTTTTCTTTATCTTCCATGCTGAACTGAATCAATCTGTTTGTAGGGGGGAATAAAAACAAAGCCATTCTGTGATAATCTGTAATATGCGGCTCCACAATTGATTTCAGTAGCCCTGTCAGAGAATATTTTAATTGAATAGCTAGGCCAGTGTCATTTAGGTCGCAAGTAATTTTCCTTTTCAAATTTGAAATATGTGGAATAACCAAATGTATAGTTGGGTAATCCTCTCCTTCTAATTCTTTTGAAGCTTTTTCGAAGTGTCCAAGAATATTTGCTATTGCAATGATGTTATTTATGTTAAGATTTTCCAGCCTATAATTCTGATTTTTATCCTTTAAGATGCTTGTAATACTGTCCCAGTTTCTTTCTATAGAAGATAGAGTGTAGAAGACAGTATTCCACCTCGTCTGACAAAAGCTTTTTAAAGTTACGTGAAGTTGAGAGTTAATTCCAGACTTTTTGAAGTATTTTACCAACTTGTTGCAGTTACGCAAAAGATCGGTCAACTCTGAAATTTCATCAAAAGCCTTTTCAACCACATTATTCAAGAGGTGATTAATGCAATGAATATGGTGGTTGCTCCTAAAGGCGCTGATCATGTTGGAGCCACGATCGGTGATGACGATTGGTTTGTCCTCATCCATTTCGCAATTAAACTCGCTCAATATGTTAGTAATTTTGTTCCTTATATTTAAGCCTGGAATATGTAATTCATTTTATAAAGACTAGAATACGAATATTAAAAGAGTGAATTCTACCTGTGGATGGGTCTTTTTTCATAGACTTAACAGCTAGCAAGCGGCTGACCATTTCACCTTCTTTTATGTAATGTAACGTACATGAAACATATGCTTGCTTTAAATAATTGTCAGTCCACACATCTGATGAAACGCAATACCCGGAGCTTCTTGCTTTAAATATATCTTCTTTGATGATTTCGCTCTCCGACTTGTAGAGCTGTGATACTTTTCTCGATATAGTCGAAGGATGGGGTATAAGACTGTCAGTATTTACTCTATTTGAGTATTGTGCGCCCACACTGGCGAATAAAGCAAATAGTTTTCTTAGCCCACTGTCTTGAATTATGTTGAAAGGACGACAGTTTTGAACCGTCCATTCTGTGGCAGCTTCAAAAATTTGATTTTTAATGTCAGAGTTGACAATCGGTTGAGGACCATCGATTTGGCTTATTGCATTTTTGGCTGCTATATAGCACTTGTGCTTTACCAAATTTGATGTACAGTTTAAATATTTCAGAATAGCATAACAGTTTTTGCATCCCACAATATTTGCTATTTGTGCACCATTCGCATCTACCACCAGACCAAAAGTGTCCCATACCTTACTTCTTCCTCTTTTTTGTTGAAATTTGTACTCCTTTGATATCAATTTTTTCTTGATTATGTCATGGTCAATTGAATTTTCCAACGTGTTGTTCTGAGTTATTAAAAAAAAATTCGTTTTATTAGCCAATTAAAATAGTAAGTTGTAGTACGAATTTGAAGCTTTTTATACTCAATAATGATTTTTCATACATCATATTTAGCGTACTTACATTAATTATGTATATTCATAGATAAACAACTATACAAAATTTATTCTATGCATTATAAAGAAAAAAATAAAAATAATTATAAAAAATACTTTTGTTTATGAATACGTACATTATCTTCTTTTGAATTTTCACGTGAGATTTCCATTTTTTTTAAGTTATGGAATGCTTCTGTTGTGTTCGGCAAACGACACAGAATTAAATTTCAGAACGAAAATTATAATAGTGCTTGACAGTACTTGAAAGTACAAAATCAACTCTAAAGTACTACCATATTTTATTTATTCGTATGCTTTTGCTGTCATTTCATCGTGCTCGTCCGATTTTTTGTTTTCGTTTGCTGATGCTTGTTCAACGAAACATTTTGAAAACCAAGCACACTTTGTGTTTGCATTTGGTTTCGTTCGTTTGAAGTAAATTTTACGGTATCAAACATACCTGTATTTAGAGTATTTTGGAAGTAGTCCTGAACGAATGTATTCGTGCAGGCCTCTACACAGTACCCAATAGAGTTACACACGGATGCGAGCGCTATTGGTTATGGGGCTGTTACACAGAATTGACAACAAGCCACATGTAATAGAATATTTTAGTAAAACTACTACAGTGTATGAGTCAAAGTACACCTCATATGATTTAGAAACATTAGCTGTTGTTAACGCCGCACAGTGGGGCCATTGCTCATTTTACTTTGCAAAAATCATAACTTTTGAATCAAATGAGATAATCGAATAATTTAAATGGCATATAATAGATAACTCTTCAAGCTATGAAATGAGCGTTTAAGAAATGTGCCACGCCCCCTAGATACTTACTTAGAGGATATCAAAGTTGAAATTTGTGAAATTTGTGAAAAAAATAAATTATATAACACCTAAAACGGCGCGCCGTCAAACATTTTCGCCATTATTTACATGATAGGAAGTTCACCATCTTCACAGACTGTAACTCGCTAAAATCACCTCAAACAAAGATCGAATTGTTACCAAGAGTCTATCGTTGGTGGGCATTTCTACAAACTTTTGACTTTGATATCGAATATAGAGAAGGCAAACGTATGGCACATGTCGACTTCTTGTCTAGAAATCCGTTACCACAAAAGAACAGTATTGAGTATGATAAAGGGGTCGAAAAGCGCATAGATCTAACAGAAATTTCAGAAAAAAGGATTTTAGTGGAACGGAAAAGAGATCAAAATATTGCTGGGTTGGTTTCGATGATAAATGAAGATGACCTCCATCTTGAATTAGCAAAGACTTATGAGTTAAGGGCAGGTGTTTTATATCGAAAAATTCGAAGAAATTCAAAGACTCGATGCCTCCCAGTTGTGCCTCGTGCGTTCAGATGGTCTGTTATTTATAAAGTGTATGATTTCTATTGTTGAGAACTGTATAACTTGTAGAGTCGCTAAGTCGTCATCGGGAAGAGTTCAAGTCGAGTTACATCCAATCCCAAAAACTAGTATTTCTTGGCACACAGTGCACATGGACATATCAGGAGAACTAAGTGGTAAAAGTGATCGCAAGGAATATTTGATTGTGCAAATTGATGCCTTCACCAATTATGTCCATTTGCATCATACTTTTACGCTTAATGCGGAGAGTTGTGTCAATGCCCTTAAGTCTTCAATCTCCCTTTTTGGGGTACCAGCGAGCGTTGTGACGGACCAGGGCAGAAGTTTTACAGGCGCTAAGTTTGCTGAATTTTGCTCATCTCAGAAAATACAGTTGTACCTAATTGCTACTGGTGCTAGTCGTGCTAAAGGACAAGTCGAAAGAGTAATGAGTACCTTGAAAAATTTATTAACAGACGTTGAAAGTAGTTCTCGGTCTTGGCAGGACGCTTTGAGTGACGTACAACTAGCAATCAATTGTACTACCAATAGAGTTACTAAATCAAGTCCATTAGAGCTTTTTATTGGCAAAGTTGCGCGACCGTTAGGGTTAATTCCAATTAGTGGGACAGAAAATGAGGTGGATTTGTCTGAAGTAAGAAAACAAGCATCGGCCCATATGCAAAAGGCAGGAAATTATGAAAAATTACGTTTTGATAGAGCCAAAGCACAAGTCGTGAAATTTAGTGTTGGCGATTATGTTCTACTCAAAAGTAGTGATAGACATCAAACTAAATTAGATCCAAAGTTAAAAGGGCCATTTCGTATAACTGAATTACTAGAGGGCGATCGTTATACATTGAAATGCATGAAAAGTAAGAGAAGTTATAAGTATACTCATGAAAGTTTACGAAAAATGCCAGATGGACAGGTACCAAGTGAATTGGATATCGACGGAGACGATTGCGAATGAGATAAACACTGTTGAAAGAGAAAGTAGAGGACACTGTTGAAAGAGACAGTAAAGAATGAGATACTGTTGAAAGCATACCTGTCAAATAATCATTAGTAATCATAATCATTAGTAATTAAATTATTTTTGTTTAAAAGTCGAACCAATGATTAAATTACGATTATTTTCGGTTTTGCCCAATTATTTAATGATTACGATTAGAAAAAATCAAAAAAAAATTCTTAAATTATTACGATTATTCAAAATAATCAGAAAAAATCAAACATAAACAAAAATTATCGTTTTTGTGTATTTCGGATTATTTTTGATTTATTCTGATTATTTCTAACTTTTTTAGTTTATTTATGACTATTTGGTAAAAAAAACCAGATTATTTTAAATTTTCCCAATCAAAGTAGATAAAGCTTTTGATTATAGTTGCTTTTTGTGCTGTCTAAAGCAGTTAAATTCAGAAGAAAGAAGGGGGTAGCTAGAATATTTCCGTAGCTCACTAGTTAGAGTTGCTGACCTGTTATACTCTTAATTTTTAATGTTTAGGTTCGATTCCCCTGTCGTGTTAAAAAATCTGCTTTGACGAATTTTTTTGTGTAAAAAGAGAATTTATTTTAGTGGATTTTCTGAATTTCTTATTTGTCCGCAAGTTGAACGACCAATTAAAATCAAAATACGAAAGATCGTTGGACAGTTCTAAAGCTATTCAGTCTTTAGATCCCTTGCTAAATTTCCTAGAGCATGAATATTGCGTTTTAGAAGCAAGCGGAAAATTTTCCAGTAACGAAAAAGTTTTTAATGAGGATCAAAAATGCATAATGACATGCAGAACTTCTCATCCTCTGGCTAAATGTTTTAAGTTTAGGGCATTGGATATTAAAGAAAGCTGGGATTTAGTAAAGGAAAATAATTTTTGCGTCCGGTGTCTGAACAAGGACCATTCTTTTAAAACTTGTAGAAAGGTATGTTCCGAGTGCGAAAAACCCCAACATGCTCTTTTGCACATGCACAGAGCCCCAACAACTAAGTCAAAAAGTGCTACAACAAATAAAAAAAACAATGCAGATGAGAAAAAATATATTCTTCTCGCTACAGCGATTGTGCAGGTACAGGATTCAAAAGAAAACTGGCACGATTGCAGAGTCCTACTTGACAGCGGCTCGCAGATAAATTTTCTCACCAAAGCTATGAGAAAGAGATTAGGGTGGGATGGGGGGAAAAATGTCCCAAATCGATGAAAGTATAGCACTAAATGTTAGATCAAAAATCTCAAATTTTGATTCAAGAATTGAAGTGCTCGTAATTAAAAACATAATATCAGAATTGCCAGCTCAGAAACTCGAGGTAGGAGAAGTACCTCCCAATCTAAAGTTGGCCGACCCTAATTTTAATATCCCAAAGGGCATAGATATGCTTTTGGGAATAGAGCTATTTTATGAGACCCATTTGGAAGGAACCTCTACTTTAAATAATGGTCAAATAAGACTACAAAATACGGTTTTTGGGTGGGTAGCAAATGGCCCATTGGTGACAATAAAGTCACCAGTATTCTGTGGCACAGTTGCCGAAAAGTCTGAAAGTTTCGATACCCAACTTCAAAAATTCTGGGAACAAAGATAGCAACGGAAAATTTGTGGTCAAACTTCCTTTAAAACCAAACTCAACCCAACTAGGCAGTTCCGAACTCCAAGCAAAAAGAAGATTTCTGACATTTGTACATACATATTATATATCAATATTAATGAGTAGATCATATATAAAGGTCTATATATGATGTGGCTTCTTTGGTTCAAAAGATATTTCAATTCAATTTTTATTTTCGATTTTTATAATAAAAATTGAGAAGTAAGTGTTATTTGTCAATTTTTATAATAAAAATTGGAAATAAGAGTTAGGGATAAATTTGTATATAAAAATTGAAAAATAATAATTATTTTTGATTTTTATCATATAAATTAATTTTAATAATTAAAAATAATTTTTTTTATAAAAGTTGAAATAAAAGTTTATCCTGTTTTTGAATTTAGCGTTCAAAAATAACATATCTCTGTTTTTCGCACTCTTCTGGGACGCTTTTAAGTTCTTCAATTTTTTTTAAACTCATAACTATTATTTGCAGTCTCTGGTTGTATTCGTAGTCCGTTTCTCGTATGAGAATCGAATGTAATCGCCCATCATGGCTGCATCCCAAAAGCCGTTATAACGTCGTTCCATGGCCTTTATTTGTATTTTTACTGAATTCAATGAGCCTATTACGATATATGAGGATAATCAGGGTTGTATTAGCATAGCTAACACTCCTTTATGTCACAAGAGGTCTAAACATATTGATGTAAAGTATCATTTTTCAAGAGAGCAGGTAGAGAAGAAACTAATCGTCCTTGAGTATATTCCTACAGATAATCAGCTGGCAGACATGCTCACTCGGCACTGCGCAAAAAATATATATTTATTAGTTATGAAGAAATTAGCGCAATGTGCCGAGTGACAAAAATTTTTTTTAGTAATTTGTATGTAAAACTTTATATTATTCGTTAAAAAATTTAAAAAATTTAAAATTTTGGCGCATGAAAATGTTTTCGTTACTAGACTTTTACCTCGTAAAGATGTTTTTTTTATAAGATTATGAAATAATTTCCCATATTTGGGACCTTATTTCATTTTCCCTTTTGGGGCTTTATTTCAATGAGACCTTATTTCCTGCAGCCAATTAGCAAACATGAAAAGTTTTAAATAAATTGCATTACATTTAAGCTTGAAGACAAGGTCCTATGACAAAACAAAAAAAATTATAATTTTTTGAATATTAAAAGCAGGGACTGCAAATAATAGTTATGAGTTTCAAAAAAATTGAAGCACTTAAAAGCGTCCCAGAAGAGTGGGAAAAACAGAGATATGTTATTTTTGAACGCCAAATTCGAAAACAGGATAAACTTTTATTTCAATTTTTATATAAAAAATTATTTTTAATTATTAAAATTAATTTATATGATAAAAATCAAAAATAATTATTATTTTTCAATTTTTATATACAAATTTAACCCTAACTCTTATTTCCAATTTTTATTATAAAAATTGACAAATAATACTTATTTCTCTATTTTTATTATAAAAATCGAAAATAAAAATTGAATTGAAATATCTTTTGAACCAAAGAAGCCACATCATATATAGACCTATATATATGATCTACGCATTAATACCTTTCCATTGATATATAATATGTATGTACAGAAGAAAAAGTGCCTTTTCAACTTTTTGAATCTGCACCATTTAAAACTTTGACCAACCAAATTTTTAACGGTTTAAATATGGTTCCAATAACATCACGGAATGTGATGCAGCACGTCTCCGTAAAATATGAACGCGAAAAGTCTCTTTTAAGATATCGGGTTAAGGACAAAATGCTTTCGCTCAAAATTGACGTTGCTTCTCGACACTCTAGAGGCATTCTGGGTGTAAACGTTCAGTTCTACAGAAATTGCATACAGTTTCCAATAGAAAATTACTTTATGGCTAATTTGAAGGACTGTCAATTGAGTTATCAATAATATTGCGGAGGTTGTGGGATAAATACAGCTGCTCTTGCATTTCTGGCAACATTATTTAATGGGTTACTCTTTATGAATCACACTCAATATGCTGATGGTTTGAGTAATGAATAGAACGAAACATCTGCTGAGTGGTTTGTTGAGTTGGTCAGAGACTCATTTGTACATACATATTATATATCAATGGAAAGGTATTAATGCGTAGATCATACATATAAGTCTATATATGATGTGGCTTCTTTGGTTCAAATGATATTTCAATTCAATTTTTATTTTCGATTTTTATAATAAAAATTGAGAAATAAGTGTTATTTGTCAATTTTTATAATAAAAATTGGAAATAAGAGTTAGGGTTAAATTTGTATATAAAAATTGAAAAATAATAATTATTTTTGACTTTTATTATATAAATTAATTTTAATAATTAAAAATAATTTTTTTTATAAAAATCAGCAAATAACTCTTATTTTTTAATTTTTTGAAAAAAAAATTATAAGTGTTACGTCCCTGATTAAAAGTGAGATTCATGTCATATTTTAAGCCTCCAGCTATATATTTGGATTTTATATAAATATTTTTCCCTTTTTTGCATAGTCGTATGTAGGAGGGGTAGGTTAAGGCGTGGTTCAAATTCGAATACAAAAATTCGAAATTCAAAATTAGTCTAACTAAAGTTCATGCCAAATTTCAAGTCTCTACCTTTTTTTTTAGAGTTTATGGAATGATCATTTTTGCACCTTACAGGAAAAATAAAGCTTGTGAACCTTTTCTTAGTCATTTTTTTAAACAGAGACTTAAATTTAGCTTCGACAAAATTACCTGAAGTGAGTTTCTCACAAAATTTATAAGGTCCATTTTAAACAAACTTATCCACTGGCTTATTTGATTGCTCACAGATCTCTTGAAGCCACCCATATTTAAGCGTAGAAATCCAAAAAAGGTATCACATGTTTCCCACTGATGTACTTGGTCCTGCAAATCAATAAATTTGTCCAGTTGTTCTTTGTAAACTGAAACAGGGGGATATTCTCCTGATCCTATTGGCTTAATTCCGGAGCTACCTTCTAGCTCAAGCTCGGCATCACGTTCAGCTAATGTCAAATTACGCCCATATTTTTTTACTTCGTTCAAATAATTGTTCTTATCCCAAATCCATAGGTAAGAGTACACCATGTAGCCTTTACCATGTATTCGAATAGATTGTAATGCCTGTTTAACCTTGTTCATAATGTCTATACATTGCTTGTTGAGATCAGGTTTATTCTCTAATTCATCTGTAGAAAGAAATAATCTATAAATGTAGCTGAAATTTAAAATAAAGCTTAATTTTTTACCCATAAATCGAATTAGTTCCTCTTCAGTAATTTCTGGTGGGTCTTGTGCAACTCGATATAATAGACTCATTGTTTCATAAATATTATCCAAAAGTGTTTCTACAAAAATTGCAAAGCCCATTTTAGAATTGGGATCAAGATTAAGAAAGTAGACGACGATTGGCTCTTGAAGCTCCATAAAAATTTCAAATATAGGCGCGTTGTTTTCGTAGCGATTTTCTACTTCCAACCTCAAATATGTAACGCTGGTAATAACACTATCAAGCAGGCATTGAGCAATTATAGTATCCACGTATTTCTCATATTCCCTGAATAATTGTCGCTCTTCTTCACTGATACCCTTAAGTAGCTCATAGCGGTGGAAGGGCGTTATAGTTTCTTCCTCACTACCAGATCGATCTTCTTCTTGATCCTGTTTTTGTTTCTCATTTCTTTTCTTAGACTTTGCAATCTTCGATATAGCCGAAAGACTTAAAACCGGCGGCCAAATGTCATCGCCATCATCCTCTTCCTCACCTCCCTCTCCAGAAGGCAAAGTATATCGTCGAGGAATATCATAAAATAGCTTCAAGTTAACATACATAAGAAGATCAACGAGTCGCTGAGTAACTTCAGCCTTTTCAAAGCGCTCCATTAGTATAACATCGCGCGGTTCAGTGTTAAGCATATGCTTTGGATTGAGATCCTTGCGTTGAAACAAAGGCACCGTTCCCCATGATCGAATACTCTCTTTAATAACCATAAGATTTTCCTGAGCAGCAACTAAGCGATCATGTAGATACTTTACCAATTTAAAGATCTTAGCAATGAATTTTTGACCTAAGATTAGAAACATTAATATAATAATAAATAATTGTTCATTAAAAAGCATATAATGTAAGGCTGGGTAAGGTGTGAAAAAAACCGTTCTTTTAGGCCTTTGACTCATATAAAAGAACCGGTGACGTAAAGAGAGACAAATAAAGTTGCCTGATAAAGAGATGGCGCTTTGCAAATTATTGAAGTGAGAACGAAAAATATTGGCACAATATAAGCGAATAATTGAGCTCCGGAAATTCGAGTTTAAATATAATTAAATATAATAGCAGCGAAAAGAATTTTTACCTTGGGTTAGGCTGTACAATTTCGTATTCAAAAATGATTTGACTGTGAACGAAAAAATGAACCGGAGGAATGTACTCCTTTCTAGACCCCGTTCTTAAAAAAAGAACAGGAGTATGTCACAAAATGTGCGCAACAGTCAGGAAGTTTGGCAGACCGCATAAAGTCTATATATTCTTGATAAGCATCAACAGCCGAATCGATATTAGAGGCATAAAGCCATTCAAAAGGGCATATGAATCATTCACTCTGAAAATTTGTACACACAGAAAAAAATGAACGAAAAAAATCATGCACAATTTTCTTGATATGTGACCGAATCGTTCTCATTTTTTCGTGCTTAACACAAGCACGAGTCGGTATCAAATCGTGCACACAGAAAAAAATTAACGAGAAAAATCAAACATTTCCCATTTTCTTTAAAAGAAAAGCAGGCGACGACTTTAAATTTACAATTGTGTGGATATCATTGCTTTTGCTGTGTGTCAAAGGGGATATTTCTATCGACTGTGAGTATATTTTAAAAAATAGTGAAAAGTACAATACATTTTTATGGGGAAAAGAATTTTACAGGAGACGAAAACTCTTAGATGGCGCCACTAAATCAAGTTAAATTGACAGCACTCCCAGAAATCGCCATCTGGCGACAGTCAATCCAATAGCTTTATTATTCAGTGCATACTTCCTGGAAGCATGTAATTACAATCATTTTAAGCTCTACTGCAATTATTTGTTTATTCAATTTTCTTTGTTATCATTGAGCTTCTGTTGCTTGAGAAATAAATTTATGTTTTTTTACTCGGTGGGAGCTAGCCTAGATCGGATGATCGTCGCTGACAAGAAGAGGGGCACGGGTATCGACATCCAAAACCACTAAAGTAGTTTCAATCTCCGTTACAACGAAATATAGAGTCCTGGAGCGGCGTGGAACTGTTGTCTTGGTGGTGCTCCTTATTTATCAGTTCAATCGGATTTTCCCCACACCCTTGAGACTTGAATTCTACCACTGCCAAGCAAGGATATTACATTAATCTCAAAAATACTGAAGAGACCGGACCAAGGCGGCAGCTTTAAAGACAACACAAGGATGTTCGGAACAAGGAACAGTTCATTCGTGAGCGACATCGAGTTCGACGACCAGCTGATGAGCTGGACAGAAGAATTTAAGAAGTTAAATTAAGAAAATTAAATATGTAGCCAATTTAATAAAATACTAAAACATTAATTTACTGTTAAATGCTTAAATTATAAATAGTATATTCTATATAAAAACCAATCGGGTCCTAAAGTGGAATATATGGGTATAAATTGAGAACGGTTTGTTCTAAATGTGTAACCAAACACGGTCCTAAAGTAGTAAACAAATGTTCGAGAACTGAGCACCTACTGTTCGTATAATGTTGTGGATATGTGCCTGAAACAGTCTGAAAAGTTCTTGGATTGTGCACATGCTGTTCATATAATTTTGTGGACTTGTTCCCAAAACGACCCCTATATGTTTCTGAATCGAACTAAAATGTTCATAAAATAAGCCCATAAAGCGATTAAATTGTTCCCAGTCGTTCAAAAAATATCACCCAAGTGTTCATGAAATTTCATGACCAAGCGTTCATGAAGTAAGAAAAATCGTGCTTGCGCTACTTTCATGTACAGTTTGTTTTGATTTGTGCACAGATGTGCTTGTTTTTTTTCTGAGTGTACGATTATTTCTAATAAATAATCTAATTGATTAGTAATTCTAATCTAAATTTAACAGGTATGGTTGAAATAGACAGTAGAGAAAAATACACTGTTGAAAGAGACAGTAGAGAATCACTGCGGACGGCAGTCCGCGCTAGTGACGAAAGCAGCACGAAGGGTGCGAAAGGCGACTAGCATATATACACAGGAAGAATGGAAAATTTGCTATGACTGTCCTATCGGGTTGAATTATATACCGATCGAAAGGTATCAATCTAACTTAAAAATGTGCATACTAAGACTTTTGAAAACTTACATGGTTCGTGAGATAAACAGGTGTAAGTGGGAGGGACAAAATTTAAATGATTGGAGCAAATGGGGCCGTTGGAGCCTTTTAAATTTTTTTTTATAATTTTTCACTATACTTATCAAAAATACGCGTCGAATGACACCTTGATCATCAAAATCCGACCACTGGTTCAGAAGATAATACATTTCGAAATTTTTGGTGCCCATTTCAAAACGAGATGAAAAGTCAGTCTGTTTGTTTGTCTGTTTGTTTGTATAGATCAAAGCGTTGATTTAGCTTAAAAGTTTGAATGAGGACTTGTTCCCGATAAAAAATCTAGAAACGTTTGTTCTACGACTTTTTCGGAAAATCGCTAGTTTAGCGGGAAATCGCTAAAAACCGCTAAAATTGAAACCCCCATAGCATCCAAACGATAGGAGCCACAGATCTGTTCTATATGTCGTTGGAAAGGTGTTTTGAAGGGCTTTTAAGCATACCTTCAAAGTTTTTTTTTTAAGTAAAAAGGTAAACAGCTACAGGTGAAATAAGGTATTTATTTCCACATTTTGGCGATTTAAGAAAAATCTACACATCAAATCACTTTCAAATATACTGCATGTTGTAGAGAATTCAATTACGCGTTTTTTGACATATAACACATATCTGTCAAAATTCGTTTGGGCAAGATATTACCTATTAACTGAATATACCTTACACCTTTACACTACTGCATGTACATATGCAGTATGTACACTGCTTGCAGTGCATGTGGAAAGATACTGCTTGCAAGTGGTCAATTCTTTTTGCGGCAGATAAATCATTTTATAATCAAAAATATAGAAACTTTTGTTTTTCGACTTTTTCGAAAAATAGCTAGTTTAGCGGGAAATCACTAAAAACCGCTAAAATTGGAACCCCCATATCATCCAAACGATAAAAGCTACAGATGTGATATATATATCGTTGAAAAGGTATTTTAAAGGGCTCTTAGGAATACCTTTAGTGTTTTTTAAGATAAAAGGTAAACAGCAAGAGGTGAAATAAGGTATTTTTTCCCACATTAAGGCGATTTTTGTGAAAACGCAAGTAATGATTTTTTCTAATTTTCAATATATTGTAGTTTGTAAAATTTCGATGTGTTTGGAAGATATTACCTGTTAACAGAATATATACGTTTTGCTTAGAATTGGAATAGGTCAGCAGCAACAACGTGTCGTAGCAGCCAGAGCTTGAGAGATCTGTTAGATTTTGACAAAATTGTACCGTCAAAATATATTGCAATTTTCAAAACTTTTGATATCTTACTCCAAAATTTCTGATATCTTATAAAAAAAACCTCTTTACGAGGTAAAAGTCTAGTGACGAAAACATTTTAATGCATCAAAATTTCTGATATCCAATTTTGTGACGAATAATATTAAGTTTTACTTAAAAATTACTACAAAAAAATTTTTTTGTCACTCGGCACATTGCGCTAATTTCTTCATACCTAATAAATATATATTTTTTGCGCAGTGCCGAGTGACAAAAAAATTTTTTTGTAGTAATTTTTAAGTAAAACTTAATATTATTCGTCACAAAATTAGATATCAGAAATTTTGATGCATTAAAATGTTTTCGTCACTAGACTTTTACCTCGTAAAGAGGTTTTTTTTATAAGATAAGAGAGACACTGTTGAAAGAGACAGTATTGTATGAGAAATATAAACTGTTGAAAGATACATTAGAATGACTGGCCCTGAAAGGTATATTTCTAGTTTAGAAAGAAAGATATGTTAAAAAAAAATAATAATAATTATAATTGGGTTGAATTAAGAACACTGTAAAATCGAAAAACAAATAAAAATTAAAAGACCGGATTCAAATTAAATTACAATTTATTTCCGGATGGACGGCAAACGCGCGAAAGAGGCTGGTGGCTGCTGCGGGTAATTCTGCGTGCTGGGCGAGAGGCAATCAAAACGACGACTTGTAACTGACGCTTGTCAGCTGCTCTTCTTCGGCCATGCACTTTGCCTGCGCTTACACACTGTTATGTAGAAGTATAAGAGAAACTAGGGCTAACATAATTACAAACTAGGGTACTTCAATATATAATTAACTGTTCAACAATTACATATCAAATAAAAAATATATTTTATTTTTAATTTTTTATTCGTGTACTTTATTTGTGAAAGTCAACTTAAAAACTAATTTCAAGATTTGTGATCTCGGCACAGCAAACCTTCAAAGCTCTGCTGGCTGTCTGTTTACATTTATTTACTTATTGGAATTTGTTGACTTATTGGATTCTGTTAGTTTACATTTGGGTTTTAAAAGTTTACATTTGAGTTCTACATAACTTTGGGTGTGTCTTTGATAAGCTTTGAAAAGTGATGTGTCTTCGATAAGCTTTTAGAAAGTGAAGCTTTGCAAAAGATCGTTTGTGTTTATGACAGATTTGTTATATTCTTATGGCAGATATGTCACTCCCCCACCCCTTAGATTTAAGCTTGTCCTCAAGCGTTTATGTTTGGATATAATTGTGGTGTTGGGGTTTCAATGGTGATTACTTCTGCAACTGTTTCTAAATTAGTTTCTTTTTCTATTTCTTTGTCAATTGTTTGGCTTACTTTGGTTGTCTTTGGTGTTAAGTATTTAATTATAATGTTGTTTGGTGTTGTTTTGAATCTCTTATAGATATAAAATATGCAACTTATGGCTAATGTGAATAAAATGATGATTAAAAGATTTTTATAAATTGTGTTGTTCTTATTACTAAACAAAATCATTTCCTTAATTTCTATGTGAGACATTGGCTCAATGTTAGTTACATTGTGTTCGGTGAATATTAGATTTGTGTATTGTTGAAGATTATTTGATATTGAAACTTGTTTAAGTTCTGCAGTACAATTAAATACTTTAATTATTTTATTATTTTCAATGTAAATTTCTTGGCTATTACAGTTTTGATCAAGTTTTTCTCGTGTCAGATTCCATGTAATTAGTATGTTTGGTTTGATATATTGAATGTAATATTCCTTACGATATTTTTGGAAAGTGCAAGTTGGTGTCTCATGTTTTATAATATTGACAATACAATGGTCTTTAATAATATTTTTTGTAAGAGTGTTTATAACATAATTATTGTGTAAATAAAATTTGCCTGCAGTATTTTCACTGATAATTTGTCCATTATTGTCAGGGTATGGTGTGATTAAAAAAGTTGATTTTTCAATTGTGTTAGTGGGAATATGAGACATTAAGAATATTTCATTAGTGGCTGTGTTATACCAGGCAGAGGTTTTTGTGTCCATGAGATTTTTATAATGAATGTTGCCAAGTTGGTCATGTTTAAGTAACTTAGGGTTGAAAATTCCCAGTCGTGTGAGTTGCGAACCCATTTCGATGTCTTCGATATATTCAGTGAAATGTTCAATGTTAAATATTAAAAGGTTAATTTTTTGTTCTGTTCTTATAGCGTTAGTTTGGTTATTGATCATTTTTATGCCGTCATTGAGACTGTCAATGATATAATTTAGATTGCTGACTTGTATGGTATTTTGTGCTAGTGTATTAATTTGTTGTTCAATTTGTTGTCTGTCGTCTTCGTCTAAAGTGCCAAAAAGATATTTGTGTGTTGAACCTACAAAATTGAATAGTCCTCGTTTGTTTCGTTTGGTCAATCGAATGCCGTTCATTTCTCTGTTTAGTTTTTGGATTAAATAATTTATTTGTTGGACATTATTGAATTGTGAACTTTCTTTTAACAGATTATTAAATGTTTCCTCGATTTGTGTAATATTAATTGTGAGACAATGGTTTATAAATGTTATGGGGATCTGTGTTGTTCCTGATTCGAACAAAATAAATCCTTGGTTATTTTCGATTGGGTTAATTTCTATCATTCCTGCTGTTGTCAATGTGGTCATAGTTGTCATCATGATTATTGTGAGTCCGATGAGTGGGAAGTATCTGTTGCCTGTAAATATTTACTGTCATTAGTTTTCTTTTTTTTTTTGAATTTACCTCTGTAGTGAACAATATTCTGCCCTCTATTATTTTCATTATAGTGTTTGTCATCTAATTGTTCTATTCTGCCAGTTTTTCGAAAAGTATTTTTAGATTTTGATCGTGTCAACGGTGCTTGTCTGAATTCTGTGTCAATCTCATAATCTTGTCGTTTTTCGTTCAATTTGTTTATTTTATTTTCCTTTATTAATTGGGTGTTGTAAAAGGGTGTGCCTGCGTAAAGTAATATGTAAGCTGGTGTCCGTCCAGTTGTGTTATGTTTTGTCCTTTGGTTGTAAGTGTATAAAATCGTTTCCATTCTAGTCTCTTTGTTTTCCCGATTATTATCTGTATTAATGATTCGAATTTTTTCATTAATAGTTTTATGGAGACGTTCTACGTCCGCTATTCCTGTTTTACTTGTGGTGATATCAAGTTTTATTTCTTCTGTGTTCAGCCATAATTTTAAGGAATTGCTCATAAATGCTGAGTCTTTGTCTGCTTTTATTTTATGTGGTTTTCCCATGTCGTTAAAAATTCTAGTGAGGGCACGTTTAGCTTCTAGCCAATCTCTACTATTTGTTTTTATAAGTGATGCAAATTTGGAATATACGTCTATGCATGATAAATATTGTTCATTATCGATCGAGTAAAAGTCTATAACATAAAAATCTCTAGGGTTATTTATTTCCGGGGTTTATTCAAAAGATAAATTCGTAGGTCTGTGTTCGGTCTTTGCAAGATTGCAGGTTTCACAATCATTAATGATATTTTGAATAAGTTTGTGGTAGTCTGGGAAATAATGAGTTTCTTTGAACAGTCGGATCATTTTTTCTATACCTGGATGTAGCAATTTAACATGTTGAGTGATGATAAACTCTTAGAATTCAGGGTAGTTTTTAATATCTTTTAATTTTATAATACTTTTTAGAATTTTTAAGTTGCTGTGTGGGTTTATAATGTCTTGATATGCTTGTTGGAAAATTAAAAAGTCTTTGTCATTTTCCATGTAAATAACGCTTGTGTGATTTAGAAAATATTTCAAAAGGAGATCTTTAGCTTTTGAGTCTGTGATTTCTGTGTATTTAATTTTTATTTTTGTTTTAGTGAAATACTTTTCAATGTCTATTTGATCAATGGTATCTTTTACAAATTCAATTTGTCTCGAAAAATGATTTAAAGGTTTCTCGGTGATTTGAATGTAATTTTCGCTACTTTCTGATGCGCTGTGTATTGTTGCTGCTGTTGAAATATTTTCTTCTTCTTCTTCTTCTTCTTCTTCTCCCATCATGTTTTCTTCTAGTTTAAAAATGTTTGTTTTTGCGACCTTTCTATATTGTAGAAATAAGTTTTAGCTAACTTGAGGTCTAGTAATGTCTATAAGACACCAACAAACAACAACACACAAAACACTTGCAGATCGCAAGGAGCATGGCACGGTATACAGCTGTTTCAAGAGATGCCAATCTCTATCATCAGTACCGTTGTGCTGACTTGACCAGCGATCTCAGCCTAATGTCACCTTTGAGAAGCCAGAACCAGTTGTGAATTTTAGTTCTCAAAAGTGAAAAATAGCTGTGAAGCTGATCTAGCCCTTTGTGTGTTGTTGTTGCCGTCGTTATTGTGCAAATGCCATCGGCATTTTTGTTGCAATAACAATTTTGTTTTTGTTTTCTGTTTTTGTCAGTAACAAGAGAGTGTTGCTACTATTCCAAAATGATTCCGGCGTGTAGTCCGTTTATGTTTAAAAATGTTTGTTTTTGCGACCTTTCTATATTGTAGAAATAAGTTTTAGCTAACTTGAGGTCTAGTAATGTCTATAAGACACCAACAAACAACAACACACAAAACACTTGCAGATCGCAAGGAGCATGGCACGGTATACAGCTGTTTCAAGAGATGCCAATCTCTATCATCAGTACCGTTGTGCTGACTTGACCAGCGATCTCAGCCTAATGTCACCTTTGAGAAGCCAGAACCAGTTGTGAATTTTAGTTCTCAAAAGTG